>VZSZ01006080.1:0-69047 GCA_013398815.1 Ibidorhyncha struthersii | reverse complement strand
AGAGATCCCTTCCAACCCTGACTATTCTGTGATTCTGTGAGGTGGTTGAGTCCCTATCCCTGGAGGTATTTAAAAGATGACTAGATGTGGTGCTTAGGGACATGATTTAGTGGTGGACTTGTCAGTGTTAAGTTTATGGTTGGACTTGATCTTAAGGGTCTTTTCCAACCGATATGATCCTATGTATGTAGAGGGACATGTCTCAAAAAGTGGGTAGTTCTTGGGAAAAAGAAAGCTAGATGTATAGATAATGTCAAAAGTTATAAAAACTGTAGCTAAGTATAGTAAAGATACAGGAAGAAAAGGGCTCTTTGCAGCCACATCCATGGAAACGGAAGATTTCCATGGTGGCGGACACTGTAGAAAACAGATGATTGCAATGTAACTTCTTAAAGTCTAAGATAATTTTCTAGACTCACTTAGCAGCCATCAAAGAGAAATGGGTACTGCCAGGGCCTGATCTGTGTCACGCTAAATTTGGTGTCTCAGTTCGGATTAGTGAAGCCTCCATTCCTCTCTGTTGACTACAAGAGGGGGTCTACCCTGCTATGTCAGGCACAGACACCTACTTCTTGGATAATCAGAGATAGGTGAGGTGATTTGTGTCCTGATCATTCTGGAGACACACTGCATGGTTTTCATCCATTGCACAACATCCGACTGTGAATGGAGCATCTGAAAGAGCTGTTTTTTGCTGGTAAATAAAAAAGGAGGGAAACCCTCCACAAAAGGCCAGGTGGGTTTTCATGGTATCTGGAATACAGCAACATGAACTTCCTGACAAACAGTGCAGTTTATTCTGTTTCTATTGATATCAAAGAGATTTTGCTACTGCGTGTGGTGAGGGAGGGGACAGAGCTGGGCCCAACATTTCCATTTTGGAGTCCTTATTAACATCATTTCGGAGGAGGTGAAGAACAGAATGCAGATGTTGCTGGAGAAATAAAGCCTAGATTAAATAGTGCATATGTATCTTTGCATTAGTCCTGCTCACATATGCTTGGGGGGTAATGCATGTGTTGAACTCTATGCTTTTTCTTGGGCACAAATCAGCAATGTGCCTCTCATGCCCTCTTTGGATACCATGCACACCTATTAGAAAACGTAATCCAGTTTTGTCATCCATACCAGAAACAGTATTTTTTAAAGCTGGCAGAAAAATATATTCTTGGGGTTTGAGTGTACAATAGTTTGAAAGGTATTTGATAACTAGAGACTTGTTTTCCTCCCTTCCCTGTTCTCTAGTTTCTGTAATTGATTTTCAGCTCACATGCAGCTTGGGCTCATCTGCACCGGTGTCAGCAGTAAGCACTTAGAGCAGCATGGCTGCAGTGCCACTGAAAGCCTTCCTGGGGCTCATTCCTGACATCGCAACAATGCAAGGCACTGAGGCGGGAGCTGCTGGCATTTCAAAGGTGCTCAATTGCCTTAATTTTCATCGTCTGTGATCATTTGCTAAAAAAAAAGACAGGGAAAAAAAAAAGAAAAATCCAAACCATTCTATTTTGCAGTAGGAAAATCTTTGCCAAGTCAAGCCATACGTTGGGGCACTTGGATTAGTAGCTAGCCCTCTCTTTGTTTATAGACACATATTTAGCTGGTATGAATCTCTTTCTACATTTAACACTATTGCTGCTTAAGTAGTGTTCCAAAGGAAGGCTCTGTAATCTGGCAGTACATTTTGGTTTGTGTTTAAGAATGGGGAAGAGTACCTGTGCTCTGCTAGAATATCTCCTAAATATTGTGAAGGCTAATCTCTTTAAACATATCTTTATTGTACAAGCCAAAAATCCATCGAGCTTTACAGTCAGAGTTTTGAACTTGACTACCATGTAGATCCAAACCTTATTAACGGGAATGATTCTTCTGCACCCAATAGGCAGGTAGGGTGTGGAGCTATTTGCCACACGTAAGACTGAAAACTATAGTGGGCTAAGCAGACCCACTCTCTAAGAAGTGCAAACTCTATGTTCCTCATATATGTGAAGCTGTAGCCAGCAGTCTTGTGTATTTCAATACAGTGCATTCCTTTTTCTGTGTTTTATGCAACCGCTGCATGACAAATGCTTGCACTCTGCAGAAATGAGGACCATTTAAATATTTAGCTATCTTATACTTGCTTTGATAATTCTCTGCCTGGCACTCCTATACTTGAAGGCATATGATGCCAGAGATATGTCTTCTGTACCACACAGTACCTTCCTGTGCACACAATTACTGAGAGGGAGAAATAACTATTGCTTCAGCTGCTTGACTTTAAGCTTTTTATTCATTATATAGAACAGAAACTGCAGGCGTGGTAAAGCAAAACATGGGTCTTAGGCCCACTGATTTTTTTTTGTTTTCAGCCTTGTTTGGGCCAGGTATGTGCTGGGGAGGATAACCACAGGTGTAAAACTCAGGGAAGGGTAAACGTACCTTGCTCGCAGGCCGTTCAGCTGTTGGGTGCATCTACCCCATTTGCAAATGCATCAAGAATGGTTTGTTATCTCTGGAGGCCGTTCGGATTGTGCGCTTCCCAAAGGGATCGGCAGGCAAAGGAGCCTCTCTAGCATTCGTGCTGCTTTGAGATGGCCCAGGATCCCAGCCCCAAACTGGGCATGGTGTGGCATAACAGGGACATGTGGGACATGTGGGACATGTGAACTGACATGTCCCCTGCCATGTCACCCCATAGCTGCAGTCCTCTGCACTGGAAGCAACCCAAAATCTCCATTTGCCTCTTTAAAGGCTAGGACTTTCCGTAGTTGTTTTGAAGGGTGAAGGCAGAGCTAATGATTCGTGTTTAAGTAATGGTAAGATGTGCTGTGCAACTATGCAAAAATTTTAACCTGACACGCTTATTTCATGCAGAGGCACCAAAGACTGCAAGGGAGGGTTAAAACATCAAAAACTGTTATTTCCCACTGGAAAAGAAAAAAAATCAGTGAGTGAAACATGTTTCTCAGTGTGAAGCTTTTCATTAAGAGATTGGCATGGTGTGATACGAAAGAAGAAATCAGGGGTTACACTGTTTTCCTAACAAATGAGGAGATTTTTTTAATGCTGAGGCACTTGCAACTCGATTTTCCTCTGTAAAAGTCAAGGTTTGATTATAGTTCCTGCATTATTATTTATAGTTTAGCAGTTATACATGCCACGTCCTTGGCTGTGGCATTGCAGTTTGCACCATCTATGTCTGCTTCCTAAATTTATTGATCTCATTAGAAGATAAAAATGACAAAGATAGCTCATAATACTTCTGAGAAATGTAAAACCATTAGCAGGTCATTGTCAAAGTTATAACATGTCCTTTTAAGCTGCTTAGCAAACTGGTGGCAGCCTATGATACAGGGATTAACCTGTGCCAGGAGTGACTGAGTGGATCGCGGTGGATGGTTAATATTCAGCCTGCCTACAAAGCTTTGAAGCTGCCTCACAAAATGATACAATGAAGAGATAAACGGAAATGCATTAAAAACAAAGGGAACAGAAGTTTTCCTTTCCTCTCCTTTATCTTGGTCTCTGACACATAAGAAGCAGAATGGGTGTTAGAGCTTTGGTCTGAAATTAGAGTTGCTTTTTCAAGTTGGGTTTTGCTTGCCCAGGCAAAGGAGCCTCTTGGGCTTTGCTCTCCAAGCGCCAGTTGACCTTGGCTGAGACCCTAAGCCAGCTTTTCCCGAGATGAGACCTTGAAGGTGCTCTCCCGGAGCTGCGTTTAGGTGTATATTTTTAATAATGAGTATTCCAGACACACGGTGCACAGCTGTATTTTGAACCCAGCATTTGTCACGCCAGGCGTAGCCTCTTCCATACTGCCCAGTACACCTACCGGTGCAATGAGCATAAGAAGTCTTCCTACTTTTTTACAGGAGAGCTATTGTCTGCATTGCTATTATTATTGTTTACATTTCTTCCCTTAGAGAAATGGCTGCAAGCACTGATTGATTACATTATTGCTTACTGGACTGTTTGGGTTTACAGAGAATGTTGCTAAACTGGGCAGACCATATACCACTGTATAAGATTTGGGCTGGGAGCTCAGGTTTTCTGCGTCAGTTCTCAGGGATGAAAGCAGGATAGGTGGTTAAAGAGAAGGATGTGAGCAGAAAGGCTGGTACCTAACAGGTGTCTTCAGTATCTCTCCTGACTTCACTCATAACGGAGGGCAAAGCATTTGTGTGTTCAGCCACAGTTACAGCCAAATCCCTTTGCGGGTGGGTTGGACGTACACAGGTGGGCTCTGACAAGAGAAAGAACGAGAAGAGAGAAAGAATAGAAACCCAAGCCCCGGTTCTTTGTTGTTGAGCATCATGTGACCTGATTTACACCAATGCATTATTCTCTTTTAGGAGCATTTTGTATGCACATTCCAGTAACAAGTGAACAAGCATTAGTTAGGGCAATGATGAATTAGCTTAGACAACAGCTTACGGATTACAACAGGAGAGAATGAAGATAATAATATTATTAATAATTTCAGTTATTCATTCAATTTTTAACTTATCAATAACTATTCATTTATTTTATCTATTGGGAAGTCAGAATTATCAGGAAGCGGACCCAAGAGCACTGGCACACAAGCTTCTCCCAACAAAACTTGGTTCTGTTTTCATTTTCTATCTACATAGTAGTAATTTTAATTTGATGCACCGGTACAGTCTTGGCTAGGTCCACAAATCTTTAAATTAAGTGTGATACTACTATGTTGCCTACCTCACCAAGGTGGTTTTGGGTTAACTGGTGAATTTTCAATACTCAGAATGTTTCGTAACCATGCTGTGTAATTACTAATGTGTATAGGCATTTTCAACCATTCGTTGCCCTATCATTGTAGTCTGGTCTGCCAGCATTTAATTGTAATAGAAACATTGTTTTCTACTTGATTTAGCAAAATAATCTTCAAAGTTTAAAGAGCTATTTTCCAAAGCACAGATCTTGTAAATGATGTTATGGGATGCAGTCAATAAAGAAAGAAAAATGCTAATATCATTAATAAAATTGTGTGAGGAAAGCTGATTCAATTTCCTGGAGAATTCTGAGTTTTAAAGCAAAATTATTTGATTCTAATTCAGATTGGAAAAAACTCAAAACATACTAAAATACAAATTCTCCTGTCAAAAACAAAATTCTAGAGGCTTTGGCTCTGAAGGTCTTTGCCTTGTTCTCACATCCAGTCACTGGATAAAGAAAATTCTTCAGTTTCTGTCCTAAGAACAGCCTCCCAGCCTAGCTTAGCTGCGGCAACGCAAAAAGCAGACAGCCACTGATTTTAATACTATTCCCATGGTTCATGCTCCAGAGCTAGGGATTTTTCCCATGGATTTCTATCCCAGAATCCTGTAATCCTTTTGCAGAATGTCCTTACTCCTGAAGGATTAAGGCAAACTTGAAAGGTTGCAGAAAAGAACAGCAAGAACAATTGAAAGTCTGAAAATCCTGCCTGACATTGAAAGATTAAAGAAGCTCAGTGTACTTAGATTATCTGAGAGAAGGTTAAGAGGTGACTTGATCATGGTCTTGAAGTCCCAAGTTGAGGAACGGTTTTCCAACACATGGGGGATCTCTAATTTAATAGACAAAGCCATAGCAAGATCCAGTGATTGAATGCTTATTCTGGACAAGTTCACACAAGATATAACGAGTATGAGACTATAGCAGCTATGACAGGGTACTGGTGGAGTCTCAGTCATCTTAAGATTTTAAAAAGTCTCAGTCATTTTAAGATTTTTAATATCTTTGCTAAAAGCTGTTCTACCTTGACCAGAAATTACAGAGTTTATGCAGAAGACCCTGGGTGAAATGCTATGGTATGTGTTGCGCCCAAGGACAACCTATACCATCATAATTTCACAGTGTATTAATTCTTTATTAATGAATGTTCCCTACTGCTACATGAAATGGGCCCATATAACATACTAACATTTGCAGTTTTCTCGTCCTAATGTCAGTGTTCAAAAGCTCGTCAAAACTGTTTTGTACCTCTGTATGCCTAGCCGAAAGAAAAGGAAAGCTAGTTAATATAAAAAGGTATTTTTAGCCTTTCTGAAAGCTTCTTATGCCAATCCCTAAAAAGAAACAAGAATTTTCTCCAAAAATGCAAATGCTCTGTCTAGAAGCAAGAGTATCGTTTTCAGTTTTAACTGCTTCATCATTATGTGTCACTCCCTATGTATAGTAAGTTCTGCGTGACAGTTGTTTCTAAGAGACAGTCAGGGACTTTTCCAATAACTACATAATTATATTTCATAATACGTGTATTTGTGAGGCATGGGGCTTTACGTGTTCAAAGCACCTAGCAGTTGTTAACTAAGGCTCACAGTATGTCTATGTAACAGGTAAGATAGTATTATAAAGGCAGATGGTCCTCAAAACCACACAAAGCATTGCTAGCAGAGAAAGGAACAGAGCTTGGTACCTTTTGATTTCCAAATTACACATTCAAGTCTCCAAATCAAAATATTGTATTAGCTATATAACTATAGGAACACTGGTTTTAGTATTATGCCCTATAACTCCATCTCTTGCAATGGTTTTATCAGCCTACTACACTAATGCAAGGAGTAATGCTGTGGCACTCTACCTAATTTGTCAAGATCAGCAACATTAGCCTCTGTAGTTCTTACAAGGGCTTGACCTTACTTATTGGGCTAGTCCTACTGAAATTAAATCACTGCATGAAAAGTATGTTTCATTAAAAACAACTGTGAAGAAGAAGTGGTACTACTTATTTTCAAAGTTTGCCTTTATTTTACAGATCAATGGCATTATGATATGGCAGTAATGTCCATAGAGCAGCAGGGGCTAAGTGCTTGCTATGCCAAGCACAGCTCTTGCTGTTAAGAGTGCTTTATGGAAGTGACTACTTAGGTAACCAATACCAGGACAGCATAAATGAAACCTATTTATCCAAACTATTTAGAGCCCATTCTGTCCTTTGTGTGTGCAGAAGGGAAGTACAGTCTGCTGTAGGGGAATATCCTTTCACAAGGGATTTTCTTGACCATGCGGCCCAACATCTACCCACAGCCTTTCTCCCCACTACTTGGACTGTGTCTGACAGAAGCATCTTGAAGTCACATGTAGGTGCTGTGATGGCAGTGCACAGTCCAACCAAGCCTTATTAATGAATAAATCTTATGCATGCCAGACCTGAAGGAGGAACTGATAGTCATCTATCTCATCCAGAAACTTTCCAGTGCCATGTTATGCTTTCTTATTATGTTTTCTCATGAATTTGTGAAAGTGATTGGCAAGGCAAATGTGAAGGAGCTGGCTATGGTAGAAATGTGGTGGAAGAAAACCGTATGTTCAAAACATGACTTCCTGTTTGGATTTATTTTCCCTGAGTTTTGGGCACCATCAGTCATGGCTTCCGGACTTCCTTTCTCCTAGGGATTGTCACAGTACGTTGATGATCGGGTAGAAAACTACTGATTGATGCACGAAGGAGCAAATGGGAGGATTGCTATACTGTTACTTCAAACACTATCACAAACATATAATAATATATTTCAGAGATGGATGAGTGGATGAATAAGCTCATAGCAGGCCTTCTGAGTTTTTATTTTCACCACTTCTGATGAAGACTAATCCAAAAAACCTAAGAAAATACAAATTCTACTGGGTTGCCAGTATGTGTGTTTTGAATTAGAAAAGGAAAAATCTTCCCCCCAAAAAGACCAAGTTTCCTTTCCTCTTTTTGGTTTCTGGCACAAGACATGCAAATGTGGAAGAAAATATCCTGCTCAAAAGAAGAGAGTCTTGGGAAGTCAGCAATATATATAAAAAAAAAGTTTATTGAAAAAAACCCCACCAATGCAAACTGAGTGTTTCACTACAAAATGAAAAGGTGCAGAGAAGGCGTCAGTGACAGATCTGTTTCTTTCATGTTTCCAACTCACCTCATTCCAGATAATTTCTGGTCAGCAACTTCCATGCCACCTAGGCTCATCTAAAGGCTTAAGACACGAAGAGAAGAAGCACCACCAGTTTTGTGGAATATGATCCTGGCAGGTGGAGGGATCAAAGGTCTTTGCAGGCAATGATCTACAGAGCAAAAGCAGATCATTAGCCTTGTGAATAAGGTAGGTTATTCTTGTGAGAAGAGAATCAGAATCATGACATTGGAAAACACAAACCAATTAATCTGGTAAGATCTGTGCATCCTCTGCATTTTCAAATGCTTATTTAAAGTTAATCTATATTATGGTATCATTTTATAGATTGCCAGTGCAGCTTACTGATCATACAATGCCCCAAAAGGAATCTGACCATTTGCAAAAATCAATAATGATTAGTAGTAAGCAAATGAAATGGGCTGGAGAATGTCTATTCCTTTCAAATGGGTATACAAGCACTTCCTATAGAGGGGAAATAGGAAATGAAGGGGGAACTTCAGCATTTCTAAAAATGTGCATCTAAATTACTGGTTAAACTACTCTCAGTAGCATTTGGACCCTGGATATTAGCTTTTTTCTGAACTCCAGAATTACTCAGCTCAATAAAAAGAGACCACAAGAATTAAAAGCAGTGGGAAAATGGAGGTTATCTGCATATGTTTTGCAGCTATTTTTGAAGGGGAAGGTAGGGTTTGAATTTGTAAGCTTCATCATTGAAGCCGGGGCCACGGGGCATACTGAGAAATGGTATCTAGCCAAGAAGTCCTGCTTATAGGGAAGGAAATAAGGCCAGTAACATACAAGTGCTATTAGTCTCCACCATGACATTATTTCCAAGTTTAAGCACTTTGGATTTGGGGGTATTTTATTCAGAATATCATATTTTCAGAAGAAACAGATGCTTTTGTGGAAAGCTGACAGTAGCCCAATACAAAAACCTCTCCAGAACTATTAATGAGAAATAAAATTTAATGAAGTGTTTTCAACTGAAAGGTTGGGTTTTTTTTAACTTCCAACCCTAGCTGCTGGATCATAGTTCCTTAGTTTTGCAGTCCAGGAGGATAATTTAGGAAGAACCTTTATTTTGTAAACAATATAACACAGGTACCACAAGAAGTACCAATAATGAAACTGTGCTGAACTGCCAGCACTTCATTGTCACAGACGGATTTCTAATATTTATTTCATCCCATTCTCCTGGTTCTCTGCTTCTCTGTAAAGGCTAATTAAAAGCAAAGGAATAAATAATCAGCTTTTCGAGTACAATTTCATCAGTGAAGTCCCCCAAAGATATATGCGAGGGCCTGTTAGTAGAAGGTCTGGCAAAAGAAATACTGAAGTAATATATCTTACAAATAATACAAAGCTCTTAGGAGAAATAAAGTCTGGAAAGGGTTGCAGAGGAATATTGTGATACTGAATGACTGTGTGATAAAACGTCAGATATAATGCAGTGCTAATAGTGTAAAGTGGTGCTAACTTTAGATACACAGTAATGGCTTTTGGACTGGCTCTCACCACTCAGAAGAAATCTTTGAGTTCTCCAAAAACATCATCCCAGGGCTCAATACAGGTGAGGGCAAGAAAGGTGGTCAAATGTGTGGAACATCTTCCGCAGGCAGAGTGATGAAATAAGCTAGGGGTCTTCAGCCTGAAGGGAAGAAGCGATGAAAACCCCTGAGATCATGACAGGTGGGGGGAAGGTGAATAAAGAATGGTTATTCAACCCTTCTTGTAACATTGGAACTAGAAGGCATCAAATGTAAACTACTGGATGGCAGGTTTGGAACAAATACCCAGTGCGTAGTTAGACTGTGCAACTCATTACTTCATGGGTGCAAAAATTTTAGACATACACAGAGTTATTAAACAGGTTCATAGAATAAAAATCCATAGAGACCCATTAAAATACCTTCCTATCAGAGAGTCCCTGACAACACGTCATGAAGGGATGATTGAGCGAACCTAGAAACTATGAGTATATATTTGCCCTGTTCTTTTACTCTTCCTTAGCTTTGTTGCTGGAAGTGTGACAAAAGGCTGTAAGGACTCTTGTTCTCACACAGCAAAACCGTTCCCATGTTGAAGGGTACTTTCAGATATTCTGTTTTTTAATCTATATGATATGTGAAGCATACATGTGAATGTGTGTGGTAGCTGGTGACGGTTGCTGTGACCACAGTGAGGAGATGTTCAAAGCAGGAACACTGTTTCCCAGTCACAGCTTCCTCATTGTGCCCTTTGGTGCTAATGAACCTGAGAAGAAGGAGGGGAATTCAGAGTTTCTGTCTCTCTTACTCCATTCCAGTAGAGTTGTGCCAAGAAATGGTAAACTTATTTCTATGAAATGGTAAGGTTAGTATTTTGTGGTTTGGTTACATTTTTTGCTTTTTTGTTTGCCTTTTTTTTTTTTCTGTCCTGATCTAATTTAATCAGGCAGCTAAATTTCAATAATCCTCACCACTTCTCGACTCACTGTTTTATGTTGATGTTTATTCATGTTCTCCTGATTGTACAACTCACCAGTTCCCTCTCCTTAATGTGTTGATACCAACATTGAGGGATGGTATAAAAAACTGGAAGGAAACACAGTCATTTACTCCTTCCGGTCTTGTTTGTTTGCTTCAGAAGTACTTGCAATGACACCAATAGATTTTTCTTGTGCATGGAAAGAGATGAGGTTGGGGTTTTCTGTTTTATTTGTTCTGTACCACACATATTTTCCCCACCCACTCCCTCACTCACTTTTATACGTGCTCACACATAGATGTACTTATACACTAGCAGGTTTCAGAGAATTTCACTCAGTTTAGGAGAATGTGACCAATGTCTGGGATGAAATGTTTATATTTTCAGCATCACGAGTCATTTACACCAATCTTACCATCACAGGTGGGTGTTTCTGGGAAGGTGCTATAGCACCTATCACTCGGCATTTAGGACACTGAAATAACATTAGTGAAAGCAGTGCTCTGAAGAATTGGGGTGCACCATGTTGTCACAAACTATTTGCTGCCTGCCCAGATTAGCCCCATTTTCAGAAGTGGAGAAGTGATTTAGCTAATAGGTGATGGCAGTTTTCTGTGGTTTTCTGCCTATTGCTTTGTTGCAAATGTCAATATGGCTCATAGCTCTGCCTCATTGCCGAATCTTTGACTACAACTTCTCTTACAGGAATCTGCACATAGATAATTTAAGTGATATTATGAACAGAGGGATTTTTCTGAACCTGCTGCATTTTGTTCAAGTGTTCTCCCTAATCTGGGTGTCTCTGTGGCTAGATGAATGCATCTGCAAGTTTCAAGATGTGCAGTTTCTGTGGGTGGGGTGGGATGAGTGTGGTGGGGTGAAAGAAGAGAAGAAGAAACGGTCTCCAGCATCAATAAAGTTTCTGCTGCCTCACATCAATATCTGTTCTCTTACAGGTTCTGTTTTTTAAACACTGACCTCAAGAGAAGCTCTGCAGGATGAAAGGGTTATTATGTGACTGGACACCTTGAGTCACCTGGGGTAAATTACTACAGTCTCTCAGTTATTAGTTAAGTCCTTGTGTTCTGGTGAAATCAGTAGAGCTTGTTTTCACTGGTGCAGTATCTGAGCCATCAAGTTTAATGAATCGTTACAGAAAATTTAATCTGAACTTGCAGGTGCTATTAAAACACTTTTTTTAACCAAGTTNNNTTTTTACGTAGGAAGAGCAATCTCTCTCAGTCACAATGGTTTAAATATGGAGAAGTGGGATAGGTTTTGCTCATTAGAAAGCCTGATGCTGAATTCAATATTCCCTTCTGCTAAACTTACCTCCTCCAGAATTTAAGACTTTAAGTTGCAGTGGATAAAACATAAGGCCCTGGTTAATTGCAAATAAATAGTGCCAGAAATCTGTACAGATGGTACCTGAAGTTCACTGCTGAAGACTATCCAGTAAACTATATATAATTTGCACAACATGTATGTACAGGAAGCAGGAGAACAACTTTTTTTGTGGTTTCCTCACGTTTGTAAAAAAATAGAACAACAAAAAAAGAAATCCTAAATGAACACTCAGTCTGTGAAACTTCTTATTTGGGAAAACAGCAACCTGTATTTCTGTTTATTTACCTTAATTAAATTAATTAATTTGACAAGTCTGAAGATTTCAGCATTTTACAAGATACAGGTGTAAATATCTGGCGAGTAGAGTGTATATATTAAACTACATCTACTTAGCTAGTAAATATTTTGCCGCATTAGTTTGCTCATTCCCAAGCAATCAGTTGTGAACTCCAGTGTTGTAACGGGTCCACAGGGAACATTTGTGCTTTGGTTGGCACTTAGATTAAATTCATCAAATGATTTTTTTTCCCCCTTCAAGGCTGACATTTCAGAATGTTTTTTTTAAAAGGTTGTGTGCCAACTGCCAAAGTCAATTAATTAAATGGTAAATCTGAAATTTGTAGGGGAAGACTATCATTCCATTTTGCTGTTCGACCTTGGAAAAGTGAACATTTAATCCACAAAACACATGGCTTACCAGAGGGTCCTGATTTGCTTGCATTGAAAGTAAAAGCAAAATTCCCAGAGATTTTTTGTGAGATTAGGGATTACCTTAAGGATGGCATTTTACCCTGCATTTTCCTTCTGCTTGTGATATTTGGTAGTAATGAGAATATCCTTTGAGGTCCTGCGGTGCTTGATAACTTAAAGGATTCAGCACTTAGTAGAAAGAAAATGTGCAAATTTGTGGCCTCGTTTTCCACATATTTGGAGGTACCCCAGATGAAGGCATGATGTGCAGTCCCAGAATTTGTGATTCTTGTGCCAGCCAAAGAACTTCACCTCAGATCCATAAAGGAGATCATAGAGGCAAAATTCAATAGACATGAGCAGATGGTGATCCTGTTCTGAGATAGCGTAGGTACTACAAATCTCTCCCCAAAACACATGCCTCCCAAGGAGTGTATATGCCTTCAATGGCTGCAAAGGCAGCCTGGTTTTGCAGATTAGATTGGAACATACTCCTCTGCCTCTTACTCCCCATGTCACTTTTTGTACATCTTATTGAACTCCTCATACTGTATTTGAAGCTTTACTATCATAAGCTGCTTGGAAATGAGTGCAGTGCACTGACTGTTCTTCAGCTGTTAGATTTCTGTCATTATTTTTATATTTGGTTTATGTTTATTTATGTTTTCCCTGCCTGAAGACCATGGTGTGGATCAGGACCCTGCAGTCTGGGCCCTGTATATGCCTGGAATAGAAACATGGCCCAAAGACAGCATAAAAGACAGTAGAAACAGTGAATAGAATGGGTGGGTTGAGGCAGACAAGATATGTGACATAGTACTTTTCTCCCTTTGCCATTTGAAATTCTTTCATCTTGTATTTTGCTACAATTTCAAGTTCAGGACCTGTACCTAATTTTTGGCCTGCCTGTTCTCCGTTTGTTTCGTGAAAGCAGAAATTTGTTTCTTTGGGAAGAGAAAAGCTGGATAAAGAGAGTGGTCTCCTGCATAATGAGAAATTTGTTAGAATTTGATCTCTAATTTGACAACTCGGCATGAGAGGGGTAGAGTTCAAGGAAAGGCACTGCTCAGCCATCTGTAGTAGGGAGAAGCGGTGAAAACTGCTAGTGCCAAGGGTGTTTCTTAAATACTCGTCTTGTAGGAATGTAGATGCTATATATTAAGATACAGGAATGTAATTCTTCTCAGGAATACTTCTTCTTTTCATAATCTTGTGCCTTCTCCTACCCCTTTGCTTTATATAGCGAACAGAGCAGCAGTTCTTTCTCTCAAAGCCCTGTAGCGCAATTCTTAGGACATGTTCATTCCTCTGCTGCCTCTTTGGAATTGTCTTGCCTGTCCAGATATAGGGTATTTTGCAGTAAGGACATCTCATGTTTGTCTCTTGAAACTGTTCCTCCTTGTGAAAGAGACTTACAGATGTGATGGCCCAGAGAGACTGCGTTGCCAAGGTGTGAGCAGAAGTGGGAGATCTGCAGCTCTGCTTTTCTGAGCCACTGTTACGGTATTTAAGCTGAGGGATATTTGATGTAAAACATTAGCCAGAATGCCTCCAAGAATGAGATAAATGAAGGATGCTAAGTTGTAGATAATGCTCGAGGTCAAAGCAACTTTGGATTCCCAGCTTCTTCATACTGTAAACGTTGAAATGTTTCTTCCTGTGCCTAGAAGAAGAACCCCTGAAGGGACTTGGAAAACTTTAGTTTAAACACTTGAAGAACTTCAGATGGTGCCAAGGCTAAGCAATAGATAAGCAGAAGTTTAGAGTATTGAATTCAGGGCTACAAAGATGATTAGGGGATTGGAACATCTTTCATATGAGGAGAGGCTGAGGGATTTGGGTCTCTTTAGTCTGGAGAAAAGAAGATTGAGGGGGGATCTTGTTAATGCTTTCAGATACTTGAAGGGAGGATGCCAGGGGGATGGGAACAGTCTTTTTTCAGTGGTGCCCATTGATAGGACGAGGGGTAATGGGCACAAGCTTGATCATAGGAAGTTCCATCTTAACATGAGGAGGAACTTCTTTACTTTGAGGGTGGTGGAGCACTGGAACAGGCTGCCCAGAAAGGTTGTGGAGTCTCCCACTCTGGAGACATTCAAAACCCGCCTGGACGCTGTCCTGTGCAACCTGTTGTAGGTGACCCTGCTCTGGCGGGGGGGTTGGACTAGATGATCTCCAGAGATCCCTTCCAACCCTGACTATTCTGTGATTCTGTGATTCTGTGAATTTTGGTTTAAAACCTATCTGAAGCACCTAAAGTGTTGGGTGGATCTAAAACTCAGCTGATGTGTGATGAACAACATTTAAAATTCCTTCCTGTAGGATAGATTTGTTGATATTTATCTCAGAGGAATGTTGGGCAGAGAAATGTGTCAAGTGATCACATATTACAGTAATAACTGTACCACATATGGACTTAGACAGATACAAAAGGTGTTTTAAATGGCTTGTAAAATTTGGCAGAGAACAAATCTCATAAATGTTTCTAGATGATCACTAGATTATCAATTTCCCTTAACCAATGTTGGGTGGTTATCTATATTGTTTCCATGCAAAACACTTGTATCTCCCTGTGAGCTGTGAATCCAGTTTTCCAAGAATCATTAAACATGAAAGAACTAAACATCCTAAACATTTTTTTTCCCTAAAGTTGTATCTCAGCATTGTCTTCATCAGTAGCCTTGTCTGCAGGAAGTGTAAAGTTTCCTGCTATGATTGTTTGACTGCTGCCAATTATCAGATCTGCTTTTGGCAGCTTTCCCCTCAACCTGCTGATTAGCTAATGTGTGGTTACTGATACAATATGGGAAACTGGTGTAAATGAGGAAGCAAAAGATTTATTAATTTCATGTGCTAAATACTGTTTGTAATATAATTATCAATACTGTGAAAAGAAATCCTGGCTTAAGAAATAGTCAGGTTTCTATGCTTTTTGTGAAATGAGGCACAAGAATTTTGTGCAGTAAACAGGCATATTTTCCCCTTGATACACACACGTAATTTTCATTAGATTCATAGACTTTAAAGGCAGAAGAGGGACCATTAGAGCATCTAATCTAACTACCTGTAAAACACAGGCCACAGAATTTCATCCAGCTACCCTGTATCAGAATTAATAGAAAACAGGAGCCAAATCCTGAGCTGAATGTTATTCCATGAAGCTGGAATAATGGTGATTTATAACAGCTGAGAAATCGTCAGTAGACTTAAGTGACAATGGATTCTTTTTGCATAAACCTAAATGAAAATGGTTACTTACATTTTAATAGCAGTGTTGAAAGAGCCTTGCTGGGAGTGAGTTTTTGCAAAGTATTTTAAGCTTTAGAAGAAAATGAGTTTTTTTACCAAACCTTTCTGGGATGATTGTGTTCTCTGTTGTAATTTAAACATGTCCCTTCACTGGATCTCCTGAAGAAAAGCATAAAGTTAGCAGAACAACAACGTTTCTCTTTAAATTGAAACCTGTGCCAAGGTTCTTATTTGTAATTAATTCATACCCTAGGATTTTAGTGGGGGAAGGAAGAACTAAATAATGTAATAAACCCCTGAGTTTTCTCAGAGCCAAGAAGAACTTGAACGCAAAAGTTCAAAGGTCAAAAATCTCAAGGGCTAAAATGTAGAGTTTCTGATTTCTTTCATTAGGTTCTATATTTGGCAAAACAAGATGTCTCATCACTCTTTTGTAGCCATCTGTACGTGTGTGTGGATGATGTTATTATATTTATAGCAGATACATCCTTATCATTTAGCTACAGACAGACTTCTACCTGCTCAGAGCTACAGGGTTTAAGAATGCACTCAGACAATATTGACATAGCCAGTGCCATAACATCCTGCAATCTGCACAGAAGCTAAGAATTTGTGCACACCAAAGCTGAACAAAAAAACTTCCTTCCTGCTCCCCTAACCCAGGAGAGAGTGTTTAAAGGAAAATACCAGTGTGGGGAGAATATCCTTCAGATTCCCTCAGATTCACAATAATTTTCTGTCAGTTCTGCCTCAGGAGAAGGCAGCGAAGGCTTTTCTGTTGAGCCATACAGAAATCTGTGACTATCACATCAACATTTGGAATACATAAAAAGGAAGACACCTCCTTATTAAAGTCGCTGCTTGTGTGGATAGTAAGCAGAGAGAATCTCCTGTCACAATAGTCACATTCTCAGTCATTATAAGCCAACGGCTGGTTTGGCTGATGAACATTTGGAGGTGCTTTATATTTGCTTAAAAAAAAGTAAACAGAATACATACATTTAATACATTCCTCATACATTTTTCCCCTAGTACTTTTCTCCTTCATAGCTGGAACTCTGTTTCAACACGTAACAGCACATTTTGGTGCCACTGTCACGTGGAGAAAAAATAATAACTTACTGCACAGATAAATAGCAGAAGACATGCTCTGAAGCTTACCAGTAAACCCCACTTCTCTCTCTCTCTGTTTGTGCCCCTCACGACAAGAAAGACATTGAGATTCTGGACTGTGTCCAGAGAAGGGCAGCAAAGCTGGTGAGGCATCTAGAGCACAAGTCTTATGAGAAGCGGCTGAGGAAACTGGGGTTGTTTAGCGTGGCTGGTCTCTTCTCCCAAGTAACAAGTGACAGGACAAGAGGAAATGGCCTTAAGTTACACCAGGGGAGTTTTAGCTTGGATATTAGGAAAAATTTCTTTACAGAAGGGGTTACAAACAGTGGAGCAGGCTGCCCAGGGAAGTGGTGGAATTACCATCGCTGGTGGTACTTAAAAGATGGGTAGACATGGTCCTTTAGGGACATGGTTTAGTGGTGGACTTGGCAGTGTTAGGTTTACAGTTGGACTCGATGGTCTTAAAGGTCCCTTCCAACCTAGACGATTCGATGATTCTATTCACTTTAAGCAGGTCTAAAAGAGCCAACCCCTCCTCAAGAAACAAGGTTGTCATTTGTCCTTACCCAGGAGGATTTAAGTGTTCCCCATCCTTTAGGAAGTCCTCATTTATGTCTATCATATCATAAGTATTTGGTAACACCACACTTGCCTAAAAGCTTGTAGCCACCACACATCCTTCAGCCTGCTGCAAGCAACATCTGCCTCATGAAGTGCACCCAGCTCCTGAGCTGTTCTTCCCACAATGCCTAGACCGAAAGTTCATTCAGCATTCCGTAAGAAAATTGAAAAAAACGTACATCTGTATCCCTTTTATGCAGCTAGGCAAGACCAATCAGCTAACAATGCCATTTTAAATATTGTCCCTTCATGAACATCAGCCTGTTAGTTTATGTTAGATGCTACTGCGAAATGGATCTTCAGGAATGAAAGACTGGGAACAGTGGCTCGTGAATGAGGACGACACTTCGCAGCACACTGCCAAGTTTGATGATGTATTGCAGCATGTAGAGGCCACTGCTCACTCTCATCCTGCCTCATCATGGTATCTTCTACCCAAAAGAAGATGTGTGTAGAATGCGCCAGCATATTTGCACTATGATTTTACAAGGTAAGACAAGACAAAACATGAGTGCCATGGAGAACCCAGACAAGAGAGTCCCTGACTGAGGTCTGAATTGTATGTTGTGGGTAACTCAGTATAATCCTGTATTTATTGGTTGGTTCCGTTCTTCATTTCTCAGGCCACTAGGCTGACCTCCAAGAAACTTTAAAAATATTGTTTTCCAAAGGCTGAAGTTAGGCTATTGTTATAGAAAAATTGGCTGTGGTTTATGGTCTTGCCAAATTAAATTTAGCTTCATTGAAGGTGACATGAAATCTGTATAGTATAGCTTCACCAGTGAATAAAAAGGCTCCTTCAGTCGAGCCATATATAAATATCAGTAATGTAAAATTCTGACAATTATAAGAACGTTGCATTCACACAAGCTTTGCACTTTCAGTCTGGTGATAAAACATCAGTCTGTATATAGTTCCATTTTATCATTTGCTTGTGGAATACTTCTTTCCTACACTAAAATTAAAACTGAAAAGACTTTTTCACTTTTGGGGAAAAGAGCACCATTGAAGGGAAATTCTCCCTGGCAAATTAATAGATAAGGTCTGCCATGCTAACTCAAAAGCAAGCAAAAGGTAAAAATTGAATCTCTTTATCACAGTTAAGTCATTTTTCTAAACTGAGGAAGTAATATAGGATGGAATATATAGGATAGATTCTCTTACATAAAAAGTGCTTTTAAACTTTAAAAGATCCATAACTAATATTGGGAACAGTTATAAATGACAGTCTCTCTTTTAGATTATGTTGCATTTATTACATTCTGCTGTGACTTTATGGATAGATTCTCAAGGAATTAAAGTTATATTTATGATAAAAACATGGAGCTGCTTCTAAATAGCATTTTCATCATATTAACTGTTGCCTAGATAACAGGCATATCTCCTCGAGCACCTCTATTCTGGTTTAGCACTACAGCTTGCAAATTAATACAGTCATTATAAGACAGCAAAGCTATATCACTTACCATTTCATTATTGTTCAAATCAAAATCCATATTTTTTCAGTTTTCCCTAGGGTTACAAACTGGACAGGGAAACGTTATCATCTTGCAAAATAATCTCTCAAGACTCACTCTCTTTGGTGTTCAGAGGAGCAGTTAATCATATTACAGTAATTTTCATATTAATAGGTCCTGTGCAAAGAGAGAGTTAATGCTCTCCTTCTACATTCAATCCTCCAACAGAGTTTTTTATATATACATATATTTATATATGTGTGTATGTGTGTATATATATGTAGATATATATTAATCTGCTTGGAACTAGATTAGCACAAAAGATATCACGTCCTACTCAGTATATGAATCAGGGTCAAATCAACAGCATACCCTTAAATTTTTAATCAAAATGGCAATCTGTCATCCCTAAGAGAGTTAGGTAGTGTTTAAGGGAATAACATGAACACATACCATGTTTTAGTGGAAAATACAGGGGACAACTTACTGCAGCACAGGAAAACACTCTGTAGAGTACTTTGCAGATACTTTGCTCCTTACACAAGAAGCTGTGATCCTATAGCATATGTATCCACACTAAAATGAAAATCATCTTTAGACCTGAATTCTATTTTTTGAGGGATTAATACATCCTTTACTTTTGAGATCTTCTTGCATACTGTAATTTTCTGAAAGCTTCTCATATAGTGTTGTACATGTAATAATGTAATATTGTTAGTTAAATTCAGAGCTTTAACTTTATGCGGGAGAATTTTCTGGTATTTTTCTTTTTTTCCAATCTGCTAACCTGAGTAATGCAGTCTGTTCAGAAGAAATTGAATGTGAATTTAAGGAGCTGGCCAAGGGGTCAGGTGTTTGCCTAATTTTGCACAGCCTCAATGTGAAACAAAGGTGGGTCAGGTCTGCAGAGACATGGGGAGACGTGGCTCTGCTCCACTCCTGCTCTTCCCTGGCTTGGTGGGAAGCTGCTCTGCACGGGAGCCCGAGTGCTGCCCAGGCATCGTGGCTAATAAGCCCCACGGAGAGCAGAATTGAGATCTGGAGTGCAATGCTGACTTAATGTGGCTGTCTGGCTCCTGGAGGTGGTTGGCTTAGCCCAGGAAGGACCCCACTGCCTCTTCTTCAGCAGTGTGGGAAGACGGTCCCTTGGTAAACCTTTGCTTTCTGTCAGCATCCCCTGCCCTTTTGCTAAGCTCCGTTAGTGTAATGATGCCATCTCTCTTGGCGTCCTTTATTATTCTCCCCACTGTTGTTCCCAGGGGATCTGATTAAAATCAGTGGAAAGCTCCCTTGGATTTTGCTGGCTTTGGTACTTGGGTTCTGCTCCTTAATTTGCCTTTTTAACTCTGCTTTCTGTTTAGACTCTCTTCTGCCACTTTCTTCGCATCCCTCATTTTCCCCCACTTTTGTATACTTTTATTCCTATTCCTGACCTGCTCGACAACTGTTAAATTACTTAGGCAGTGAGTAAAAGGCAGATTAAAGAAGTGCTTTCAGCTTTGAGCTAAAATGTGTTGACAGGACTCACAAGAGGCCTAGAGGAGACACAGAAAAGTGGCAACATTTTGGGAGAAAAAAAAGCTAGAAAAATGATTCTCATCAGATCTGAGGACTCACCATGGTTTTGTGGCAGCACTCGTGGCTGCCTTAATGAGGTCACGAGTCCACTAATAGTGTGTCGAAACAGTTTTAATTGGTGATAATTTTAACACCTGTTTAACAAAACTGAAAGGCAGTTGGAATTGGGTTCTATCTGCACTATAGCGGTGTAAATCAAAAGTAATGTTATTCAAACTTATGTTCTTCTTGATTAGCAGCACTTTAAAAGAAATCAGACTCTAACGCACTCCTGAATTTCAGATATTATACTGTATTTCCATTTATAACCTGACATAATTCCCACACAGCATATGGTATTAATCTGGTGTAAACACCATGTTATGATGATACCCGAACACATACAGCTGACATGAAAATGTCTTCAACTACAATATTTCCAAAAGGAATTGTGTCTATATGGTTGGTAGCTTGCTGTGTGAATTTTTATTTCTTATTCATACGTACATGAAAGAACACAGGATGAAACATTATGTATGAAAAAGGAGATATTTTCATTGTTTGCAAAAAAGAAAAGAAAACTGAGGATGGTCTACTTTTTTTGGCTTGTCAGGCTTTCATGAAGAAATCTCACCTTGATGTGAACCCAGTATTTCTGCGGTGTTGGAATTTCCTTTGTTTGCATTAGGGGGTGGATGTGTAGATTAGTGCAAGGAATACAGGGACACAAAGTGAAACTGATGACATTTTTGTAAGAGAAAACTGGCTCCAAAATAAGTATTTAAGGAAATTTTGAAATTCTCAGTGAAAGTAACACTCCTCCTGATGCGTATACGACCCAGACATCAACCTCTGCTGGTAACCCAAGCGTTTTTCAATGTTCCCTGCTGAGAGGGGTGGGAAACCAGCTCCCCTTGTCCAGGTAGATGCATGTGTGAAATCCTTAAAAAAATTGCCTAACATTGGAGTTGAGCCAATCATTTTGTTAAAAGGAGATAAATAAAAGCATGTCTTTTGGAAAGTAAATGCTTGCGGATGGTAATATTTTTGCTTGAACACTTGCCAGTAAGGCCAGATTCACAGCTGGTGTAAACTTTTCTAGTGCCATTGAGTTAACACCGGTTTGAGATGGAAAATTCATTTATTAGGATGAAGTACAGCTTTTTCACAGATTGTTTGTGGCTCCACCTGCTACCCACAGTCTCATTTTTTTTAGCTTTTCCTAGTACCTTCTTTCTTCCTGAGGATCCTTTCTTAGATGGGTTCCTAAGACAAATAAAATAAGGCAACCTCACTCTCAAATTCTAATAACGAGAAGGAACTGCCCAACAATCCAGCTCTGCACTCATTAGCATCAGTATAAATCCACAATGACTTTATTTTAATTACTTCATACTTGCACTACAGTGAATAACAGTAGGTCAGGCTGTTGATGGCTTTGTAAAGTGAGCATTTCCAGCCCATCCCTATTATCCAAAAAAAGGACGGACGTTCTAAAAAAGGGCCGGCTAAATTAATTGTAATGGGGTGAGTGTAAATCTGGAATAACTCCACTGGAAATTTATACCACAGTGACTAAGAATTGGATTTAGCCCATTTGGTTGAATTCCTTTTAATGGTTTCTGCATGTTCAAGCGTCCACCAGAGATTAGATGGAAACCAGCAGACTTGCTGTTATCTGCGATACAAGCAGGACACCAGAGGTGAAAGGGTAACGCATTATCACACTGTGCCACCTGGCCCATCCGACACAATTTGAACAACCATAATTGTATTGATTACTTCTTGTGCTCATGACTAATGACCTCTAGCTGCAACCTTGCATTTTCTAAATCTTTTATATTCTGATTTAATAATAAGATTTGATTAAAAATTGCCATTAGCCAATGCCAATGATTAGTCAGCAGGGCTGAATGCCGCCAAGTTCCAATGAGTTTCATTATTCTGGAATTAAAAAGGACAGAGAACTTCTCTGGGTTAATAATACAACGATTTTATCTCAATCAGGAATGAAAGAAAACAACTCTAATGTACAAATGTAGCAAAATGTATGGCGAGTACTAATAGCTGCATTTTACAGAGAAGTGTTTGAAGAATTAAAGGGACTTTGTCACAGATGGTGGGGACAGTTTGCTTTTACTTTTTATATTTGATTGGAAAGCCAGTGTCAGATGGTGTGTGAGGGGGCATTTTCCTAAAGAAAGCCATTTCCTTTGATGAAACAAGAACATGGGGTTTATTCAGTTTCTCCCTGTGCATCCTTGCCACAACAAAACAATGCAAAGTGTATGTAGGCAAAAATGAATTGTGATGGCTTTAGAAAATGACAAGGGGATTCATCCAGGTTATTTACCTGCTGAGAATATATTAACCTATGATATTTATTTATTTTTTTCAAAAGAATAACTTAATATTTAAAAAAAAGGACACATTTTCACATCTTCCAGAGAAAATAAAAAAGTATGGTGTTTCCTTTCAGGAAGGTAAAATATTTAAATACATACTAATTTTTAGACGTGTAGCTAAATCCTGCTGAAGTGGTGTTTGTTAAGGATATACTTAAGTGTGCACCTAAAAGCTTTGCTGACTCTGAATCGAGGCCCTGGTGTTTCTGAAGATGGGGTGGACTAGAGAGGATGCTCTATGGGGGAAACATCTGCTGCAGAATGTGGTGTTCCCTCAGATCCCATTGAAGCTGATTGAAGGACTGGGTGACATTGAAGTCAATGAGAGCTGAGAGCACTCAGCACCTTCCAGGTTCAGACGTCTACATAATAAAACACCCTCGAGACACAGTAAAAGCATTTCCCCCTGTTGCACAGGAGCAAGAAACCTGTCCTGTCTCACTTTCATCCTCCACAAAACAGAAGATGTCCCAACCCTGAGTCCTTTAAGATTTTTAAGGTATTTGAATAGAGAAATACCTCTTTTAATTACTGCATACATAAAATCTTTTGTCAGCGTCAGGAAAATAATTTTTAAACATACTTTGTTAATAAAGTTCGCTTTTGGCAACTGTTGTTTTCCCCGCTTATTATAAGTGCCTTTAAAATGTTTCCATTAATTAAGGCTGCTATTATGGGCTACATCCATTTAGTAAAATTACAGAAAGAAGTGCTGCCGACACATCTGCCATTGACTTCTGTTTGCCTGAGCATTTTATACCCCCATGAATAGCACAGTGGGGAGAGATAGCCTGCGAAAGAGAATGACAGAAAGAGGTGAATTCTGTCCAGCAAAACATGGAGGTCAGGAGAGACCCAGCTGATTACATACTGATGTTTTCCAGGATTGCACTAGGAGAGTGGAAAGTTGGTTGAACTCTAGTTACAACAGAGTAGCCCTCTTAAAAATACTAATTGAAATGCTCAGAAAATAAAAACGCATAAAACATGAGTTGGAATACATGAGATTGTCTTTTGGGGGAGCAGGCAAGAAGGAGGTTGATCTCAACATCTCAGTATTAACTTACGGAGGTTTTTATACACCCTCAGCTGAAAGCATTACTAGCCAGATTATAATTATAATTACCTTGGCTTCATCTCAGTGTTTATCTGCCATGACACCCACCCAGCCACCTGCCTGCTATTAATTCATTCAACACTAACTTCATCTTTTTTCCTTTTATCTTGTTTGTTTCCTGTTATCCTAACTTTAAAAAATGTGTCCGTTATTAGAAACAAACTAACACAATATTTGTTTGTCCATGACATCATGTGTTCCTTTGTTAAAAAAAAAGGCAAAAAAGGCAACCCAGAATTCTTCATATTATAAAAATAACCTGTTTGTATTTTATAGTGAAAACTGGAAAGATCTGGCATTTGAGTCAAAAATTCAGAACAGCTGATAATCTTCTTTAAATTAAATCTCTTTTTTTCATCCAAAATATTGCCAGATATTCAAATAGGAGGAAATTCACAACAAGGGGCAATAAGCACAATACACGGCTTGTAGGATTCCCCTGTGGGTGCAATTCTGTTTGTTGCTGTTGTTGCTCCTGAGGTGCTGAAGTTTGTTGTTTGCTGTGATAGAACACTGAAATGTCCAACTCTCCCGTAAAAAGATGCCTTAAAAACCCCACTAAACAAAAGCAACTTGAAATAACAGCCATTCTCACAGTTCTTAAAGCCTTAGAAAGACGTAACACTGCATTCTGTTATGCTGTTTATAGGACAGAAAGCACTTCTTCCCAGTATGCCTGGAACTGTGAACTGGGTGCAGTTGTGTGGATGTCCTTTCGGATGTTCGGTGAGCGGTAGATTGAAGAATAAACTGTAATGTGTCAGAGGGAGCTAATTATAATAATGGCTTAGGGTCAAGTAAATGCTTCACTGTTTATCTGACCCAGCCACTGTTTATTATACTCCTTGTGTCAACACATTTTTACAGAGTGAAAATTAGCAACTAATTAATTTAATTTCAGGATTTAATGCCACTGTAAAGGAAAATAAGCAAGGTTTATATTGAATAGTGATGCTTCTAGAAGGGACCATTATAAACATGGAAGTGAAGAGTCTTTAAAAGCAGCTTTGAGTTGAATAGTGTAAAGGTCTGATCCTGCAACCATTCATCAGCCTTCAGTTCATCAAACTGCACTTAACTTTAAGTATCTGGTCAAGTCTTGTTCAAATCAAAAGCACGTGTTTAAATGCTTTCTGCACTGGGGTCTTAGACCCTGCTCAAGCAACATTTCTGACTTCGTCAAGCCTGCTTGCCTGGGGAGATGTGTCAGGGTGAAGGCCTAATTGCCCGTATTCCTCTCTCTACTGTTGATGCTCCTTTTTTCAATGACATTTCTGCTCTCTGTCAGCTAAAGTTCGGAAGTGTCAGAATGTAAGACATGTTGCTCAGGCCTCTGTACAGATCTTGGGGGCACAGTTCAAGCAAGCGAGTGAAGGGGAATTTCTGAGGGAGTATTCTTATTGCTTATTATATTTTTCAGCTCCCCAAAGTATGCAAGCTGGTGTTTATCATTGGTTCCTTACCTGTTGCAGCTAACGCAGTCTTCCTTTGGCATAGATCACAAAGGCACAAGACCACCTTGTTTATACGGAGATGATCATTCTTTGCACTTTTACAGTCTTTTTAACCTGAAGTCTTTCAATACTTTAGGACCTACTGGTGCTGGAGGTTTCCTACTTTCTATCTTTTTTTTTTCTTAGATTACCTTCCCTATCTTTCCTCCCCTCTATCCTTTACTTCTTAAAGGAGGTCAGTACTGGAGAAGCTAAGGCACACTCTTCCCAGGTCCTGGGTGATTTCTTTGCTTTCACTCCAAGCTCTACCGCTGGATGAAACCCTGTCTTCCCCGGAAGGCCAGATGAGAGCCTTGGTGTGTCCCAGAGGGATCCCCATTCTGGATGACTGAAGGTCCAGGGATCCAAAGTGCACTGCAGGCTGCAGCTGCTGAACAGTTTCCTACAGTTTAAGCGGTTAGTCCCACGAGATACAAGAAATCTGTGGCAGAGCTTAGAAAACAATCCAGATATCTTAGAAGTTTTTCCCCAGTCTTAAGCATTAAATGGCTTTCACTCCCAATGTGCAATCATTGATTGCTGGGATTTCTGTTACACTTAAAAAATATGGGCCACTGCAGCAGGAATCTCTATTTTTAGACCTATTTTGTTTCTAATGATAAATTCAGGAAATATTTTAATAGTGTGCAATTATCAGAACATAGCTATCAGTCTAAAACTTTTATCCAACACTCTGCTGATTTGGCAATGTGTGGCCAGCCTGACTCTGTCTTCAAAGTCATCTTTTGTGTCAGACAGCAATTGCTGCAAGGGAAGTAAAGCTACAGCTTTCACCAAGACATCGACAGCTCTGAGGCTGGGGACTGAGTAGGCAATATGTAGGTTTTATGATGTCCCTCATCCCATTGGAAAAGGTCACAGAAGTCATCAGATTGACTGCAGAACATTCCCTCAGAGCAATGCACCTTTCGTACTGAAGAGCTGCTACTATTTTTGAAGCCGTGGTCCATGCAGAACACAGATCTTTCTTTAGCATGTATATCAATGCATTGGAAATACCCTCAGGGGACAGGGAGAGGCTTCCTGTTCAGTGCAGTATTTCAACAAAATATTCTAAATTAAAGTAATGTAAAACTGGCAAGAAAAGCCATTGTTGGGTTTTCTTCTTTCTTTCCAAAAGTAAGTCAAGGACAAGCTAAGGCATGGAGATCCTTGACTGCTGTCAACGAATGTATTTTTTCTTATAAGGAGGTAATAACAAGAAAAAAGATCAATCTACAGGAGGTCTGTGGATTGTTTCTACATTACAAAACTCATCAGGCTAAAACAGGCTGGGAAGGTCGGTGCTGTAGCGACAGCGCAGCAGACCATGGACTGTGTGTTTTAGAGGAGAGCTTTGGAAGTGCCCCATGTCCTCTGCTTCTACCACATGGGCCTTCCACAAAATCTGTGCCTATAAAACAATTAACCTGTGCAAAGTATAAAGGACTTTATACAGCATATATTACCCTTGTTAAAGAAGTATCTGCAAAACAGTCATCTGCCTAACAGGCAAATGTCCTAATATACACTTGATAGGTGTAGAAAGTAGCCCTTCATTTCACATACGAGAGTTACAAAATGGAAAAGTGGCTAAAAAAAAATGCAGTCAGAGGTGTCCACAAAGTATTTTCTTCTAAACTCTCAGGAAACATTTTTCAATATTTTCCTGTTCACCAGTGGCTTGCAGAAACACCTGATGAAGAGGTAGATCAACCCTGACTGTGCAGGGGCCTCTGCTATGTCTCACAATAGGTTTGCTAGCAAGCATCCGTGCCCCAAATAGGTATTCTGCCTTCAGTTGCTGGCACTGGCCCCTGCGTGATGAATCAATCACAATCCTGCCAATCACCTAGCACTGCACCT
Organism: Ibidorhyncha struthersii; assembly: GCA_013398815.1. NCBI lineage: Eukaryota > Metazoa > Chordata > Aves > Charadriiformes > Charadriidae > Ibidorhyncha > Ibidorhyncha struthersii. The sequence continues at coordinate 41,783 of VZSZ01006080.1, read as the reverse complement.
GAAAGAGAGGAGTAAACTGCATGAAGGCCTGATCCTGTAATGACATTGCATACTAATCACGAGTGACTATCAAGAATGACTGTTCAGTTAGAATCATAGAATCATAGAATCGTTAAGGTTGGAAGGGACCTTTAAGATCATTGAGTCCAACCACTAACCTAACCTGACAAAACCACTTCTAAACCATATCCCCAAGTACCACGTCTACCCTTCTTATAAACACCTCCAGGGATGGTGAATCCACCACCTCCCTGGGCAGCCTATTCCGATGCTGGATAACCCTTTCTGTGAAAAAAATTTTCCTAATATGCAACCTAAACCTCGCCTGGCTTAACTTGAACCCATTTCCTCTCATCCTAATCATCTCGTTCAATCATCTTTCTCTTGGTTGCTGAATGAACACCATGAAGGCTCAATAAGGCTGAACTTCATTACTAGACTTGTCTGACCATCAATGTGTGAATACTCAAAGGTGTGAATAAACCCAATATGGAAGGAAAAACACCACCAGACAAATGATCTTTAATGCCTAAAACATGCTCACTGGTTTTCACATACAGCACTATGAACTTTCTTTACAGAATTTAAAATTAATTTAATTGCATTTGATATCTATGTACACAGAAACCAGAAAAAAATATTGCTTCTTCTGAGTTCTGTGGCTTTTCCATGGGCTCCAGATGTTACCATGTCATCTTATCAGTCAATATTTCATTAATAGTATCATTTTTACTTCCACTTTTTTTGTTTCTTGTTTCTATCATGAGCTTCTGGGAACCATGGACTTTCTCTTGTCATGGTTTTGGAAGACAGATGCACAGTCTAGTATGAATCTTCAGGCATGACTAGAATAGAAACGAATAATAGTAAATGATTATTATTCATTGTTTTAGGCTATAGGAAAATACACAGGAAAAAACCTCATGCTAAACTGACACGTTAAAGCACTGGAAATGGACCCAGACTAAGTTCTCAAAATCAGGATAAGCCAAGGCCGTTGCTGGTTACTTCTTAATTAACTAAATGAAGCATACACAGCCAATAAAGATCTAGCTTTTGCAAGGCAAATAAGCTAGGACTTTTATGGATGCCAATAAAAGGAATGTCGTCTGGAAGATATTCATTAGCTGAGTGGAAGATGTCTGTAGAGGCTATGGTCCAGAAAGTTGGTGGATTTAATGGCATGGGCATGGAGGATTGCGTAATAAAGTGAGTGGAGCTGATAAAAGAAAAAAAGTAGCACTTCTTCAGTGTGAATACGTTTCATTAAACCAGCAGTAAATTGCATGGACTTTTATTGTCTCCCGATCTACATTAGCCAAGGTCTGACTAATGTTAGTGAGTCTACCCATTCATTTGCAGAACAGTAAGACTGGTTTACTGTTCCTCACAAGCTGAAAGGTAGGTAAGTAAAACATAGTTGAATGCCTCCTGTGCAATGTGGGAAGGTGAAGAAAAGCTTTTGTAAACCAGCAAATTCTCAGGTATGTCTAATACCCATTTTTTCCTATTTGTGATTGGTTAAACAAGAAAACTGGAAAACCTTACCTTTTCAGCCATGGTTTATTCCCACCTCGACAGTGTTCTCCTTGCAGTTTTGAAACCTCTTCATACTATGACAGGTTGAGGAGGAAGGAAGGAAGGACTGAAGTTTCTGGAGAATGAAAAAGATCAGCAGAAGCAGAAAAAATGGTAGTGTGATCAAGAGCAGTGGTATGTACGTACGCCCTGGTGTCACTTCAGAGTCATGTCTGCCCCTGCTTTTTGGTCAGACTGTGAGGAGAATGATGACCTATCCTGTACCAGCTGTCTTTTAGAAAACTCCATTGTGTCCAGAAGCAATGTGATGACTAAAGCTATTTCTCCAGGGGATAGCTGCTTTGTAAATTTGATAGCTGTTCAAGTGATACATGAAGGAGCATGTGACTCAACATGTTCTAGTGGCGATGCAGTTATTGTGCTGAAATAATGATTATTGCTAGCTCTTTTTAATTCTTTCTTGCTCACAGTACTCCTTGTACTTTGCAGAGCGTGCAACATTTTAGCTTCCTTTTTTCAGTTTTAATGAAGGTAAGGTAAGCCAGTAGCAGGGCCAGGACCAGGACCAACATCCCATGAATTTCATCACCACCATCACCTCCACCATCTCTTATTGCTTCCCAGCTTTTGGCTAAAGTGCTGGTCCATACTCCTTTAGTCATGTTTTAGATTAACAAGTGTCTGCCACCCCGGAGCCTTCAGTGCTTCCAGTTTTCGGGTGCCTCATGTCTCATGGAAAAAAGGTAGTTTGGCATACCATCATGTAAACACCCATTTTGTCTCCAAATACAACAGAAAAAGGCTGGAAAAAGCTCAAGAAGATCAAGCAAGTTCAAAATATGGGTTATTGATCAACAACAGATGTGGTATGCTTAGTGTCTGTGGTACACCTAGATACAAAGATCCCACAATAAATATGCATGTAAAAGGCATATAGGTGCTGGAATAGTACAGAAAACAACTACAATTAATTGCCTAATGGAATTTATTTTATTTTTTTCAATCTCCCTCACCTGTTGTAGCTTCTCCTATAAATGGACAATGCCTAACAGAATTTGGGGACTATTAAGAAACTAATGATACATTCTGCACTGGATGACAAATGGCTTGTATGATTTTCCAGCTGAAATGTGCAGAGCTGTGGAACAGTTAAATGTATGTTAATACATTTCCTTAGTTCTTACCTGGGAAGTTTTGTACCTAGGCTGTCAAAAAATCATTTAAAATCATGTGTTGTTCCTTTGATGCCAAAGTGGTGGCTAGTTCAGCTTAAACTTTGCATCGCACAAACAGGAGTACTATGCATCCAAGATAAAGGAGCAAATGGTAACATCTACTTCAGTGCTGCAAAACTGTGTTTGGCTTTTTGTCTTCTGCAACTTCATAGCTGTTCTACTACCTGTAATCAGAGTGCTAAGATAAAAACTTGTTTTTATCTGGGTGGATAAATGTTGATGACAATTGCGTAATATTCTTAAAAACTCGAGAGAGTGTTTTAGTCACTACAGCAGGGCAGATTTAGGGTCTGCTACTGAAATTGTACTGTACACATGAGTAACTGCTCTTTTGGTGTGACTCAGTTGCTAACTGTTTAGCTCTGATAACCCTAATATTTACAGTTTCAGAGCCTTTCTGGGATCTGTTATTTTTACACAGTCACATACAAAACTTGAATAAATCTTGACTGCAGGCGTAAGAGATGCTCTTCAGACTGTCTACAGCTGGTGTCCAGTTTGGCTACTGTGGCTGCTGTTTCCCACCGAGTGAACTGAGACTCAGGACATGACAGCAGTAAGTAATGAACCTCACTGACCCCTTTAAAGGTAGATGCTCTAGATGCTGTGGCATTTGAAGTTATTCTGATACAGGCTACCTGAATATGGTCATATTGCCCCTCCCGATATAAGTGGAAATGAGCCTTCATCAGAACTGTGGTATTGGGGCTGCCATAATTTAAGGACTTCTTGGAAAAGACCTGACAAATACGACTAATTTTATTTTGCCATGGAGAACTTAAAGCATAGAAACCTCATATTCAGTCTTCTCCAGTCATTTCTCCAGACCACTGGTTTAAGAAGAAAAGGTTATCTTTGTTCCCTCTCCTTGGCCTCCAGGGAATTCATGTTAATTTTTAGTTAATAGCTGAAGCACCAGTGCGAACGCGAGTTGTGTCCCTGCATCTATTAGGATATAAATACCTGTCCTTTTCTCCCTCCTGCGGGTGACTCTATTTTAAAGAGGCAATGGTAAATTTAACATCCAAGGTGTTGTGAGTGGAAGACTAAAAGCAGGTGTAAAAAAATCTTACAGTCGTGCTTTCAATAAAGGTTAATTTTCTGATAGTTTTGAGATGAAACTGAAAATGAAAGGAGAATCGCACCTCTGTCGTTGGAACAGAAGCCTCACTCAGAGCATGACATGGCTCGCTGACATGTGGTGACTACACAAACAACTATTTCTTTTTGCTTCAGCCTCTTCTTTTCATCTTAGGTTGAGGGAAAAAAGGTAATAATGAAATACTTGCAGAAAATCAGGAGACTTTCCAAATCCATGCGCATACCTTGGCCACATAAATGGAGTATCATTGTAGCCCAAATTTTGTTTGTGTGAAAGATCCCACTGAAGATGATAGGTGAAGTTTCCGGTGGGATTTCTTCAGCACCTTGAGCCCACTTTACCTTCTTGGAAAGGTAAGACATTTTGGGTGATGATCTTATTTCTTTTTTAAGCAAAAAAAATCCTAATCTGTGCTCTAAAAAGCTTTATTTCTTAGTGAAACTCTTGAATGCATATTGATTCTCTTGCTTCTCTGAGCGACAGAGATGTTCTTGTTCTCTGAACCCAAAGCAATAGTCTTAGTAACCTTGATGGTCTGGAGAATATAAACTGAGATAGGTATATAAAGAAAGGTATATATCTCTTATTAGGTAAACTCACTTGGGAAAAGTGTTGCTTTCAGCAACAAATCAGATCAGTGGTGTTGTATGCCATGACTGGAGCTTTTGGCTGCTGCAGCTTTGTGCCAGAGTCCAGGATGCATCTGGATTATTTGGGTACTGCAGTGATTTCAGGGTGGTACGGAGAGGGCCTCGCCTCTGAGACTGAAGACCTCTTGATATTAACCACTTTATTCTGAGGCCAAGGGCTCTGCAAGCTCCTTGTTGCTGTCCTGCCAACTGGCTTTGCCTTTTTTTTTTTTCCTATGCATCTCTACAGAGCACAGTCTCTCTCCTCAGACTCCAGTGCTGACACCACTAATTTTTTGGTGGTGTCTATAGCCACTTTCTTATTCTTTATTAGAGAACAAGTAACAATTATCTCTGTTGCTTTCTAAAGTGCTTTGAGAATTACCATGAACATAGTGTGAATTCAGCATTACTTTTTGATCCAGGACTAACTACAGTTATATGTACAATTTTATGCAAGAAACTCAGATCACTGTTACATTTCACATTGACCACCATGTTGCTTTTTAATGATTTGCAATTAGTTTGAGTAAGATATCAACCAGTAAGTAACAAATATCATGAATCTGTCAGTCATTAGAAGTTTTGTCTCCTTAATTGTTCAACAATCTTGTCGTTAAGGAAATCTAAGTGCTTTAAGTTTTTAAAAATCGTAAAAATAAAAAACTTTTTGCCTCTTCAGATGACGTAGCCATCAGCTATTAGCAAACACATCATCCCTCAAAATCAGAATTATGCTTTAGTTATCAACACACATTTAAAAATAATTGGGACTAAAATGTCCTCTTTAGTTAGTACCTTTGGGGATACATCTGCAGCTTGACCTCACCATGTCTTTTTCTATCTTGAGCTAGTTTTGATGTTTTAATAGGCACAATATTACAACTTCACACTGTGACATAATATTTTGCCTTCAAATACATACACACAGGCAACACAAGGGACTGTTTGTTATCTTCCAAGTGTAAGAACAAGTGCAATGTAAGATAAAAATGGAAGCAAAAAGCTTAGATAGTAAAACATGTTTTCTTCCTCCTGGTTTTTCCTGATGAGGTTACAGGAAAAATACACAAGTTGTTTGTTTGTTAGGTTTCCAAGTTGCCAATATGTACAGTAGAGAAAAAATAAATAAATCAAACTTCTGACAGGTGCAGAAAGAGAGAGCTCTGAGGCAAACTCTGACTCCCCAGGGTATTTCAAAACTTCTCCTCTTGCCAGACCCAAAATAAAATTCAACCTGTATGTCCAAGAAAATAAACAGTTCTGTTGACTTGCCAGATATCAGGGCTTGTCTTGGAGTTTTTATGAGATTCATGTAGCTGAAATTCAGATATTTTTTTTTACCTTAGATACCGGACTGAAATGATACAGCTGTGGGAGAAAGGTAACATTGCATTTTGGAAAGCAAAGGTTTTTAACTTACGGCAGCTGATTGACATGAGCTGTTCCAGTGATGCCTGAGGAAGCATGCTTGAGGAAGCATGTCTCAATTCTTATTTCATCCCCTGTCCTCTTGGTCGGTGCTGTTTCCTATCTTCCAGTCCCTTCCCAGCTATCCTTTTCTTTCAAATAACTGCCACTAACCATTCCAGTCCAGAAAAAACTGTCTAAATATGTGTAAAATATTACCATGACTGAGTCATGTGAATGTATGGGGGAGGTGATGGAGTGATGAGGAGGTGAATCTGATACTTACCTGCATGAGAAATAGTCACAGCACTACCATGATGTGTGTCTTGGCCATCTGTTGTCCAGCTGTACCCATACAAAGAATGACAGGTTTGGTGATGGCAAGTTGCATAGCCCCTATTAACATGTCCTGTAGTGGTAGCTTGTGCTGTGAAGGGATGTGCTGCTTGGCTTGGAGAAGTAGTAGGATCACCGCTACGGTTTGGAGGAGCCCATTCAGCCCCAGTCATTTGACCCTGTACAAGCAGCACGGCTCAGGGATCTTCCAGATGGCCACCCCAATCCCATTTGCCACAACTGACATGCTAGTAAGGCCATAATTGTACCCACTGTGTTTTAAAACTCAGTTTTGAGGAGGTAATCCTGATTCTATCACAAAATCTCATAAATTAAATTGAAATCGGTCACATTTATGACTGGTTGTTAAAAAGCTGTAAGTGTTATGAATTTATGACACTGTGCTCATATTCAGCTGTTCACTGCTTCTGCTTCTAGGTCTTTTTCTCCTATGTGGTATAAAATTTATATTTGTGGGTGAGATCATTATAAATCTTTTATGTACCACAAGTGCAATTTTAAATGTTTGCAGGCATGGAGAACTGTGCCCATGAGATATCAACTATATTTCATGGGTTATTGCTTCATAGAACTGACAAAAAAAGCACTTTGCAACTAGTATACACTCACACACACTTCTTAAGTTTACATGTTTGACCTTTAAAAGCTGGTAGGCAGCATGAAATGTGTGACTTAGGAAATAAAATGCTACATGGTTCATATTTTACTTGGATGCCAGTTTGCCATGTTCATTTTCTTTCAAAACACCTCAGAAGACTTGCCCATGCCCAGTCCTCCAAGGCTTCTTGCTGATTCCAATTATAATTGGACAAGTTCCTCAGGAGTGAGTGTAGTTTATGTACACCTCTGCATGAATCAGTGATGAAACACAGACAAGCAGCAATGAATGTGTGGCTCACACTTCATGCAAGCCTGTTGCTGAGTTCTGTAGCCTTCACACTGAGCTTTCCTATCACAGTTGTTAGAGATGGTGTATTTAAAGGCATAAGGTACAGAGGAATATAGTTTTCAAAAAATGGTATTTTTTTTTTCTGGATGGAAAGATGGTACTAGAACAGGGTGACCTGTGAATAGTTGACAAGCTGTGAGTTTTAAGGGTGAAGTTAGCTTAAAAGAGCACTTGGAAGAAATATGCTTTAACGGAAAGCACATCGTGTTGAGAGCTGGGAAGCCTGGAGTTTTCTAGCTTTGCAGCTGGCCTACCAGGACAGATAGTTTTACATCTCTGTGACTTACCTGGGCATGGATTTAGCGAGGGAAGAGAGACTGGAGGAGCTTTCTATCCTCTTTCTGTTTGCCCCTGATTGTCAGTTACCCATGGGACACTGTGCTGGCTGTGGGCTCTTTTCTGCTTCCCGGCCCATATCCCAGCCTGGGACCATTGACCATGCCAAGCAGTGCTGGTGAGGGCCATCGTCTACAATATGTCTCCACAGTGTTGGGGACATGCCTCTGAGATATGACTTAGTGTGAACATCTACAGGCTGTATCTATATTGGCTCCATTCTGTTATTCACCTGATTCGCCCATTTTGGACCAAAGGCTCCTTGAGATTGAGACTGTCCCTCACTATGTGTTACAGCTTTTGGTAGCCAGTGTAAATATAAAAAGTAAAGACAATTTGGCGAGGTCCTTGTGTCCTCCATACCACTGTGATGGGTTGAGAAAGTATCAACTAGCTCCAGGGACTATTTCTTCATGTTTCACCTATGAATTTCCTGTGTATTTTATTGGATATTTGGTAATTCCCATAGTAGTTTCCTTTGTTTAAATACCTATGCAATCTCTTTAGCTTTCTTGATCTTTTTATCTCAGGTGTTATGTGTTGTATTAGAGTGATTAGGTAGGGTACATACCATTGTCTCTGTCCCCTAATCTGGGTAAATAAAATTTTGATGAAGAGATGTCAAGATGGCAGTGAGAATGTTACCTCCATTAGCACAAATGTGCTTGTAAATGTTTTAATGCATATGTGCTTCCTTTGAACGTTTTAATAGCACAACCTAACTACTGAATATTCACAAAGCACAAAGTAATTTCATTCATGGTTTCTATTTTAACAAATAGGCACAACCTTCTTTAATGCAACATTCATCCAACATCATAGTATGCATCAAAATACATTTGGATTGTTTATGATTGATGTGGTCATCCTCTTATGATTCCTTTGGGCTAGACAGAAATAGAAATGTAGGGCAGGAGTCTCCATTACTGTGCAGCTGCTTTTCTCTGCACCGTCAGCATAAACTAACGTGAAAGCTGGAGGATCTGGCTCAGCATAAATGTAATTCTGAGATGATGTGCTGCTGTGGGGCACCTACATTTCTCTTCCTTAGTGTTGGGGTAACATCAAAAGGCTGCATGGCCAAAGGGGAAGGCAATGTAGTGTCTCAATCGCTCATTTGCGTTGACTGTTGGTTGTGAATTTGGTTCACGGTGTGTTCCAGCTAAGCATTAACTGGAACAGCTTTTGAGAATTTCTGATATAATGGAAAGCAAATGGCCCTTTCACAAAGTAGCACCAAGTTCAGCAGTTCTCAGATATAGCCAGCCAGCAGGTCAAGTTTAGATACTTTGGGCCCATAGGTCTGTATTCTAAAAAGCCTGCAGGTACCTGAAGGCTCATGTAAGCACCCAATATTACTTTCCAATAGGGTTTGTGATGGCAGGCACACATTTCTGAAAAATAGCAAAGTTTAAGCAATTTATTCAACTATACCTGATTTCTGGAAGAGACATAGAAGCCTAATTCTCCCTTTTTGGTGAAGCTTGAATTCTTATTTGCTTGGTTTTCAAAGTGGGGCTTATCTGTGAGACTTAGACTGCTAATGAGCTTAGGAGCTTCTGAAACTGTTGACCTCCAGACTGAAGTCTATTCCTATCTTTCTGTAGCTGTCTACAAATGTCCAGATCCCAGGATTGGTTCACTTTCTGTTTTGTGAATACCTATGTGTAGAAGGAATTTAAATGCTGGACCTATTTATGAAGGGAAGGAAGAATGGAGGAAAGAAGCGATGTTGCAGTATTTCATCAGAAGAAATCTGTATGGTATTAATGGATGTACCTTTTACTAACTTAAATATGTCTAAGGGAAATAGATATTGCAAGATTTTTTTGTGTTCCCCAACTCTGAATATTTTGCATTAATTAGTTTTGACTCTTTATAGTTCTCTTCCTCAGTAGAACCTGAATCCTTAACTAAAAAGTAATTAAGCCCTTAATGTAACTGTGAAGATTTAAAAAACACACAGGCAACCATTGCCTTCCTTAATCAGAGTAACCCCATTTATTTATTCTTTTTTTTATATAGTCTTTTAATCCTTCTAACATTCTCCAAGACAAGCTAACTACTGTCTGCGTACCTGGGGGATTGTGCAATGCAGACCGACTTCACTGCAGCTTTATTTCACTTCTGAAAAAACACAATCCGCTTAATCTGACAAGTGAAACCTTTGATTACATGTTACCTACACAATACTGCTTTTTTTCTTGTTAAGGCAGAGAAGGAAATAAATGCAGAAATATGTCTGCTAAATTTCCAAGTTAGCAATCTGTTGAAGGAAACCGTGATCCTGACAGGTGTAAACGCTGGACTCTTGGGTTTAGGGAGTCTCATGAGCTTTTCAAAGGTTTCTCACCTCACTGATCCAAAATAAACTTCAGTGCTTAGGAAAAATCAAAAAAAGCAAAATGTTTTATGTAGCACAATCTGGTACTGAAGCAAAGAACAGGAAGAGAGAAAGAGAGAGAAAAAAACCCAGCGGGTTATTCCTGTACTTTGGCCATTAATTGCAATTCTATGACTCGTCTTTTGGAGTTGACCTTTCCCTGGGTGTCTCCAGTGCTGGGTGTAGCATTAGAAATGCTACTGTTTAAATACTAGCCCTGTCACTAGTAGTTAAAATAGCAATTGCCTCTCCGGTACATAATTTAACAATTTGTGTAATGAGCATGTAGACACTAATCCTTTACTGTTGCCTTCTTTTACTGTAAGGACAGTTGCAGGTTTTGGTTCTTGACCAGCTTTCGAGGTTTGTACCACCACACGTCTCACACAGTTAAAAAATGTCAGGAAGAAACATGCTGTGAAAGGGAGAGCTATGCATACAGTTATATCAGCTGAGGTGCAGCCTATCTGACTGGGAGGCAAATCATTCTGTGCATGTGTCTCATCTTCAGGTGCTGGGAAAAGAACTGCTTGAGAGCTTTTAGCTAACAGTGGACTAAAAAGGAAAGAAAAACCCCAATACAACACTGTTTCGCTGTTTACCTTTGAAGTACAATCACTGATCACCATCTTCTGTCTAAAATAAATGCCTTCAGTACAATCCTCAGCCTCACCCGTCAGGTTTCAGCCGCAGTACCACAAAGACGTAAATACGAACTTGTAGAGTCATTGTGTTCACAGGGGTTTCTTTTCTTTCAGCTCAGGCACTGTAAAAAAAAATAAATAATAGAAATAGTCTGTTCCTCTGCAAGGGCTTCTGAGATATTAGTTCAGCCCTGAGCACATCTAAAATTAATTGTGAAATAGTTATATAATTCTCTGTGCCACACACACACACAGAATTGCTGTAGTTTATCACATATATATACATGTGTGACTTTGTTTCAGGAGGAACAAAACAATGGGACCAACACACAAGACAGAAATAGAGCATCTTCCTGTCTCGAATAGAATAAATCATTGCTCAACGCTGAGGTTAATGTTCACTCTGAACTGGGGCCTGCACAGCTGGGATTCTCAGTGCTGTTTGATCTGCCCTTTCAAGCTCTGATGATCCTGCTAAATTGCATTTAATGGACATAGGGCTGAAGTACAAAAAAATGAGAGGGCTTGTTATAAAACAATAGAGACAACTTAGCTCACACGCACACCTGTTCTTTGTATTTCATGAAAGATGTTGTCCTGATCAGAGGGGGGAAATATTTTATGAAGCACTCCACTGGCATTGTTTGCTTCAGTTTCAGAAGTATGACTACCTTTTTCGGGTAGTCAGATTTATGGTCACTACAGCCATGGATGAATTTTATAGGAGGTGTTTGTACTTGGCAAGTCACATCAGAACAGGATGTCGCACACCTGCACACTCCATTGGTAGAAAGAAAACTATTATGAATAACTATTAGCCAGACATATCTGATTTAAATTGACTGATTTCACTCATGCAGGCTAATGAAGGCTTACACAGTTGAAGTAACTTTATGGAAACAACCTTCCCATTTTTCTTGTCTTGTAAGATGGCACTCAAAATTTATCACAGCTGAAAATGGGACTTTTATATTGGTGCTCTTTTTGGTAGTTTCCTGGGATACTCACAACTGGGGGAGGTGCAAACTGAAAAATATATCCTTTCTTTGTGTTGAAGATTTTACTAGATTTTACTAGATGGTTGTTTTCAAATAACCACAACAACTTTTTCCCTGAAATGACTGAATGTAATTTCCATCTTCTTAAGCTTAGATTTATATATCTATTAATCTGTTCATTGATAAACTTATCTGTGTGCCCAAGATTGCTCATGAGATCCAGTTGCTGGCCCTAGTCTTTAAATTCTGGTAAGAAAAGTAGTCCTTGACAAATCGCTATGATCCTAAAACCAATATGGTGCTATATAAATCTGGAAAGAAAAAAAGTGTTTAGTTGCCAGAATAAACCAGGGACCATCTGACTCAACTATATTGAGTCAGAATACAGAAAGAAAATGGATTATCTCCTCCTTTTTGTACATAATCTAGACAGCAACATTTAGTCTGAAAACAACCATCTGAAAAAAATCTACACATAAACTATATGCATAATTTCTCTGTATACAAAAAGCAAGGAAAATGTGCAGTAGAAGTATAGGCCTCTTCATACTGATGTGCTGATTGCTTTCAAACCTGACCTCAAATACGTACCTGAAAGGGGAGCAGCTGAAAGGCTGATGTTCTGTGAGGTCCACGCTTATCTCTGTGTCACATGTATTGATTTCACTAAGACTGCGTGTGAAATTGTGGAAATCTGTCTGAAGGATGTTTCTTGTCATAGCATGCTTGATATTGCAGGTAGTGGAGGAAAAATTTTGGAGATTGGCTAATGAAGAAGACATTTTATCTTTTTTTTTTTTTTTTCCCCATGTGGTGACAATCATTTTGGGACACTTGAGAAATACTGGTAGTCTCTGTGGCTAAGAAATGTGTGACAGCATTGTGTAAAGACTACTGCAGGAGAACAGGTCTATATTTATGTATTTTAAGCCTACAGTGGGCCATCATGATAATCCAATTAGACATTTGGCACATTTTCCCTCCTTTCCTGACTCTTCCTCCTGAAGTTACCTGAATTAGTTCCTGCTTCAAATCTTTGAGTTGTGGCTGAGTTGGGATATTAGATAAATGCCTGTGGCTGGAAAGCCTGAGAGGTGACAAAAATGAGAAGATCTCTCCCAGCCAGGCCAAAATTGGAGCTTTCTAGCTACTCTTCAGAATTATTCACCTGACTGCTGGAAGAGGAGGAGTAGGATGATTTTCATTGGGGTCCATCGGCTGTATGGAAACATGAAAATAAGGAATAATGCTATTGAACTTTGCAAGTGCTGTTGAACTTTCAATTTCAGGTCCTTAAAACTCACTCTGGAGGAGCTCCAAGGTACTTTGCCTCTCCTTCAAGGAAAGAGAACATTACTCTAAGTGGTGCAGTGTTTCTTCTGGGAAACTGATAGGAAATGTGGTTAGAAAATAGCCAGCAAAGGTGAAATGGGAATATAGAATTGTAGGGGAAGAGCAATTAGCTCAGCTACTGTTGGGAGGTAATTTAATTAGATGATTCAGGGAAAAGCAATTTAGGTTGGTGCTCTTTTTTCTTTTATTTTCTTTTTTTTTTTTAATTAATGTATTAATACTAGACTAGTAACAGAACAGCAAGAATACAAAGCACAGACTGTCAGTAACAGGTAAGTGTGTTTTCTGTGTGGTGACTAGTTTTGAGGCAGGCTGAAGCTGGCAAGCTGAGAAAATTGGAAAGAGGAGGCTAATTTAAAGAAGAGATAGCGTTGTTCCCAGTCATATTCTTGCTTGAATTCCAAATGTCTGCAGATTATGGATTTAGTCTGTCCTATTAAATATCTAACTTTCAAATCTAGATTGAGATCCAAATCACTGCTGAATTTTCGCTTCACTGAAGGAAAGAGATTAGATCCAGATCACTGATCACCAGAGTGCTCCAGAGAATGTCCAGGTCTGTTTACTTAATTCCTTAATTTATTAATCTTTACCTACTTCTTCCAAATAATCTACTCTTAAATGAGGTCAGATACCACAATTATGAGGAGAATAAAATTCTCTGGACTGAAGTTTTCTGAGTGATTATCTATAAGACAGGAGTTGCTCTGTGAAGCCAACATACCTGCTTCATAGCTGGCCCCAGGCCCCTGCAAACAATAGAAATAATAGATTTTTCTATTGAAAATTTTTTGATGAATGTGCAGAACAGTCAGAGAAATGGGCCACTGAACCAAAAGCTTTGCAAAACAGTAAATCTGATTGTTTTTTTCTCCCTAGTAACTCTCTTTGATTCCACCTGCCAATTCTGTTTTGTCATGTTTAGTACCATAACATGAAAATGGCCACAACAGGCTTCTGGTGCTAAGAATGGTAGGTGACTTAACAGAGCTCTATTTTTTGACTTACGTATCTTGTCTCCTTATTTCCTATATTGAACACTCCAGGATGGAGTTTCCTCCAAATTAGAACAGCAAGTGTGTGTGGCGGCTGCTGTAGGGGTGGCCTGAGAACTTGCTTGGAGCGCTGAGCAGCAGTGCCTCTGCGGGGTGCCTCCATGGAAAGGAATGGGAACTACAGAGGGCTGAGGGTCAGGAATGAAGTGCTGCAGCTGTAAAGACCTGTGCCTTCTTTTATCCTTGCAGAGATTCCCTGAGAGCTTCAGGTGATGGTGGATTACTGCGTTACTCTGCTCCTACACTGCAAATAACCACTTTCTAACAGAGGGGCTGTTTTAATACACTAGTTTATTGGATACTATAAAAGAATAGCAGTTGGATAGTTTAATAAAGAGCAATGGTATTATAGTATAAAAATAGTTTAATAAACACTTTTACTACAAATACATGTAACTTCATGCAAACAGTCTGTGTCAGTAAAATTATGGGAGTTCATTGTTAGCATTATCTAATTATAAAAGATGCAAAAGTACTAATCTGGGCAGAGACCAAGGTACTCTATGATATCTTCAATAAAAGAGGAGGCACAGTCTGCTTGCTGGGGAACAGGATGGTCTTGGTGTCATTCACATCCCTGCACAGATTTACTCTCTGACCTTCCCTAGTCATTGAGGTGAAGATTTTCAAACACAGATGAAGTGCTTATGTCCATGTTTTACCATTTAATAAAAGTGGCTTGATTTTCAGAGTGTCTGTGTCTCCCCCACCTCCTAATTCCAGTGCAAATCATGATTACTTGCAACCAAGGTGAATTTGGCAGCTGGGACTGTAATTACCCTTCATCCTTCCCACTCAGTGCAACTGATGTTAGTGGTGTTCTCTGGATTTACTGAGCTGAATTTCACTCTTGGCTGAGCAATTCAGGCTAATATTTTCAAAGGCATCTATAGGGAGTTAATGTCCAGATCTTACTGAAAATCAGTAGGATCTTGGTGGTTTACTCCCTTGAATTCCTTTGGAAAAAAAAAGCCTAAATTTCCTGACTTTGATCATTAAAATAGATTGTGGAATTTGTTTCCACCCTGCAAGAAATCTTTTTCAGGTCTTACTCAGAGCCCAGAGCTGAACTATTCACAGAGGGGTGATGTCGTATCAATGGTGGTAGTGTAACTATGATGCAGTTTACTTCTAAACAAGAAAAGAAACACAGTTTATTAGCCTAACTACAGAATGCTGTATTATGCTAATGCACTTCCACCCAGCAGCGGGAGGAAATTTTTTCCATTACCCCTTACATTTCTATTCCAAAGGAATGAAATTTCATATTTCTCTAGAACTGTTCTATTCCACGAAGGACTCATCAGTTTTTAGGACTGATTTAAGGCAAAGAGATTGGCAGGGGAAAAACTAAAAGGCCTATCTTTCTGTTTTCATTAGCATAGGGCTGGCGTGGTGCATGATCTGAGACGCCTAACGATGACGCCTAACGATGGTAAAGGTTGCTGCTGCTCAGTCAACATCATGGGGAGGAATAGTGGGTCTCTGCTGTCTGTGGATAGTTTCTTTCTCATTCTTCACCTGAATGGAAGACAACTTTTTCCCCATCCCAGAGGGTTCTCAAATTCAAGGGTTGAATGTGATGGCCACTAGGGATCAGCTAAATCAGACTGTCCTGCATTTATGGCTGTGTGGAAGCATACATACAAGCTGCTATCACAGAGCAGTTCACGCAGGATAACTTGTCAAGCAACTGCCTGTTCATACGCTCATGCACCATGTCAATGTGAGGTGATTCAAGGTAGCTAACTTTCATAGAGACAAGGCAATCCTTGTATCTGAGATCTCTAAAAGAAGAAAAGGTTTCTTTGCATTGCTTTAAATATGATATATGCTTTTTTACAGTGTGAATAACATTCTTTAATATCTATATTTGGTTTAGCAACTACAATAAATCTGACTCTGGAACATAAGCCTAGAGAGCATCTGTTTCTTTTTGTTGGAAGGACTAACCATGATAGTTCTGTTTCTTTCATAGGATATTTTTCAGATTTCTTTGCAAAACTTTTTGTTTCCTGTGAAGGGTTTTGTCTGTGTTTGCATCTATCACTGGAGCTTGTACAAACTTGGAAGTACTTTCACAATATGCCAGCAGTCATTTTCCTTTCAGTTCTGTCCATTTCTAGAAGAAAGAAAGAAAGTTGGCATGCTGTGGGGCTTGAATACAGTATGTTTCCTCTTGTCATACTGTTCCAGCAGTCAGGCAAAGATCACAGATTTTTTTCCCCTCAGATGGCCATAAACCATTTTACATTAGAAGTTTTCAGGTAACTGTCACCAAACCAACACACAAGCAGCATGATTTATCACAGTGAACGGAGCTGGCTCAGAAACATTTAGAGCTCGATCTAAAAATGTTGCATGCAAGAAAAAAAGGAGAGCATTTAATAGAAGCTTCAGGGTTTAATCTCTCAGCTTTACAGACATGCTAGCATATGGATTCACATGTGTTTGCCATGTGGTAGAGTTTGTACTTCTTGAATCCAAAGCAAATAACATTTTAAGCTTTCTTTTTTAGGGGAAGAAAGGGACAAAACATTCACATACAAATAGCTCATACAACTGAAGAGGAAAAAGCTCAGCCTACTTGATCCATATAAATGGAGAGTGATATCAAAAGCTCCAACCTGGGATGTTTAAATGGACTCACGTGTACCAGTACTGAAGAAAGAGAGGTGAGGCCAGCTAACGCTTGCATGTGAAGCCTCTGGGGAAGGAGATCTGGAAAGGGAAAGTGAGAGTTGAAAGGTGGCTGCTCCACCGACAAGGAGAAGACAGGTGCCTGGAAGGGTCCATCGCTCCGAAGGGGAGCTGGAAACGGGAAGGCATGCTGCACCAGCTGGAGAGGATGGCCGCAGCCCTGTCCAGAGTTATCCTAAGCATCCTCTCTGAAACCGTGCAGGGCTGAGCTCCATTAACTAAGGGCAAAGAGTAACTGGCAAATCCCAGTCTGATACGCATATAAATATAGCAGTCAGCTCAGAGCAGGTGGACTCTTTGGCTTTCAGGCGGGTTGGGCCTGACGGGTCTGATTGCAGGACTGGTTGTCCTTTATTAAGAATTTATTTAGATCTATTTTTTGTAATGCTTTATTATTTAAATGTTGCTTGTGTATATCAGAAGAAGAAAAGAAAAAAAACCCGTACACTTTGGTGTGTTCTTACAACACATTAGATATAGAAAATGCACCTCATTTGATTACTGTCCACTATTCAAAAAATCCCAGACAGTATATTTGTTTCAAAACAAATTACCCTTAGGGATTTTTTTAGATTATAATATCCAGGGTGTTCCTATATATACAGCAGAAGGGTTATTAAAAATAAATCAGATTCTTAATAATGGAATCATTCCCTTGAGTACAAGAGCCGAACGGCATTTGCTAGTTGAAGGACAAAACTTTCTGTCGAAGTGGAGATTCAGAAACTTCTAATAAAAGCCAAAGAGACCCGTTCCTCTTCCTCCCTTGCTGGAGACAAACACTAGTTAGCTGCTGGGAGGCAGACAGGAGGTGTATCTAAACCCACAATAACTGCGGGTGCGATGGTTTGATAGGTGACAACCCCACCAGACCACTCCAATTGCATGACAGCTGCCTGCAGTCAGCCGCACACTTGTAGGTATAGATAGATGCATTCTCCCGGCGGGACCCTGCAGACAGCCGCATTCTTCCAGTCTTGTGCTATAGTCAGCTCACTTTCAGAGGCTTACATTGTAATTAACTACGTTCTTATATTAATATGTTATAGCCCTTCCTCCTCAGGGCTGTATGTTGCCCTGCCAAAGTCACTTGCTGTAGTCAATCAGACAGACACAGCCTGATAGGTGTATGAAGGAGACAGAAGCTTTTACTAGGAGAGAAGCACATACGCTATGGGCTGCTGTAGCATTATAACCTCATGCTATTACCAGACCTCTGTCCGTTAAAGTATAATAAGGAGTCAGGTGGCATAACCATATGCTGGCTTCCATACGTTTTCACTGAAGTCACTTTACTATCAAGGACTATGCTGCCAGTTCCCAGGAGGCTCTTCTCCATCCAATAAGCTGGAGTGTCACACTTGATTTGTTGTTTATCCCTAAGGTATAGATCCCTTATTCACCTGCATACTGGTGGCTGAGTAGATGTTGCCTAATGAGCAGCTGAGGCCTCTTAAAGTTTCTCAGGACTTTTACATTGACCTCCTTCCCCTCTAACCTGCACCCTGTTCCCCAAATCTTATTTCAATTACAGGAACTGTCACTGAAAGAAAGAAGAAAATGGACAATTGCCTTTTCTATGTAAAAGCAAGTGAAAGGCCAGAATGGGGAAGAGCTACAAACTTCTCTGTCCTCCGGATTTTAATGAGCTTATTAGTATGTGGAAATGCCTACCTCTCAGTGTGCAGAGTGCTGACAAGCAGGTATCATTCATTAGGTTGTCTTGCTTTATATAGCAAGACATTGCCTACAAAAAGCTGAGAGTTTTGCAATAAAACAGTTGCTTTTTTTACCCTCATGGGTTTATAAATTAGTGGTGGATTGTCTTTCAGACTGGAAGAGCTTTGGAGAGGCCTGTATCTTCCTACATAATACCTCAGCCACTCTAGAAGAACCCATAAAAGCTAAATGTCTACCAGGGACAGCAATTATAATCCCAAGATACATCAGATGATACTGTCTGGGATGCTGCTGCCCTTACAGTAGTCTAATATAAGGGCAGTAAGAATATGAGAGAATTGCTGAAGGTAATACTGGTTCATTTTTCTGTTTCTAATTCACCCCCTACCGATACAGTCAGCTATTACTGTTTTGTCAACTATCACTGTTTTCATTCGTGTTGCACTTAGCTTATCACCTGCTTCCTTTGAGATGTCAGTAGTACTAAGTTGCAGGACCTCAGCCATTCCTTTCTCTGGACGGTGCTGTGCACCCCAACAAACTCATTTCATTTACCCTTTTTTTTAAGACAAGAACCTAGCCTATATTTTGTTACTTGTTTAGCATCAGATATATTTTATAATATATAAACTACAATATGTAGCAATTACCATATATAACATAATTAGTAACATAATGACCATACATAACAATTACTGCAACTAAGAAATGATAGTTCTTTGAATCAGTAATACACCTTTGGACCATCATTTGGTGTCACCTCTGAGTGACTCAAACTGTCACCTTTGGGACACTATGCCAGAGAAGCTGTATTGTCTACATGGTAACAAGAAAAGGCCATCATCAAGTATGATCATTAAAGGCTCCAAAGACATTTCTTAAAGGAGTAGATGTGAAGTGCCTGCATACTGTCCAAATTCCTGTGCAAGTAATTGTAGTCTACTTCCCCAAACTCTTTCTGTAGCTTTGATAACAACTTTTATTGTTACATGAGCTTTCTGAAGCTGTTGGTTAAGAATTGTTAAACAGTAGATCCTTGTAAATAGAGCAGAGCCTTGTGTAGTGCATCACTTTTCAGAGAAGCTGGAAGTCCACTGGAGTTGAAAGGTGCTATGTAATTGTAAGCTCACTGTCATAAATAACTACTTAGTCCAAGTCTGCCCTTGTTTACACATGGTGTAGCTTCATTGCATTTACTGTAGCTGCATGTTGTGCAAATCGGAGTAGGATTTGGTTCATTAATTCTAATTCTGTTCTGGCTGGACAAACAGACGATGTGCCCAGACAGAATTGTCATTGCATATAAAAGAAGTGCTTTACATATTTTCAAAGTATCATTAAGACACTTATTTGGGCTGCAGTCTAGGAGCATCTCAGAACACAACCCCAATGACATTGCAGCTGTTGTGCTTGGGCATTAAAAAGGCAGTCTTTCCTTTCATTGTAATCATTTAAAAATTACCAGTCACGTGCAGACTCTGAGAGCCTGACCCTCAGCCCATGTGAGTCAGGATGGGAGTCAGGGCATGTCTTTCCATTGAAGTGTGCATGCTTTGAATCACTCTCTGGATTTTGAGTGCCTGGCCACTGACACCAGGTAGAGGGCTGTTTATTGAAACAATCCGATATAGTTAATATCTGAGGACTGAGTTCATGATGGCAAGCACAGCATAGGTGGGAAAAGTGGCTTTTTGAGCACTTCTGTTAGTGTAATGTTGGAATTCCTTCCCTAAAGTGAAATGAGGCAACTCTTTGGCACTGTTAGCAGTAGGTCAACCACCCCCACAGCATTCTACTCTACAACAGCCCTTTGAATCTGCAGGAATAACATCATGCTTAATCTGTGATTCATTACAATGTGTGAGTATGCCTGTGTTGGAGTGGTAACATCTCTCTTCCTGCAAACAGCAATGCTGTATGAGTCTAATCTTATCTTATGTTACTCTCAAAGCAGCATTCCCTTTTGCCATGAGCTGTATCTGCTGTTAAGCTTTGGCTCCTTCCACAACTTTGTCAGGCCTATTTTTGTGGTAGAGGGGGGTCCCATTCTGATATTGCTCCAACTCAGTGTTGCACAACTGTTGAACATGGCTGAGAGCTGTGCTGTTCCTGGCAGTACAGCCCTGATTGCTGTAAAGTCCCAGGAAAGGCACTTCACGCTCTATCTTCATGTGTGGGCTTCTGCTTTAAGGATGTAGCACAGTGCACAGACATTGCTAAATTGTCAAAGGGTTGCTTGGGTTTTATTTTAGCTCACACTGTCTTCACAGGATTTTTTCCATGTGAGCCTATATAATGATTTGTATTATTTATGACTTATAAATATATAAATTATAAATGAAAATATATTAGTATTTCATGTGGGAAAGCATATCAGAGGAAGGCAATTCACATGACCAGGCTGTTAGTCCATGCAGCATCTCACATCAGATGGCAGAACTGTAACAGCAGCTTAGTAATAATAGACAGCAAATCCTCAGGTTTATGCAGTAGGAGCAGTATCTGTCTCATGTACCACATTGCCACCTGTCATAAGATCATAGGAAAATTCAGGTTCAAAGTGACCTTAGGAAGTCATTTAGTTCAGCCTCTGCTTTGCAATTTTCTTTGCCAGTTGTTATACAGAAAGCACATTCACAGTGGCAGAGTGGATCTGAAGTAGTTTCAGTATCTGTTTGCAGTGGTGACGTTTTGTCTCCCATAGTGATGCTTGCCAGTAGGTTTGTGGGCAGTGGGTTAGTTGTCCTGCAGGAATCAGTGGTCTTTAAAAGAGCCACAGTACACACACATCTCTGCAAATGACTGAACATCCAGAGGACAATCTGGATATAAACATATGTACAGAAGCCCACCAGTAATATGGAAAAAGAGTCTGGATTATTCTAGGACAAGTTCTTCACAAAGATAAGTGATATTTTAGGAAGTGAACAACAGCACCTACAGAATCATTCCCTTTCTAACCTGCCTTCATGCAGCTAGATTTTCTTCTGAGATATGCATCTGTCTGAACGAATTATTTCAGTTCTGTCTCAAATATTTACTGTGTTCAATAAGGGTGAGAAAGTACCCTTCACTGTGGGAACAGAAATGTAAGCATTGCGAAGAAAAAAATGTAGTCAATGTTACTGTAAGAAGAACTGACCTTTCAATTTTTTAGTTTGTCATAGATACAAAGTTTATTAAGCATCAGAGAAAAATGCTTCAAGTCCACAGATATTGCATATGTCAGTATGAACACACTGCTGTGCTAACTGGCTCAAAATATTTCCATTTATGTCCATTACATGCACAGCATTATTTTTCTTTCTTCTTCAGTAATTTTCAATGGAGGCAACACCTGTAGGTTCTCTCTTAGATCACCCAAGAACACTGGAAAACAGGTCAGTCCTGGGCATAGAGGTCTATAACCAGACTGGTTGCTTTAATCTCCTGACACAATAGGTGAATGAGCCAACTAGGGAAGGCGCCCCACTGGACCTGTTTGTGAACAGAGAAGAATTTGTGGGTGATGTTATGGCTAGAGGCCATCTTGGGCATAGTGATCATGAAATGATAAGAGTTTTCAATTCTTGGAGAAGTAAGGAGTGAGGTTAGCAGAACTGCTACCTTGAACTTCTGGAGGGCAGACTCTGGCCTGTTTAGGAGCCTGGCTGACAGAGTCTCTTGGGAAACAGTCCTGAAGGTCAAAGGAGTCCAGGAAGGCTGGACATTCTTCAAGAAGGAAACCTTAAAAGGTGCAGGACCAGGCCATCCCCATGTGCTGAAAGATGAGCTGGTGGGGCAGAAGACCATCCTGGCTGAACAGAGAGCTTTGGCTGGAAGTCAGGGGAAAAAAAGGCAGTTTATGACCTTTGGAAGAAGGGACAGGTAACTCAGGAGGACCACAAGGATGTTGTGAGGTTATGCAGGGAGAAAATTAGAAGGGCCGAAGCCCAGCTAGAAATTATTCTGGCTACTGCTGTAAAAGACAACAAAAAATGTTTCTATAAGTACATTAAAAACAAAAGGAGTTTCTATAAATACATTAACAACAGAAGGGGTTAAATACATTAGCAACAAATGAAGAATCTCCATCATTTATTGGATGCAGGGGGAAACATAGTGACAAAGGATGAGGAAAAGGCTGAGGTACTTAATGCCTTCTTTGTCTCAGTCTTTACTAGTCAGACCAGTTGTTCTCAGGGTACCCAGGCCCTTGAGCTGGAAGACAGGGACGGGGAGCAGAATAACGCCCCCATAATCCAAGGAGAAATAGTTAGCGAGCTGCTATACCACTTAAATATACTCAGATCTATAGACCCAGATGGGATCCACCCAAGGGTACTGAGGGAGCTGGCAGAAGTGCTCACCAAGACACTTTCCATCATTTATCAGCAGTCCTGGCTAGCTGGGGAGGTCCCAGTTGACTGGAGGATAGAAATTGTGATGCTCATCTACAAGAAGGGCCAGAAGGAGGATCTGGGGAACTACAGGCCTGTCAGTCTGACCTCAGTGCCTGGGAAGGTTATGGAGCTGATCATCTTGTGTGCCATTGTATAGCACACACAGGACAACCAGGTGATCAGGCCCAGTCAGCATGGGTTTATGAAAGGCCCGCTTGACTAACTTGATGTCCTTCTATGACAAGGTGACCCACTCAGTGGATCAGGGAAAGGCTGTGGATGTTGTTTACCGGGACTTTGACACCATTTCCCACAGCATTCTCCTGGAGAAACTGGCTGCTCATGGCTTGGATGGGTGTACTCTTTGCTGAGTAAAGAACTGCCTGTATGCTCAGGCCCAAAGAGTTGTGGTGAATGGAGTTAAACCCACTTGGCAGCCAGGCCTAAAGAGTTGTGGTGAATGGAGTTAAACCCAGCTGGCGGCCAGTCACAAGTGGTGTTCTCCAGGTGTTCTCTACAACTACCTGAAAGGAGGTTGTAGCGAGGTGGGGGGTTTGTCTCTTCTCCCAAGTAGCAAGTGATGGGATGGGAGGAAACAGCCTCAAGCTGTGATAGGGGAAGTTTAGATTGGATATTACGAAAAAATTCTTTACCAAAAGGTTGTCAAGCATTGTAACAGGCTTCCCAGGGAAGTGGCTGAGTCACCATCCCTGGAGGTATTGAAAAAACGTGTAGATGTGGTGCTTAGGGATGTGGTTTGATAGTGGACTTGGCAGTATTGGGTTTACGGTTGGACTGGATAATCTTAAGGGTCTTTTCCAACCTAAATCGTTCTATGAATTCTACAATTTTGACTTCCACCGGCAGGGAGATCCAGGAACAAGGTAGTGAATTGAGGCATCTAACCTCAACTCTGCTAAGGAGCTCATCTATGGTCTTTGCTTCTTTGATGCTCAGTTTTATCTCTTTTGGATAGAGTGCATACAAATCTGCAGATGATGTTATCAAAGAGCAAATTTCCTTGATCATTAAAAATCCTTGCAACATTAAATAATAAGAAGTAATGCCAGGTTTTAATTATAAGTCTAAAGCACTTAAAATTTAGTATGTTTGAATCTGGTAGTGTTCAGCTTGAATCAGATCTTCAGTAGTGAGGATACAGGATATAGGACTTAAACAACTGCTAGAGAAGAATGTGTTTCCCGGAGAGTGACCAGCATGGGCATACACAACATATCTGATGTCAATGGTTTCTGAGCTCTGTTATACCTCACCTTTAACAGTTGTAATTTGTTCCAGACAACCAACCACTCTTTCTGTCTTTGTTTTTCTTCCTACAGATAATAGTATCATGTTCTGCACACAGTTGGAATTTGAAGGGTACTGAGAAGAGGAGAGGCATTATATTATAGCCACGCTGTACTTGAAGGAATTGCCTTTGTTTCACTTTCAAGGATCCTACTGTTCTCTAGAAATCTGGTCTTCTCTCACCCTATCATTGAAAGTGATCTTCATTAAAGAAATATGAACCTGAGAAAGAATCCTATAGCAGTTTGTTTATTAAATTAATAATGCTTTGGTAGTTCATCCTTTTGGACTTTTGTCACTGGAAAATGTTATCAGAAGCAAGCTGAAAAGTATAGAATCACAGTATCATAGAATATCTTGAGCTGGAAGAGGCCCATAAGGATCACTGAGTTCATCTCCCTGAAGCAGAAATCTGTATAATTAATTCTCTTGCTGCATGCAGGTATGATGATGTTGGTGCCACAGGTCTACGTGATGAGGAAGCTGAAGTGCACTAACTGTTGTTAATGCAAAAAAGGGTGTCTGGAGACATTGCCTCTCCCCCTGGGAAATCCTCCTACGGTTCTCTTCCGTTACAGCAAAGATGACCATTGCTGATTCCAGGGAGCTACTTAACGTTTGGCTGCCTAGACATAGTATTGGTCTTTCTGGAGACAACAAAATGCTTTCTTCTGTAACTAAAAATGATTTCCATGTGCAAGTAATATCTGATCAAGGACATATGTCTGCAGCGGCCTGTTGTTTTTTGTCTGGTGTGCCTGCTTACTGATTTAAAGTCAAATTCTGCAACCTTATATCAACACAAGCCCATTGTCTCCGGAGATTGAGAACAGAATTTGGCTCTGGCACCAGAGAGGTCTACCACAAACCATGTAATTCCAGTGTATGTATGATGTGTGACTTGTAACCTTGTTCTCTGCAGAGTAAGTGGTTTGTACATCTCTTATGGAGACACGGTAAAGAATTCCAGCACTGCAGCTGAAATTAATTCTATTTTAAATTGCCCTCCTGCGTTTACAAACAACTGAGTTTCCCTTGCCCACTTCTTTATAAACAATGATTGTGGTATAAATAACCTTGAATACTTTGTAGACTGAATGTGTGGTGGGATGAGTGAAAGGTCAGAATGAGGCTGAGAGAAAGTACTATCCAAATAGGATAAAGAACATCTAACACAAAAGCTGTATGGTTAAAAAGAAAAGTTAAAAAAAAAACCATTCTGCATTGGTGTAAACTACTCTTCCTTAAAGAAGGGAGTGATTTGTGCATTCCAAACCTGGGCTGTAGATTTAGAGGCTTTCCAGTTAGGTACTATTTTTTGAAATGTCAGTCTGTGATGCCTTTTGTCAGTGAAAGTGATTTTGAAGAGTTTGAAAGTTTGAAACCCAAATTCTAAGTAATATTTTCTCTTGTATTCTAAACATCTGTGCTGTTTATTAGGAATGGCATCAGATTTTGTCAATTCAATCTTATTTTGTGTATGGAGCTTCAAAGGGTAGCACCACTCTTTCTTCCACGCAATTTCTAGGATCTAGGGATTTCCTAAAATTGCTAGTAGAATATGATCTTGGAAGTAATATTTTTTTTTTTTTTAAAGGGGAAAGGACACAAGAGAGGAAAAAGACATGATACGTTCCTGATTTGTGCAACATCCACAGACACTGCAAAAATTGTTTGCCATTTCAGTTCTACTGCCAATTTCCTATTTTCTTAAGGCAAAATTGTCATTGTATTTGAAAAAATAGCTGATTTGTAATAATAATTACTGTAATATTACCAACTGTGCTTTTTCGAGTAGATTTTTAAATTCTCTCTTATGTCTTTCTCCTTCAGTTGAGGTAATAGTAAAGAAAGAGGGAGGATATTATTTTTCCATTACTGTTAATTTAAAGCTGGGAAACCTCATTAGGAGAAGTTTAGTTCTGTCTGCAGTCGAAAGTGCTATACATGCTGTGCAGGAAAGTGTGAGACATACAGCTTATTATACAAAGACGAGAGTTAGAAGCAAATCAGAAATGGATATGCAAACTGGCTTTACTCTGTCCTTGTAGTGCCTGCAGTTTAAGTATAGACCTTTTCTTGAAAAATAGGACACAAACCAAGTAATATCTGCAAAACATGTCAACATTTTAATGAATTCTTGTGTGTTTTATGGGTGCATTTTACGGAAGCTAGAAGAATCCCATACAGGATATGGAATCCCAGTGTTTCAAGCTGATCAGACTAATACTACCTTTCCTTAAAGCCTGGCTTATTGTATAGCTTGAAGCACCTTTTATTTCAACGTAACCTACTTACCCACTCCCTTCCCCCGTGCACTGTTAGGGTGCATTGTAGCCTTGACTTCATTTGAAAAAAATGGAGCCCTTTGAGCTGAAGAGGCCTCAACACTTCTCAGGTGCTCAACTTCCCCCGTAACCAGCCTGGGGATACCTCCTGTGGTATGTGGAGCTCAGGAGCTGAGGCCCTGGGAACAGCTGTCCCCTCATGAATCATTCATAGGGATGAGCTGTGATGATGAATGATCAGCTGCAAACAATGCATAACATCAAGAGAAAATAAACGCATTTCACTCTAATTTCATTTTTCCCCCCAGAGGTGGGGCAGAGCCCCAGGTGTCTCCATGGCAGGATAGCTTCAGTGATGGAGGAACTCTGAAGCCCCGGCCACTGCTTTCCAATGACCCCCCAGGTCTTCTCAAGACCTTTCCCAACAGGAGGTGAAACAGCAGCGATGATAGGGTAAGACATTAGGTGAGGACTAAGAAACAAAAATATTTGTTCATGCCTTTAACTTTTGCTGTATTCCCAGATTTTGGACAATTCATGAAAAATTAAATGGGTGACTATTTTCTGGCTGGCTGGGGAATGCCAAGTCACATGTTGTTGTCTCTGCTCTTTGACTGGCTGCCTTCTATAGCTAATCAACACAGTGTCATTTTGAAATTCACATCTGGGAACTCTTTGAGCTAAATATGCACTTTTCATAAGCTCTGGCAACTGAAAAGCTCCAAATGCTTGAATATTCAAGGAAAATAAACACACATGTTAAGAACGTGACAAAATGGAAATCTGTGTCAAGTTTGAAAGAACACTATAGGATATCCTCTGCCCTCTGCTCCCCGCTCTCCACTCGGCTGTGCTCAGTACCAGGAGTAGATGGCAGAAAAGTCTGTCCCTTACGTAAGATGTGCTCGCAATGCCCCTGAACTTTTGGCATCAGTTCGGAATGTAGTGAACTGGATCGTGCCTGTTTAAATATATCTGGTCATTTTCCAGTACACTGCTCAGCTGTCTACCTTTCAGAGCCCTAGCTGGCATCTCAGTAAGCTCAATCTGCATTTCTGTGTTTGCTAATGCTACCGGGTTCTCCAGTGGGAAACTGGATATTATTATGTTGAGAGCACGCGACTGGGAACCGTAAGATCCGGAGT
The DNA here is from genome assembly GCA_013398815.1 of Ibidorhyncha struthersii. NCBI lineage: Eukaryota > Metazoa > Chordata > Aves > Charadriiformes > Charadriidae > Ibidorhyncha > Ibidorhyncha struthersii. The sequence continues at coordinate 14,290 of VZSZ01006080.1, read as the reverse complement.
AATTTTTGGTGGCTACTATGATTTCCTGCAAACCTCTGGAGACATTCTTCTGGCTTTTAGTATTTAGAGCAGATTCACAGACCCCAGTCTAATGAAGCACACTTTTAATTTTGAGCATGTCAGTAGGCATATAGCATTTAGAGGAGTGAGGCTTTGATCTCTTTAGAGTTCAGCTTCCTGTATGTATTTCAAAGTATCTTGGGATAATAAAGCACAACAGAGTTTGGAGACTATTAGGAGGAGTCATACAGTCATGGGTCAAAATGACATGTTTCAGATTTCTAAAACAAATCTGCAGACTGATATTGTTTGCTATTACTTGCACCAGAAACAAGAAGATCCTTCTGAGCGAAAAAAACGTTCTCAGGACCTGCTGCTGGCTACATCAGACTAATTCCTCGTTCTGCCCAGTGGACTCCATGAAAGCATCATCAGTTTCTTCTCTTTTTACTATATTACTGTATGGAGACATGCACAAAGGCTGTAACAAGAATGGTCTTAAAAGTGATGCAACTTAGACAGCTATAGACAGGCATAAAGGTCACTGCCTGCAAAATTTCTCTGTCCTGTAGAGAATGATTCAAATTCCAACCTGCTCTGAGCATCTCCAGTTTTGCACTTCCACTGTCCTTCAAAGGGTAATATAAAAGGTTCTTTAATAATAATCATAAAATACACGACAAACACGGTATCAATAGAAATGGTTAAGCCTGAATTCCTTGCTATGGTTGAATCGAAGTGCCTGTCATGCCTTGACTCTATGGCAGAACACATTCTGAAATTCACTTAGTTTCTAGCTGTGGATTCTATGGATCCTCCTTGTGTACTGCAAAAAGGCCAAAGCAGAAGGGAGGGAGGAAAGTTTAAAAAGAGCAGTGCCAGTTATTTGGGGAAGTTATTGTTTGTCTGCGTTTAGGAAGGAAGGGACACCATTTGGCAGCATGGGGTGCCACCAGGTTGGTTCCAGCTAATGATCATTGTGTGAATTGAGCTGTAAGGAGAGCTGCCCATTGACCAGCATTGATTGTTGTCATGGACAGGTGCTAATGTTCAGAGGGCAGATCACAGCTGCTTGCACAGGGTTCCCATTATCCTCTGCTGGGTATTGATTCTCCCTGTGGGATGTTTCCTTCCTAGCTGTGTTAATTTTCAGAGCACATATTTGCATTTGTCTGTGCTGAGTGGGATAGGCAGAGGTGCCTTGGCTATGTTTAATGGCCTTACCCCCTTCCCTTTCACATCACTCCCAATCACCCAAGTCTTTCGAGACCATGTCTGTTGGGATCCAAGTTTCCTCTAATTATAATGTACATTAAGAGACAGGCTTTATGAAGAATATCATTACTACTCTTGTAATTGCTTCAGGTTCACTCAAAAATTAATCAGAAAGTACACAATGGGGTTTTTGTTTCGGTGTGGGTTTTATTTTGAATCCTTTCTAAGCCTGAAGACTTGCTACCTATGTGTAGAGCTCACACCAGCGTAACATGGAAAGGATGGGAAAGTAGTTCATGATGTTGCCAGGGCAGGGAATGCTGTGTCCCTTCAGTACCATTTTCATGCTCCACACAATTGGTTAACTGATGGACCTCAGTTGCCATCAAACCAGAGTGGTAGTATAACACATTCGTTTTGCATTGGTATAAATATCTTTCAGGGTTGAGTGGGTATATAGATTTGTCTATTCATAGGTGCCTAGAGCTGTGTTGGGATCTTGCAGAGTCTTGGTACTATGTAAAGCTACTTAGAAGAGTGGTGTCATAGCTTTCTACTGCAATAAGTCAAAGAAACCTAAACCAGAATTTTTGCAGAGAAGGGAGTAATAGTGGATAAGAGCAAAAATTTTCAGCAACTGAGGCTTTTGCTTATTTTGGCAAGTATAATCACCTCAGTGCAAATGCTGCCTCCACATATGAAGAAATGTTATTAATTTTGTCTCTGTAACATAGAAACGGAACGACTAATTCAGGTTCTCTGAACAAAGTATACTTTTGCACTGATAAATGGATCCCAATTTCCAATCCTTCCTTAAGGCGTCTTCGTTTATGCAGTCTGCGTAGAAAGAAAAGTGTACATCTGAACGTAGTTAGCTCTAGGGCTGAAATGGTTAGGTTGTGGTGTTTCTGTAACCAATAACAACCAAAAGATGTATGTAGTTATCTGCAACTCCCCAGTTTAAATGACCAGGTAGTCATTTATAGCTGAATATCCTTCAGCATGGGACCAACACTTGGATTAAATCCTCTGAAACCATATCCCAATATTTGTGATTTCCTTGTGGAGTCAGCAAACGTAGCATTATTATAAAAATAGCTCTTCTTCAAGCTTCAGGGTATAAAAGTTGTTAGCTCACTGTGTAAGTATGAAGTCCCAAAGATCGTATTCTAACACTGGGCATTTTCTTTTTTTTCTAGAACATGTTTCCTATACTGTACGTGTATGGCTTTGGAATAGTGAAGTCTACAGACATGAATGTTGGAGTGTCCTTTTTAACCCTGGCATGTTCACAGTTCACCTTTCAAAAATGAAGCATGGGTGGGTGGATTAAAAAAGGATGTGAAAATACACAAAACAATGTACATTTGGAAAAAACAGGTAGGGGATTTTAGCAGCATCTGAACAGCAGGCAGAGGATGTGTTCCTCTTTTCATTTTTCCACTGCTGAAGTTGCTTTACCTTTAATGCACAAGGGTTTCTGCTCGTCTCGACTTTCCCAGGACTGCAATCTCTTCTGTGGTTGCTGGAGTGAGTAGCTTGTGCTGCAGTGCATGCAGGATTGAGCGAGATGGTTTAATCCTCAGTTGCAGCACATCAGCTCATTTAAGCAGCCGTAGTGATGCAAGTGTGGACAAGGGTACAAGTCATCTCATTAACTGATAACTGGTGTATGCCGTTGGATAGTGCAGACTTAAGCTACTCCTGAAATGAAAAAAGCCAGCTGTTCAAGATCAGCTGGGACATCTAATTTAAAAAGTAAAAGAAAAAAAAACGAAAATCCCAGCCCAACAGAGAGCCTGAATCTGCTCTTGCTTAAGCTTGGATAACTCAAGAGAAATGAAACAGAAATTAGTGCAGTGAAGCCAGTGTAAAAGCAGTAAAAACAAGATCAGAATCTGTGCCCAAGAGAGACAGCATATGTGAATTTTGTAGGAAGAAGAGGAGTGGTAAGAGAAAAGCTGGTAGGGAATGGATAAAGACCAGGAATATTTATTAACAGCTTATTGCAATGCTCTTCCACCTTCCTGGGATCAAGAATGTGAAAAATTTTCCCCTTATTTGTCATACTTTGAACAGTTGTTTTCCAGTCTGTTCAAAAGGAAACATCCTTTTGCCTAGGAAAACATCCAAGTTTTCTTTACTGGGTTTACTTTGTGGGCCTGATTCTTCTCTACACTGGATGGGCTTAGATCTTGTGCCACTCTACAGCATTGTATTGATGAAAAGGAAGCAAAAGGGGAGAAACCTAGGCCCTGTGGCTGGAAAGGAAACTCATGAGTTAAAAAAGAATTACTGTGGGGGGGATTAGAAATGCAAAAAATAAATTAGAGATTCAAGACTTAAAAGAAGCAGGTGAAGCTGAGAGACAGAGCTTTATTGAAGGGGGTGGTGAGATAGTGTGCTGTGTAAGACAGGAGTTAGCTGAAAGAGAAGAAAATAATTAAATTCAAATAGAAGGCTAATTAAAAAATAAGAGGGAGAAAAGAATATATTAAAAATGAAAAAAGGAAATAGAAGGGAATATGAAATAAGAAAATGTAAGTACTGAGAGGTAAGAGATGAAGAAAAATATCTTTATCTAAAGCAATTGTACAAAATAAAAAGCAGCAGCAATTTTATAAAAGTCTTTACCTTTGGATTGACAGCCACCCTAAAAGATCTCCAAGAAAAGCAATTCAATTCAAATTTGACTCTAGTTAATTAAGACACCAAAGTAGATTACTGATTTGGGCAGCAATTCAATGCAGTTGTAGTGGAGTTGTCAATCAGTACAACTGCAACCCAAATTAGATACCACCAAANNNAAATAAAGAGCTTGATCTTGCTTCTGCTGAAGTTATTAACAAAACTGTCACTGACTTCAATGGGACAGGAAGCAACCATCCTAAAGCACAAGCCCTTTATTGGGAAAGAGAGCAAAGGGCAGAGGTTGAAGTCAGAGATGATTTGGGCTGCAAGCCATGATGTGAAGATGGAAAGTGAGAGCTTCCTTCATACCAGGCCCTTGCTGCTTCCTAGTCCGTTCTGCCATGCTGAATCTAGGTCAAATTGAAAGTTGAGGATGGAGCTGTATTTTCACAGAATTATAAAATATCCTGAGTTGGAAGGGACTCACAAGGATCATCGAGTCTAACTCTTGACTCCACACAGGGCAACCTAAAAGTTAAATCAGGTATCTAAAAGCGTTGTCCAAATACTGCTTGAGCATCCAGCAGGCTTGGGGCCATGATCACTTCCTTGGGCAGTTTGTTCCAGTGCTTGACCACCCTCTCAGGGAAAAACTTTTTCCTAATATCCAATCTGAACTTCCCCTAATGAAGCTGTAAGCCATTCCCCACTCCCTCATGTCCTATGACCAGAGACCAGGCAGAAGAGATCAGCACTTCCCTCTCTGCTCCCCCTCTTAAACAGGTTGTAGACAGCACTGAGGTCACCCCTCAATCTCCTCTAAGCTGAACAAACCTAGTATCCTCAGCCACTCCTCATAAGATATGACCTATTGTCCTTTCACCATCTTTGTTGTGGTCCTTTGGGCACATTCTAAAATTTTTATATCCTTCTTATATTGTGGAGCCCAAAACTGCACACAGTGCTCAAGGTAACGCTACACCAGCGCTGGGTATAGTGGGACAATTACTTCTTTTGACCAGTTAGCTATACTGTGCTTAATGCACCCCAAGTATATGGTTGGCCCTTTTGGCTGCACATTGTTGACTCAGATTGAATTTATCATCAACCAAAACCCCCAGATCCCCTTCTGCAGGGCTGCACTCCAGCTTCTTATTCTTCAATCTATACCAATTTCTCTATTCTCTTCAAGGCAACCAGAATGGATAGGGTAGGAAGGAGAACGTGCCTTCTTCCCTCGGCTCAGCACACAGAGGAAAGAGGCTTGACAATACTTCAGAGGAGTGATGTTGAGCACAACACTTCCTGGAGCTACTTCAAAGATGGTGCAGCTTACTCACCCCCCATTATTTCAAGCTTTTCCTGAAGATGCAATTTAATCCCTAAACATTAAAGAGAAAAAAGTCTTGCAAATCCTTGAGCATGCAAGTTATTATTATCCGTGGAGTAAAATGGAAATAGTCACCTGTAAAACTTGTCATATACTGATGTCCATACTGGTTGCAACAGTAACAGGTCTGGAAAGCAGCCTCTAGCCAGAATGCTTCTCAGTGCTCAGGCTGCTGGTGGAATTTGTTGTGTGCACATCGCATCTTCTGTGTGTGCATCAGTTCCACTTTGGGGAATTAAGTTGCTCTTTTTCTTCTTCACAAAGGTGGTGTGAGAATAAACCTGTGGCATTTTAGGATAAAGTGATAAATGAAGCAATTCCAGCCCATGACACAGCTCCACAGTGAAGTAAAGGTCTGTAAGTGTCTTTTGGACAAATCTTGTTCTTGCACAGATGGATATGGTTTTAAGTTAAGCCAGGGGAGGTTTAGGTTGGATGTTAGGAAATTTTTTTTCACTGAAAGGGTTATCCAACATTGGAATAGGCTGCCCAGGGCGGTGGTGGATTTGCCATCCCTGGAGGTGTTTAAAAAAAGGGTAGATATGGTGCTTGGGGACATGGTTTAGAAGTGTTTTTTGTCAGGTTAGGTTAATGGTTGGACTTGATGATCTTCTAGGTCTTTTCCAACCTCAACAATTCTATGATTCTATGATATAACATGGGCTATGTCTCAAAACTTCCTACCTGTTAGTCATTAGCCGCAGCTGCAGGGCTTTGGGCTTTGGCCCCTGCTTGCCAGGGGAACCAGGGGCATGCTGTATGGCGCAGGCACAGAGGTGTGGGAAAGAGCATGCTGGTGGGGGGAGTGGGGTGTACAGGTGTAATTCAGGATGGTATATAGCCCAGTGAGTTTAACAGCCTTACTTAAAGACATCGTTACCATACTACACAAACTCCCATTGAAATTAATGGTATTTCACATAATAAAGAATCATGGAAATACTCATTTATGGAGAACATTATTGTGCCTTTAAAAGTCATAAGAAGAGAAAATAAAATTGTTCTCTAGTTATATTTGAAGTGGGGGCTCATAGCAGAAGTGCCAGCACACCTAAAGATGAAGTCCTCAGCTTCTGAGGTTTGCAGTCATTTGTTCCCCATTACTTTAATCCTGTTAGAGATTTTAAAATAAGAATTCTTTCCTCTCTGTTTTCTTTTTTTTTGCCTGTCAAACATAGTTTCCCCTTGGGTTTCTCCAGCCCAACAAAGGACAGCAAAAATTTATGGTTTTGTTTTCCTGTGTATACGCCGGACTCACAAGTGATGCTAGCAATGAAGTATTTTTTGTTGTAGACTGAATTGAAAAAAACCCACAAAATGAAACATTTGTGCTCATCCAAAACAACATTTGGTTTTTTTCCCTCTACTAAACAAAACACCAACTCTTTAGACTTCCCAAATTTAAACATGTTTTCCTAGAAATCACTGTTGGCAAGTATGTGAGCATGCTGGTTTACATTGTAAGTATACAGGAGGGCATGGATATATTTATTAATACCTTCTCAGAGGGCTCTGTTCTTTGAACTCTTTTGCTCCTTACTTAATAGCACAAGATAAACATGATAAATCCTATATACATTTCTTTGCCTTTTCCTTATTTCTCTGGCACATCATTTAGGCTGAAAGCAGGTCCTCTAGCACCCTTTTAGATACTTCTCTTGCTGCTTTCTGAATAAGGTAGTGTTTCCACATGTTGAGCTGATCCATTAGCTAAGTCAGGTCCTCCCTACCATGTGAACGTACATGTTTCTTTGTCCTGTGAGTTTTGTGACCCTTCCCCATCACTGCTTTTGTGTGTGTCTCTAAAATCCTTCTTGGGATTTTTCTGTTCCTCATTCCTCTTGGCAGACGTGCAGTTAAAGGTGTTTCATCAGTCAATCTCTTGAGCCAAAGTTGATCAAATCGTATTTGTTAAGATTAGCAGTTCCTCAGGGTTCCTCATCTTGTGAGAACAGCTGAGGTGAATTTGTAGAAACATTTCAGAGCCCAACAATTTTCCTTGTAACTTCACTGATGACCAGAATTTGTCAGTTGTACTGGGGCAGATTCACCAACTCATCGCAGGAAGCACCACTGCAACAGTGTTCGTCACCTCCTCTGCGTTTGTTTTTCTTAACGGAAAACTGAGACCTGTAGTGCTTATAATGAGAGAAGCTGATGTCAGAAGAAATGGAGACTTGCGGAATGCAGAATCAAATTACAGATACAACTAACTAGACTCAGATACAACTAAATACATGAAGACTGCGTGCTGGGAAGGTGGCATCGCACCATTCCTGGGACAGGACACACATCTGTGATGCAAGTCACCAGTCCCAGAGAGCTGGACTGTTGCACGAGTCTGCCCTACAGCCTTATGAGGCAACTCAGCCCTGACACACATCAATGGAAGAGATCTGAAGGATCTGACGGAAGGAAGACAAGAATTGCAGAATGTGCAGCCAAGTGCCCAGAAATGCTCCCTGCAGAGCAGGTAGTGATCCACTGCGCTTTAAGTCTAATGCTCTAGAGCAGGACTATTTTATTTCTTTATTTTCAGTTCTATAATCATCACCCCAGATAACCTGCATTGCATAAAATCAGAGGGAGAGACAGGAAGGGTATTACAACACAGAAAGAAAACAGACCGTAGGGAATTAAGGGGAAGGGGGTTAATGCAGGAATTGAAACAGTCAATGGAGACTGAAAAACTGCTGAGGGAATAAGCATCTAGGTTAAACTTTCCCTTGCATTACTTACATATATATGTGCATAATGTGCACTGTCCCTATGGCACAGTTTTAGTTGTTTTTTTTAAAAAAATTTTATGAATAATCTGAAGCATATATTTATGAAGATATAGTATTTTTTCCCCAAACACTGATGAATAGGAGGCAGTGCTCTGCAGCTGCTTCCCGAGTGACCAGAAGACTGGTAAGGTAAGGATTATTATCCCCAAGGAATTTGGGAAATGTCGTGCATCTAGGACCTCACTAAGGGTCTGGGGAAACGTGTTTGCATTCCAGTTCTGATAGAAAGATTGTGTAGCCTCCTTCAAAGTATATACATCTGTCTCTCTCAGTGCTGTGCCCAGAACTCAAATTATAATTGTGCAACTAAAGAAAGAAAATCTTATTCTCCAGGCAAAATTTGTCAGGTGTCCTCTGGCAGTGGTAAGAACTGGACTATGGCTGGTTTTAAATGAAACTGATTTGTGGCAAATAGGGACATGAAACTTGCTGTATCCATCTAGGAAGAAAAAAAAATCTCTTCTGCTGGAACATAGTGATGCTCAGGTATTTTAGCATCTATGACACATTAGACATCAGAGTCTGGGTTGAACCATGTAAGGGAAATGCGGTAGGCAACTGAGTTTTCCACTTTTTGTCACTGAACTGCAAGACAAAGACCACTTTGATCAACACTTTTGACTTTCTTATATTTTAATTAAATTTTGCATTCTTCATTCATTTAATCTTTTCACTTATAAAGCTCACCATAGGTTAATTTGGGTTTTCTCAATTGTCTTCTGTGTTTTTCTTCTGGGATTCAATCACAACTGCTCTTTTATCAGCAAAATACTGCTAATTTGGATACTCAGGCTTAGATTAGTCACAGGATCTCCCACTGTTTCACTTCCTTTTTTTCCCCTTTCAGATCCCAAATAAGTCTTCCATATTTTCTTTCACTGAGTGTACTATCTAATCCTTAAGTAAATTTCGTAGTCTGCTCTTCCTGAATTCACTGAAAACTTTAAAAATTGTCAAGTGCATCAAGGCTTGGACTTGACAGAAGTAAGATAACGTGATTATATCCTTCTCAGTGGCACCTGGTGCTTTCAGAAACCAAAGGAACTATTGTTTAAAAGCCACTTGTTTTCATGTTTCTGAGGGAGTTTCAGCTCCATGGGAACTCTTAGTTTTGTTGTTCTTTCAAATTATTTTGATTTCTTATTACCCCTATTGCCCTGCAGTAGTCAATATGAGCTTTGGGCCTGGAGAGCTTTAAACAACTCTTATTCAGGCACAGGATAGTAACTCCTTCAGGTTAACAGAAGATAAACCCCAAAGATATCTTTTTGCCTGGGTTGTCCAGTGTCTGGAGTAAAAGTACAAAGTTCTCAGCACATTTGATCTCATAAGAATGGGAAAACTTTCCTGCCCATGAGATCGGTAAAGGTTGGGATGTCAAGAAAGCTCTGCACTCAGTAAAGTAAAGGAAGTCACAGTAATCTCCCTAAACTGTCGCCCTGTAGCGTTAGCTGGGAGTTCACGCTCAGCCTGCTCCCAGCTTCCAGCTAGCCCACGTATTTCATCTAGAGCTATGAGGAATGGCAGCAGTGCTGGCTTTTAAGAGGAAAGAGGTGCTGGTAGGACTTACTCTCAACGTTAAAAAAATGTGCAAGAAGTTCTTCGAATCCTTTAAACCAAGCTATAATCATGATAACACCATTCGTCACAGCAGCCCCCCTGCCAAATCAGCCCCTTTAAACACAACTCTTCCTGCTGTAGAAAGTCATTCAATGAAAGATTTTATTACTGCTGTCTGTACTATTTTTCCAGGGCGCTACCATAATAGAAATCAACACAGAGAAATCGGTAATAATCACACATGTTTCATATTGGTTCCCATGTGGAAAACATTTCAAAGGTGTCAGTGCCTGGAAAACCTGATGGTTTCATTGAATACCAGAATGAAACTCCAAGGCAAACCCTGAGGAGAGATTAACACTTGGAAGTATAAAATTCAGGTAGTAATGAGAAGCCAGGTGTTCACTGTCAAGGATTCCAAGTTTCCCTAATTACGGGCAAGTATCTGACTTTAACTGCCTCTCTCAGGTGAGCCAGTAATCCTTTGTTGACAAAGATTTATAAAGAGGAAAAAAATAACAATAGGAAAAGAGAAAGAAATATGCCTCTGTTTGCTGCTATGGAGAAAATATTACACAGGCAGTCCTATTTCTAACTAAATTAAGACAAGAGAGGGAGTTGGAAGTCATGTTGCACCCACAGTGATCATTCTGCAAATTGCAATATGGATCTAGAATTTCATGTTAATTACATTTTATTTGAAAAGTGCTGCACTACACAGTATTTTCCACAGCAGTGGAGGCTTGATTCTGCTCTCAATTATGTAGGTGTAAAGTGGAGTATCTCCAGTGAAGCTAATGAAGTTAGAGTAGTTTAACACTGAAATGAGGAAGATTACAAAAAGGCCCTAGAGCCTGCAATATTGCTACTGCAGTTAATGATCATTACTGCAGAATGCTGTAGTCTGGTAATTATTTTGTTCGTGCAGGTAGAAAGATACACAAAACTGGCATCGATTGCATCTGTAAGAGAAATAGTCCAAATTTTGCCAATCTAATATTGTCTCTCCAAATTGCATCGCATATTCCTCTTTGTGTGTATTGTGGTTCTGTGCAAAAGGGAATGTGTTCAGATTTTGAGGAGGCTGATTTAAAAGGCTGCATGGGAAGCCGAGCATCAAAGTAACAAAACTCTGCCTTCTGTTTCGTTAATCCTTTAGGCTGCTCTGATGTCTATTGACATTATGCAGAGAGCCCATTACTTTTGCTGCTTTCAGAGTGTTTTGATACAGACTTTAAAGTACAACAACTCAGTCAGTCCTAGTCCAAGCCACTTTCCAAATCTCGGTTTACCAGTCGCATCATTACATGCCAGCCAGGCTTTCCTGAGGACCATGTAGGGGTGTGTTTAGGGCCATAAAGTGGACCCAAGTTTTTGCTCACAGGGTCTTGGGTGGAGCAGGCCCAGGTGAGCCCAGGTCAACAGTGAATATCTTGAGTTCGTCTCTCCCTTGGCAGATGTGGACACAGGAGCTACATCTATGCTGGTAAACTAACCTGGGCTGGGGGTTTGTATTCAATCATTGGTATGTGATTGTCCACATTTAAACTGCTAGCAGGGTCCCTGTAATGGATTTAACCAGCACGTTATCTCAGTTGGGGATGGATGGGAACAGAACATATAACAAGAACTAGCCCCAAAAAGCAGTTGGGTTATGGCCACTCTGTTCTGGGGAGTCATGAGTGTGTATGAATGCAAGCTGGGCTGTGCCACTTGGCTTCAGAGCCTACAAAAAATCTTGAATCTAAAAAAGAGCTCTAGTCTGCTTGCGTTTGTATAGTTGTAGCATAGCATAGATGCAGCTGTGTAGCAGCAGCCATGAGGCTGGAGCAGAGACAACTCACCACCAATTCATCTTACTTTTTCCTTGAAGCCCTCTGTGGCCAAACTCAGGTACCAACCTGGTAGCCCTGGGGTAACCCAAAGGTTACTGTTGAGGAGCTAAACTGTTGAGGAGCTGAACTGTATGCTTTAGGCGACAAGGATACTCCACATGGACAGGCCTGGATGCTCTGTGCCTGGTGACCATGAGCCATCAGCCCAAACATCCTTCCTAGAAAGGCCCCAGTCTTGGGGAGCACCAGGGTGCCAGGGACTTGTAGGCAGCCTGATGGCAGCATTGATGTGAGTGTAGGGTCTCAGGGCATGGGATTCTGCCTGTTCATGCGACTGACCAGGTCAGGTACAAGCTCAGTGTAGCCTTGGATTAAATGATGTGAAGGAAAGTGGCTGGATTATGACACCTGCCATTTTAATTCTACTTAATTCATACTTTGACACAGTCTAAATGTATAGCCAGTGCCAGTCTCTTTGTTAGTACAGCTATCTGGTTTATATATTACTCCCCATATATTAATATATTTATTAAAAGGGTCGTTTTTTGTGAATCTTAAAAACTCCCATGTAGCTCTTAAAAACTCCCATGCCAACCTGATTTCTGCAGGCAGCTGACTCAAGCTTAACATCAATGTTTGTAATGAATTTTGAGCATATGACAACATACCAGTGACAACAGGAGAACAGATCATTTGAGAATATTATTAAAAGACGAATATCATCATATAAACTGTTTTCAGCAATATTGCGGTCCAGGTATATGCAGATTTAATAACAACTCTAACATCAACTACATTTGAAGAGGGAGTTTTTTAAAAGCAGAAGGAGTTCAATTGTCCCCAGATCAATTAAACTGGGAGAGGGGAGGCTGTCTTTATGTGTTTTTTAGACTCCTGGAGATATCCTACCTTCATACTTTACACTGGGGATGGCAAGTCCAGAAATTGTTCTGTAGCTGTGCTTCGATGGGCACACTTCTGCCATTCTGTGTTTGGAGGTGTTGAATTGCTGCCGACTTGTTTGTCACAATATTACTCCTAATGCTTTTTAAAAATTTCTGTGTGTTGGCTGCTCCTGCTTCTCTCTCAAGTGATGGAGAATTAGAGGGGAAGCATGGAAGGAGGTGGATTGAAACAGCCTTTGCAGTCAGCTTTGGTAGGAGGCAGGCAGGGACAGGGACAGTTTTACACCCTAGGGCTTGCTCCTTTTCTTTTGCATTTCTCTGAATCAAAGTGTACTTCTTCACCTCTCCCCAAACAGACAGACAACACAAAATCTCATCAGGCAAAGGGTTATAAATTTCTTCTCATTAGGCACTTGTCAAGTATCCTGAGCAACTGAATTCTGAGAGGCTCCCCCAGAAAGGGAAGGCAGCTTTATCCGTGGGATAAAATGCAGCTTGTCCTCAGGAAGGACATCACAGTTCAGCTCAGAAGCACAAGCTGGAAAAGGCATACTGCACATGTTCATCATGTAATCTATCTCCTAGGATGCACAACTTGAAAAGAGTTCGTATGTCACCGCAATATGTCCCCTTGTTTATCTTCCAGACAGACTTCATGTATCATGTTGATAAATTGGGTGATGCACAGGGCCGGTTCCCTCCTACTGAGGTGAGTGGGAGCTGCATGGTGCCTGATACCAAAGCTAGGGAATTATTCAGATTGACTAACATAGCTGAGCGCATGCCAGGCTTGTTTTAATTTCCTTGTCGGATCTCCTGGGGAGTTATGGAGCTGAGGGGTGACTGGGTTTCAGGAGCAGACCGGAGGATGGTAGCACCGCTTGCTTAGCAGTACCCCACGTCGCACGCACAGCTCAGGACCTGCAAAACCTGTGTGGTTGTACACCCTGGGGAGCAGACCAACTGCAGGTGCAAAGAGGCTCAGGGTCCAGGCAAAACAAAACCCCCCTTGCTCTCCTGAAGTTATTGCTCAAGGTTTATCCTTTTTAGTATTTGTCCTGGAGGGTTGCTTAAGGCATTACTGAAACATAAACAATTATTAATAATGATTCAGCAGCTATGTTACTCTGTGTAAATGAAAACAAAACCAAATAAGGCTGATCTTTTGCAATACTACTTGCTGTTTCCTATAGGGACTGGTATGTGTCTTCCAGCCATAAAATAATTAAATCTCACTGCTTTCCAGTGGTGAAGGAGCTTGAACACACACTGAGGCTTCAATACTCAGATTGCTAATATCTTTGGGGGTCTGGGTCCAAATATTGAGATCATATTTTACCAAAATGGCTTTTCATTTTTATTTTTTGTTTGAATACTCAAACCAAACAATCTCAAAGCCTGTTCAGTATCAGTGTAGTGAACAGCACTCATACACCTGGACTTTGCTGCATTTCTCACATTTGTGGAGTGAAGCAGTGACCATTTTCTTCCTCTGGAATCCAAAGCTTAACACCGAGCAGTGTGTCCAGGCAGCTGCTGACCGGTGCACAACTCTTTGTGGAGCCCATCTGCAGCACTGCGCTCTATCCATGTCTGCTGTCTCTCGGGGGCTCACATGGAGAAGACCTCATGTGCTGTCTCCTGCTGGGGTTTCTCCCCCAGCACTTGACGTTTGCCCCAGGAGCATTTCCCTGCAGTAATGCAGGCACAGTTTTGCCTCGTGTGACATATGAACGATTTGCTCCTTCCTTGATGGGTATTGTGCTGTTCAAATGTAACGGACACTGATCAGTGGGTTCAGCAAGACAGTCCAGGGTAGCACCCCACTTCTGCATTTGGGGATGGGAGGGAGAGCAAGTCTGGATGGCTATGGGGGGAGGGTTATAGGGGTATAGGGTTGTGTAGCTATGTCTCTTTTGCCACTGACTACCCTGATATCTGCTGGGAAGGCCACACAGCTAGGCA
>VZSZ01006073.1:101366-132158 GCA_013398815.1 Ibidorhyncha struthersii | reverse complement strand
GTAACTGAAAAGCCCGACTGCCCTTTTAGCTGCAAGAAGATAATCTGCTGCAGGGTGTGCAAGCAGAAATCTGGTCTTTGAAAATTACATCTTATATCTGTGTGTTTTCTTGCAAAGGCTCTGAACCAAAACAGACAGGACTGATCAAGGTAGTCAGTTTTCCCTTATTCCTCTGCTTGGCTGGAGAAAATCAGGGTAAATTCTTGTCTCACAGTTGTCATCAATTCCTAGTTTCTTTACAGAGTTCTCAGAATACTTCTTTGTCCAGGAGAACAGCGTTTCAGCAGCTCCCTGCTATAGAATTGTCTAGGTTGGAGGGGACCTTTAAGATCATCGAGTCCAAACATCAACCTAAGGCTGCCAAAACCACCACTAAACCATGTCCTTAAGCACTACATCTACCCATCTTTTAAATAACTTCAGGGATGGTGATTATACCACTTCCCTGAGCAGCCTGTTCCAATGCTTGATAACCCTTTTGGTGAAGAAATTTTCCCTAATATCTAATGCAAACTTCCCCTGACATAACTTGAGGTCATTTCCTCTTGTCTTACTGCTTGTTACCTGCGATAAGACACTGACCCCCACCTCACTACAACCTCCTTTCAGGTAGTTGTAGAGAGCGATAGTCTCCCCTCAATCTCCTTTCCTCCGTACTAACAGCCCCAGTTCCCTCAGCCGCTCCCCATAAGACTTGTTCTCCAGACCCCTCACCAGCTTTGTTGCCCTTCTCTGGATGCGCTCCAGAATCTCAATGTTTTTCTTGTAGTGAGGGACACAAAAATGAACACAGAATTCAAAGTGTGGCCTCACCAGTGCCGAGTACAGGGGGATGATCACTTCCCGAGTCCTGCTCACCACACTGTTCCTGATACAGGCCAGGATGCTGTTGGCCTTCTTGGCCACCTGGGCACACTGCTGGCTCATATTCTGCTGGTTGTCGACCAACACCCCCAGGTCCTTCTCTGACGGGCATCTTTCCAGCCACTCTTTCCAAAACCTGTAGCACTGCATTGGGTTGTTGTAACACAAGTGCAGGACCCAGCACTTGGCCTTGTTGAACCTCATACCATTAACCATACATGTTCTTTCCTTCTATGTATTTGATACGTTTTACTTCCGTTAACTGTGGTGAAATATGAAGTTAACGCTGTTAAGGACACAACTTTAAGGAGTATTTTCCTCCCTTTTTCATTCACCACATACTTTAAATTTACTTAAAAAAAAAACACAAACAAAATCAAATTTTTTTCTCATCTGTATGGCTCTTTCTTTTCTTAACCCTAAACTCATCTTGTATTGCTGTTAAAACAGATTAGAACAGAGTTTATAGACAGTACAGAGTGAGAGAAACTCACGCAAAAGAACATGATGGAATTTGGGAACTGATGCACTGAATCAGCACTGGAAAAACCTTTATGGTTCCCCAAAAAAAGCCAGGGTTTATTGCTATGTTTATATCTACATACCTGGCTTCATATGGTCTTGATACTTATTTCCTTCATTGCCTTCTTAGGTTGTGTCTCTTAAGGTACTCAACTGAAGGTGTAAGAAATTGTTTTTCATCCTTTTTCATGTAATGGTGTTTGAGGGTATAAGAATGGCTTCATTTCAGGTAAGAGCTATCTTGAACTCCTGGATTAATCTTGAATGAAATCTGAAGTAAGCCTTCTCCCAATAGTTGGGATAGCTTTGATCTTTTGTTATTTTTAGTCCTTGCGTGTTTCTGCTGGTTTGCAACCTGAAGAACAAGCAGGGAACTAGCCATTTATTCGCTGAGTGCTCTATCCCATTGAACTAGATGCAATTCCTTACAAAATACAATACTTCTTTCTGTGTTCAAGGACGGTGTATTAATTCACAGGATTTCCTCAAGGCAAAGATAATAAAATAAAAAGAAGACGTGAAACTAATGAGGAAAGCATTGGTTGGTTCATAGTATGATAGAATCACAGAACAGTTTGGGTTGGAAAGGACATTTAAAGGTCACCTAGTCCAAACCCCCTGCAATGACCAGTGACATCTTCAACTAGATCAGGTTGCTCAAAGCCCCATCCAACCTGACCTGGAATGTTTCCAGGGATGGGGCATCTACTGCCTCTCTGGGCCACCTGTGCCAGTGTTTCACCACCCTCAGCATGAAAAAATTCATCCTCCTATCTAGTCTAAATCCACCCTCTTTTAGTTTAAAGCCACTACCTATCACAACAGGGCCTGCTGAAGTTTACCCCCACCTTTCTTATAAACCCCTTTTAAGCACTGGAACGCCTCTATAAGGTCTCCCTGGAGTCTTCTCTTCTCCAGGCTGAATTACCCCAACTCTCTCAGCCTGTCCTCATAGGAGAGGTGTTCCATCCCCCTGAGCAATTTTTTGATCTTCCTCTGGACCTGCTCCAACAGGTCCATCTTTCCTATGCTGAGGGCTCCAGAGCTGGACACAGCACTGCAGGTGGGGTCTCGTGAGAGCAGAGTAGAGGGGCAGAATCACCTCCCTCAACCTGCTGACCACACTGCTTTTGATGCACCCCAGGATACAGTTGATTTTCTGGGCTGTGAGTGTACGTTGCTGACTCATGTCCAGCTCTTCATCCATCAGTACCCCCAACTCCTTCTCAGCAGGGCTGCCCTCAGTCCTTGCATCTCCCAGCCTGTATTGATACAGGGGTTTGCCCAACACATCTGCAGGACCCTGTACTTGGCCTTGTTGAACTTCATGATGTTCACACATGCCCACTTCTCAAACTTGTCCAGGTCCCTCTGGATGGCATCCCATCCCTGAGGCGTTTGAGGGTGCACTCAATCCACTGCCTGTCACTGATGAAGATATTGAATAGTACTGGTCCCAATACAGACCTCTGAGAGATACCACTGGATACCATGAGAGATACCACGGAGAGTGGCTTGACAACTACATCAGCCAAATTCTTCGGGACTCTGGGATGCACCTCTTCAGTTCTCATAGACTTCTGTACGTTTAGGTACTGCAGGTGGTCACAAACCTGATATCCTCTTACAGTGGGAGAAACTTTACCTCCCCAGTCCTCGTCTTGCAGTCCCTCCACTCGAGAGCTACAGGAAGAGAGATTGTCAGTGAAGACTGAGGCAAAAAAGCCTCAGCCATCTCTTCACCCATTGTTACCAGTTTGGCAGTCAGGCTCATCAGGTGGGTACACTTTGTTTGACCTTCCTTTTCTGGCTGGTTTGGGTTTTTTGTTTGTTTGGGTTTTGGGGGTATTTTGGGGGTTGTTTTTTTTTGTTTGTTTCTTTCTTTCTTGTTTTGTTTTTTATACCAGCTTTTAAGCCTAGTGCAAAAGATGCAGGTGATATGAAGAGAATGGACATTCTTAGAACATTTCAAGCCTTATCTTCCTATTTCCTTCTCTTTCCCTGATGGTCAGTATCTGTGTAAATTTGCCTTTGAATCCCTCTGAACATTTAACAACAAATTGCAAATGTGAGGCAGTGCTGCTTCCTGTGTCATGTGCCTGAGTGCATACAGAACTGGCATGAAAACTGTGATTTATATTTACAGGACTGTTTGCCATAGATGAACACTGACAAATAGATGTGGTCACTCAATGACAAAATGACATCAACTGTGCAGGCATAGTCCGAGTTTCCATTCTTGAGTGTTTCCTTTCCATGATGTTGTTTTTTAGTTTTTCTATAATAGCCTAGAAATATAATTGAATAAATAATTAATATTTGTAATAGTGAAATACAGGATTGTTTTTAAAGAGATAAAACAACCTGTATCTGTGTTTCTGCCACCAACAGTCACAATCCACTGTGAAAGCAGGACAAGGACAATTACTGTTTCTCACTCATAGGATAATGATTAATACTGACTCTTGAATACAGTGCAGTATGTAATGGCTCTACCTTCATCATGTTGTCCTGGTTTGAGACATGTCTTAACAATTACACTGTTGCTTTGGGCCACTGTAAGTAGGAAACTAATTTCTCCAGGGCTAACTCTACTTTCCATCCAAAAATGAAGAAATCAAACAAATAGCCAAAAATAAACAAAAAACAAAGGGGTAGCCTATAGCTTCTGTCTATAAGAAAGAAGGATGCTTTCACCCTGCTTTCCTTGATAATGGTTCCTGTGAGAAAGCTTAGTGCAGACTAGAAAATACCTCATTAAGTATATATCCTTCTGGGTTTTCCAACATTAAAGGCTGTAAAGTTATTTGTGTCAAATTAGAGCAGTTAGAAATGTGGGAAACTTAAGTCTGAAGGCTATATGAACATAATTTTCACTATTATGACCCCTCATGACTTCAGTTTAAACAGTAATTTTAACCTTACAGGTTCTTGTGTTTGTTATATGTTCACCCTTTGCAACACAATGCAAGGCAATGTGTATGAAACAGCATATAAATTCAATTTCTTTGTCTAGGCTACAGAAGAGTGGTTGCACATGCCCAGAAGAAAGGTCCGTCTAACTAGAATCCTTCACATGTCCAAGACTAACCAAAAAGGGGTTGCTTTGTGAAGAAAAAAGCTGTTGTGACTGCAGTCCTGTGAAGCAGCTCTCCAACTTCCTGAAGTCTGTGCCTCAAGAACTCCTTGAATCCAAGGTTGTCTCTTTATAAGATTAAATACAGATGACATGTCTTCTTTCTTTTTGCATACTGTTCTGCTCTGGTCAGCAGGCTCATCAGTTACCGATGAGCTCTATTTCTATCAGCACTCTCCCCAAATGTCTCTCACAGCTCTATGAGACTCTCAGCATCTCATGAAATGTCGGTACCTGCCTAAGGAAGACACCCCCCAAGGTTTCACTAGGTTTTGGAACATGGGGACAAAGCAGAACTTCAGATTTTACACCACAGCTTTTGGCACCAGAACAATGCTTCAATTAACCCCTCCAAAAGAGCAGGACATGAGTTCATGATATCCATTTTAGTTGTCAGGCTTGCTTTTTAGAAATATATTGGTATACGCAGTGAATGAGCATGTTAAGAAGAGATAGATTTTCAGATAAGACTGCATGAGGGAAGATAATTTAAATTCTATGATGCATGAATCAGTGCACTAGAGGCATACAAATGAAGAGAAAATTGGGTCGATCTCCCAACCTAAAACCAAGTTAAGCAGCTAGACAAAGATGTATGTGAACAAATTGTTTAGCAACGTTCACCCTTTTGAGGGGTCTCCTTCACCATTTACTTGTTCCATCTTTGTCCTGGCACATTTGCTGAAACTGCAGTTTCAAAGATGTTCCTGCTGCAAAAGCTTAAAAGGCACAACATGAGAGGTTTGGGGTTTTTTTGTTTGTTTGTTTGTTTTTTTAAAGAACAATAGGAAGCAGGAGATGAGAGAGGATTGTGTAGGTTAAAAAGTGTACATATAAGATGTCAAGAACTGCAGAGGTGAGTAAGGAGTAAGTCCTAATTCCATGCTGTGGCTGCTGCAAAGCAGATACAGGCTCCACCAAATAGGTGAATGATATTGATTTTGTCTGACACACTGGTTTGCAAATTCTGGAGAGAAATGTGCTCCAGACTGTGCCTGTTTAAGAAGTAAATAGCCTAAATGTACAACTGGCTGGGGAACCACTGTATAATAGAAAAAAAAAAATAGAAAAAGATCAAAATTTTCAATATTTTTAAATCATATTTTCCATTGAATAAATCTAAACAAAATATAATTTTTTCAGGTATGCTCAATGTTGACTGAAATTCAATGGAGAGGAGAGGAGAGAGGAAGTTCAAACTCAAATAGCCTCTTCTTAGGGATCCAGAATACCAGGGTATTTTATCTTACCCATATACAGACAGTAAATCAACTTCTTTTCTCGTCTTTTTAATTTTGGTGGCATGTGAATGTAAATCTTACTATCATTCCTTACTAATGTAACTTTCATGCTTTAAAGAATCACTGGTTCCACAGATATTTTCTTTCCTTATACGGATGTCAGTACATCAATTCATTGATTTTGAATAAAATTCATCAGCTCTTCAGAAGCTTCAGAACTTGGTTCCACATCACTGACATTATCTTTGGCCTCAAATAGAAAAACAATCCTCTAGATTCAGATTAAATCAAATAAGATAATGTACATTTGTCTCATAAGTCTCATCCAATACGTTTAAAATATATATTTTGAATGTTTTCTCTTTGGCAGGATGTGATTTTCACTGGTAAGAAGTTAAGTATTGAAACAAGTGAAACACTATTATGTTTAATTTAAACTCTCAAGAACTCTTTTTTCTATGCCTAAGACTACTGGTCAGTGTAATAAGAAAGTAACTGGTACTTAATGACATTATCTGAAAGCACAACACCAGTAGAAAAATAACATGGAAATAGGTATTTATTGTTGTAGAGATTGTCTCCATTTTGCATATGGCCCACAATAAAGAAGTTTTTGTACAGAGCCTTGCACAGAAAGATTTTTGTCTTGCTCACAGTTACTATTTAATCAATAATGCATGGGTATAATAATGTTCCACAGCTCAGTTTAACCTTTTGACATCTGCATTTGTGAAATATTTAGAAGAACTAAAAATAATTGAACTACTCATTATTAATATTATCGATAATTTCATTCCCTGTCTCTTTAGCAAATTGTAAGTGAACCAGTCTTATTTTCTTACAGTAAATGATTAGAATACGAGAATAATTTAGCCAGATTGTTTTCATCCTAATTTGCACATCAAAGTATTTACTGTTCATGTTGTGTTTTTAGTTGTCACTTACATTAAATTTTCTCTGCTCTTTGACTACATAACTGAAATTTATGAAAGAAAATAATAACAAATAAGTGCATAATGGATAACGCGTACTGGATGCACATTTTGGCACAGTGCAGTAGTACGTGTTAAAATGCATTAAACTTTTGAAATCTGTGGACTTGTTCATGATAAATCACTTGCCTTGACAATCACAAAAAGCTAATCACCAACAACAGGCAAATATGATACAATACCTAAACTAAGAAGTGCTTTCATTTCTTAAAATGTATGCTAGTTTTTGTTTTTATGTTTTGAAATGTATTAACATACTTGTAGCTTCAGAAAAATACAATTAATGAGTAATGTTTGTAAACAGTTTGAATTCTGCTGTTGAAAGAGTATATACAGTTCATTATATCACCTTTCAACAGTGCATGTTAACGTTACCACGTTAAATGTGTCATGACAAAGCCTGTCTTCTCAAGAGTGGCTGCAGAACATGGGTCTGTCATTAAGTATGTAATAGGCAGATTTCTTTATAAGACTCACCTTGTCTGACTTTGGACATCTACCTATGAACTAGCTGTCAAAATGGTTTTGTTTGTTTGTTGGGTTCTCATAGTTAATGGAGAGAAATAGCCATTTACAGATAGCTATTCACATAACCTGTGTTAGAAAAAACTGCTTTAGCAGATGGGAATCTCATCCTGCAAATGCCTATTTTTCTACTGACTGTAATAAAGGATCGAGCTAACGACCTCAGATACAGATGTCTATAGTCAGGTAGATGTCTCAATGTAGGAAATATGAATCTTACTCCTTTTGTTCTGGAAAATCATTTCACGTGATTTCCCTGATTGATATTTGTTCTGTTAAGATGAGTCAAGTAATTCGACTACAGACTTTGATGACTCTAAAGGATCATTATCCAAACGAGGCAGTAGCAGGGCTCCACAGCACAGAGAAATGGAAGGACTGGCAAATTTGCAAATTTGCTGACAATCTGCAGACTTAACCCCAAGTGTTAGGAGCATCCTCAAGGTGATTCTTCATGTGTGAATGGGATAAGCAATGAGGGTTTTCAAGAAGCACTGAATGCAAGGAAATGAATTTAAAAAAAAAAAAAAGAAAAGGCAGAATAAGAAAGTTTTTTTTATTAGCTTCATTCCTTTGAATGCTCTATTTCACCTACAGTAGGAATATGGAGTTGGTGGGAAGCCAGCCATATGCATATGAGGCAAGTTATTCCCTTTCTATGCTCCTGCAGACCTTCTGTTTGACTCACAGGTAGCTTGTAGGAATCTATCTTCTGCGCCATTGCCGGAGAGAGTTAGGACATTATACATGCAAAAGAATCGGCAGACTGAAAGTCTTTAGAAAGAGCAGGAAAGCTCCTTAATTTCCATGGATAATTTCTCTAAGGCAACCTTTGCAACTTATATTTGACTTAGGCTGTGATAAAATTCAATTATGAGATTTATCTCTGATGTTTGTCTGCTTGTGAAATGTGATTTTCAGGTAATTCTGACTTACTGTAGTGTTCTGTATCCTTTCAAGGGCAGCAAACCTGTATATAAGACAGAAGGGTTTGTCTTTAAGATTTGCTAACTCAGCACAAGAGGAATGTGTTCTCTGCCAGTGAATCACAAACTGTTGTCTGGAATTACAGTGTGCCGACCACGTTCTCCTTGTAAGCCACACTGGAGAAGTGAAATACCTTTTAAATCCCAGAATCCCCCCTGTTATCCTTACAGTGTTCAGCAGTCCAGTTCTCAGGAAACAGCAACAAAAAGTATCTCAAGAAATAAATTTCTTAATGCTGGATAAGTTATAGACATCAATATTTTAATCATAAATGTTTTCTGCCATGGATAAGGGAACGTAATTAAAACTAGCTAAAAGAATGGAGGTTTTTATTTAAATATCTTTACTTTTAACTGAAGAAAAAATAATTAAAAAAAAAGAAAACAGGAAAAGAAAAGGACAATAATCCGACAACAAACTTTTACAGAGTCACTTTAAAACCTCCTTTGCATGCTTCTCAGAAGGAACTTTAGTGAAGACTTCTCCCCTGAGATGTGAAACGTGCTAGAGTGTACCTTATTTCCACATTTTGTAAGGGTTCGTAATTTAGCGTGTCACAGATAATTGAAAAAAATTTGTAGATGGTAATTAATTTTATTTAGGGATAGTCTAATCTGGTTCTCCATGAATGACACTAGCAATTTTATAAATGGGTAAATATGAATGATCTTAACACGACATGATCTTGAAAAAAACAGTATAAATATCAGAAAGAAAAAAAAAAAAAAAAAGAATGGTCTTACAGCAAGCAAATAAATGAAAATCAGGTATCTTAATTATAAAATTAAATTCCATTATTTCTCTTTTCAGAACAATGTTAGCTTGTATCTTTTCTGCCAGAGTGTAAGCTATCTGCTGATTACCAGGGAAAACTGTTACTGTTTGAATTTGCAATAACATTTCAACATGCAAGTGTAATCATTGGAAGAAAACGTTAACAAAATCCCTTGTCAGAGATTTACAACCGAATCTAAAAAGCATATATTAAAGTTTTCACGATGTGTCCATCTGAACTGGGACCTGCTACTTCTTTAACTGCCTTGCTCTAGAAAATTACTTTAAGGAGTTGCAGAATACTGAGGAAGAGGGCAGAGAGCAAGATCCTTCTCCAGTTTTATAATCCTCTCATTGTCAACCTTTCATTATCTCAAAATGGACATAGGCTGCCTTGTTAATCCTTTCTGTTCCTGGGGAGTGATCTGTGCTGACAAATGCTATAGCACTGTAATTCTCCTTAGCTTGGTACTTACTCTGTCGTTGTCTTTGTGGTGAAATGTTCTCAGTGAAGCTTTAAAATGTGGATTTTCAGTTAGTCTTTTATTCAGTCAATTTTCTGAGATACTTCTTTGACTTCATTGAGTTTTAACAGGAGTGAAATTCTATTTCAAGTAAGTTCGGACACCCTTTATTATTCATATAATTTTTTTTTTTCTGTAGTCAGTATAGGGTTTTCAGACTTAAATGATCCTTAAAATCTGGGTTTGCATTTATATAGCAGAAGACATGGGCATTTTTCTTTAATGATACAGGTCTTTGCTTTTTCAGCTAGTGAGGAAGACCCAGAAAAGCAAAAAATGTTAGTGCTTAGATCATTCAGGTGTGAAAGAATTTTTAAATTAAAAAATGTAAGCACTGGAATACCAACTTACATTTCCTGGTGACTTTAAGCTTTCAAGTCTTGCCAATGTTGGCTAAACCTGACAAATATGATGCTGGACCCTTTTAGAACGGATTATACGATAAATCTATTATTATTATTACTACTACTGCTATTATTATTATCATCTGGTGTGTTCAGACCACATAATGCTGATACTCTCATATCTCAGAAGGAATAATGTCAAAAGAAACGTTACAAGGTGAGGAAAATTAAATAAAAAATACTATCACGTATACAGAATAGCTAGATATATAGCTATAGAACTCATTCAAGGAATTATATAGACAGTTTGGAAGAGGCAAATGAAAACAGTGAATGTTATGAAAAAAGCATATATACTATAGTGTGGCTATAAGAGTAACAAGCTGAACTGTGAACATGACAGGAAATCTTTTTCAAAGAGAAAATAATTAAACTGCGGAACTCATTTTAAGACTCTGCAGAGGCCAAAAATATAATTAAATTCAAGAAG
Organism: Ibidorhyncha struthersii; assembly: GCA_013398815.1. Lineage (NCBI taxonomy): Eukaryota > Metazoa > Chordata > Aves > Charadriiformes > Charadriidae > Ibidorhyncha > Ibidorhyncha struthersii. The sequence goes on along the minus strand of VZSZ01006073.1, from coordinate 121,759 downwards.
TGATTAAACACTTTCATGAAGGAAAAGTCCATGAATGGGTATTAAGCACAAAACAATGAATATGCGCTCTGGCTCCAGAGCATCCTCTGTTAAAAAATGCCAGACATCTGGAGATGAGCATCGTTCTTTTTTTTCCCTTGCTCATTTCTTGTATTGAGTTTCTAGCAGTATACTACATTCCACTGTCAGAAGTTAAGATACTGATCTACAGAGGATTTACTCTAGCTCATTACATGGTCTGCCATGTTATTAATCAGCAGCACTCTACCCCAAAACATGCCTATTTCATTTAAGGTGTTTGATGAAATCAAAATGTAGTAGGATTGTTATGGATTTTTGTGTTATGGATTTTGTCTCTGTGATAACGGGAGTGTGGCCAGCAGGTCCTCCACCTCTACTCTGCCCTGGTGAGGCCATATCTGGAGTACTGTGTCCAGTTCTGGGCCCCCCAGTTCAAAAAAGACAGGGAACTACTGGAGAGAGTCCAGTGGAGGGCTACAAAGACGGTCATGGGAATGGAGCACCTCTCTTATGAGGAAAGGCTGACAGACCTGGGTCTTTTTAGCCTGGAGAAGAGAAGACTGAGAGGGGATCTCATCAATGCTCGTCAATATCTAAAGGGCGGGTGTCAAGAGGATGGGGCCAGAGTCTTTTCAGTGGTGCCCAGCAGCAGGACAAGGGGCAACGGGCACAAACTGGAACACAGGAAACTCCATCTCAACATGAGGAAAATGTCTCTACTTTGCAGGTGCCAGAGCCCTGGCACAGGCTGCCCAGAGAGGTGGTGGACTCTCCTTCTCTGGAGATATTCAAAACCCACCTGGACGTGTTCCTGTGCAACCTGCTGTAGGTGACCCTGCTCTGGCAGGGGGCTGGACTAGATGATCTCCGAAGGTCCCTTCCAACCCCTACTTTTCTGTGATGCTGTGATTCTTCTAAGATGCTGGCAGACAGGAACAGAATGCACCTTCATTCAGCAGCTGCATTCTGAAAATTAGTTATCCGAGGCACAGGAAATCTGCCTCTCATTGATGTGGTGTGGAAAATTCAGATCTGAAGCTACCATCTGCAAGAGGAAATGCCATCCCCACCAAGCTATAGGCTATTCTGTTGGGGAAGAGAGAGAATGACATTCTTTTTCCTACAAGTTGCTCTACTTTGTTTGGCATTCTTCCATACCTTCTGTACTCAGAGCAAGGTCTTATCCACAGACATAAGTTAATAACCCAGTGGTCAAGCTGCTGTTCACACAGAGCTTGCTGGGTCTATTTTCAAGCGCTGCTGACATATTTTAGTCAACAGCTGATTAATGTTAAGTAAGCAATCATTAATTTAAACACAGGAGAGAATCCCTTAGGATAGCCTTGAATGTGTTGATTAAGATACTCTTTATTAAAGGTTTGATTTGAATAGTCTCACAAAGAGGAGGATGCTCTGGATACTTAGAAACTCAGCTGGCTACCATCAGAAAGCTGTTCTTAAAACCCAACAAGAGGATGCTTTCTGTTTTGATACTTGGATGACAAAAACTAGAAACTTCCTGGCATGTATTTGATTAGCCTGAACATCACCTTTCATGTAATAAGAAACTCAAATAATAAATTCCTGTTATGATATTCTGCTATCATTATGGGAGAGATAATTACAGATATTTCTTAACTTCAGTTATGATATGATGAACTAGTTCATAATTAATGTCAGAAGAAGGAAAAATAATAATCTTACTGATTCTGCTTTCTGTCAATACTGAAGATCCTTCCCTACAGCTTTTACAGATTCAGTGAATCTGTTTTATCTCAGACTACCAGTGTATTCATAACAGTATAATTGCAATGTTTTCAGTAGAGCTTTTATCTATTTACCTGGAATGCAAGTGAGATCATAAAAACACACTATAGTTCCAGAAATTCCCATTAATATCTGGCAACTCTTCTTTCATTTTAATTCAATTTTATTTTATTATATCTTTAAAACAGGATATATGTATTTTTTCTTGATATGCTCTTTCACTTTAATTTAAGGCATGGGGGAGGAAAAAAAATAATCTATAAAGAGACATCCTGATCTAATTGTTTTTGTCCAGCTCTACTATTGATATTGACTATTTTGAATACTAGACATAATTATGACTGTAATTAAAATTTTAAATAAATAAGCATTCTATATCAAAAGTCAAATTATAATAATGTGATTTTACTGAAGCAGGGCAAATACACAGTGCACTAAGTCTTTGCATGAATTATACATGAGACTTTATGGATGACTTACCCTAATTTGAACAACCCAAGAGAATAAAGAAAAATACTGTAACTAGATTTCTGAGGGGGAAAAACAACAAGATTCAGATTAGTGATCACTCTTTTTGACACCAACATTCCTACTTTGTAACCATATGCTGAAAAAAATGCCTCATAACAAAAGCTGGTTTTACCCCTTGCATGTTAAATAAACCTTGGTTTCTTCTCCCACTTAATGCCCTTATTTTCATTTCTGTATGTTTATTCCCAGCTCTTTGTAATTTGCTTTGAGGAAAAGCCATTCTCTATAATTGCCCTCTGAAAAGATGTTGTGGAAATAAGAAATAAAATGTTTTAAAGCATGAATCCTGGAGATAAACACAAGAGACATGAACAGATCTAAAAACTGTAGATCAAGCAAAAGAAATTGTGCTGACAGTTGCTTCACTGATAGATATTTTGGCTTCAAAATGCAAAACATTAAGAACCACATATCCCAGATGCCAACTTCTTCAGGTTAAGTTTGTACTTATATTTTTTTAGCTCAGTCTTCACATTGATTAGATGCAAGGTCAAAATCTTTTCCATAGTCTTATTTGCCAACCCCTTAATTGAGAGATTTCCAGGAAGATAATACATGGGGTGGCCCTGTGAGACCTGTCCCTTTCCCCCTGCAATTAGAGGGAGTGCTGGGTGTGGTCTTCCAAGAAATGCTAAAATCCCTTAGTTTTGTGAGGCATTTTAGGTTTCATCATTCTCTCATTTCCATCCTCTCCAGGCTGGGTAGTCCTCTGGTGCTCCAGCAGGAATTTGAACGCAGCACTGCAGACAACTGCAGTTGAATGCATAACTTAATTGTTTGCGGTCGTGTGAAAGAGAATGAATCTCAAGTTATAGATTAAAATACGTATAGACTAACATCATAGGAAGCAAGTCTGAGTATTCGAAGGAAGGCAGATATATTGCAAAAATGGTAAATCAAGCAAAAGACTGGGCAGCGAAGAGAGCAGGGCTAGCTGGTATAGAGGGGGAGATTATAGGACTGGAAAATTATCTCCTGCCTTTTTTCTGGTGTGACCTTCACCTGTCTGCAACTGCTGGAAATTAGAAGGACATTCAGATAATATGGAATCTCTAACAGTCCTTTGTGGAGGATCTTTTATGATAAGCTAGTGATTTCAAGCAGAACCTGAACATAGGCCATAGCTATGCAGATATTCGTTCATTAGCATAGGTGGCCGCTATGTAACCTGACAGCTCTAGTATGCGTATTTGACACTTGGCTAACACGTCACGAAAGTATGTGTCAAGCTGACCTGTGTATATGCTGGCAACTCCATATACAACTCCTTTTCCAACTCCGTCACAGACTTAGCATGCTAAGGGCCATCCACGTGCCTTCCACCCGTGAGACAAGACATGGTTTATGAACATGATCACAACAAAACTCACATACAAGTGAGCAGACATTCCAGCCTATATTGAACCTCAACACAGATGGTTTTCTGCAGAGCATGCTGCGTGACCTGACAGAGAAGTCCATCTGGTGCTGGGGGTGAAGGTTTCTCAGCGTCTGAAGGGACATAAACTTATATAAACTCTATCTCCTGTACCTTCTGCCTCTTTTTTAAATTCCACTCTTATTTATATGTCAATGTTAAGTAGCTTTATTCCAACCCTCAGAGTCTATACCAGTACATGATAACACCCCAAATAGTACTAGAGTTTAGGCAACCAATTTGCAAATAGTTCAGTGACATTTTGTAAAGCTATTTAGAGAAAAAAAAATGAGTCCATACTGCCTATGCTTTATTTAATTTACTGACTGAACTCCACTGATGATCATGGAAACTGAGACATCCTAGCTCTGATAAAGACCTAAATGCGGGTGCCTTGATCTCATATTGAATTAGCAAAACCAGCTATAAGAAAAGCTAAAGGAGACCAGAAAGTGGAGTTGAGGAATTTGGGTGAAAAGACAGGTTTCAGTAGGACACATTGGGCCAGAAAGTGAATTGTGAGAAGCAAACATGTAATATGTCTATATGATCTTGTTACTATAAATAATTTGTGTGAATTCTGAAAGACTTCTGGATTGTCAAATTTGTATGACACAGTGAATCACCTAAATAAGTGACAAATGGACATTGTAATTTCAGAAAGACAGCTACTAGGGTCCTAAAATGGTAATGAAATGCCAAGTTTGTTCTCTCATGGAGAAAAAGCCTTATAAAAAGCTTTTTATTTTGGTTAAAGAAATGAAAAGCAGCAATTAAAGCCAATTTCTTTTACTGTCCTCACGTTGATGTCCTGGTTCCTAGGGCTAATCTAAACAAAATAGCTCTTTTTTTTTTCTTGTTTCTGCAGTCTTGCTAAGTAAATGAAAATACAGGCTAAAGCAGGAGAATGGTTATTTTTGCATGATTTCTAGTGTTCAGGAAGCTTGCAACACTGCTGGGAGGAAGGGAAAGCAAATAGAAACCATGTATTAGTGGGCGGCACTAGAAGGCGGCTCTTCTGGACGCTAATGATAAATCTCTCAGGCAGGCCTGTTCACAGATATCGAAAGGAATCCTTAAAAGTGACAACACAGACATCCCCCACTCCAAATAGTCATGCTGTAAAATCAAGCAGAGATCAAAGAGGATGAGCACGTTCAAAACCCTGGAAGATATCGCCATGGTGGGTGGGAAAGGAATAAAGCAAGATAAATATTTATCTAGCATAAAATCACATCGATCTTGAAATGTTAGTATTGCTGAGCTTTAAAAAGTGAGAAGTAGAAATGAGGAACTGGGGGAATAAAACTAAAATTCTGTCAGCAGATATTTGGAGTAAGCAGTAGGATAAACAGATAGATTAATAGAAAAAGGAAGAAAAATCTTGGAAAAAGCAGTAGATGAAAAAAAATGTGTCATTCTTCACAGGTTACCATTTTGAAGGGAACCATTGCTATGATCGATGTAAAATTTTCAGACAAAAGAAAAATACAAGAATTTATTGGGATTTCTTCAAAACTGATTCTCAACATAATCACACCCAGAAATTCTCAGCTACAGACAAATAGTATCATTTGAGAATTACTGAGTGTGAAAATGCAGTGCCTATTGTCACAATATCAAGTAATTAAAAAAAGGGGAAAGACAAAGGAAAAGAAGGAAGCAGGGTGTTGATAATGGTTTAAAATATACTTATCTTAAATCATAGAATCATAGAATGATTTGGGTTGGAAGGGGCCTTTAAAGGTCATCTAGTCCAACGCCTGGTTATCTAGTCCACCCCCAAGCACCTCAGCATACAGAAAGTAGAACAAAATGCATCCATCCTCTCTTTTTAGTACAGTCTTATAGATTAGAGAAACAAGAGGTCCCAACAAGGTCCTTAGATCGTCATCTTGAAATGAAGAGCACTAAAAAAGTAGAACCAGGCACATATGTTGCAATAATAATAAAACTGAATGTGTGTATAGCAATTTTAGGATAACATTTTACATGATTTTTTGGGCTTAGTTCGTTACTTTTCTATGTCAGTTTACAAGCTGCTGAAAAAAATGAATTATTTAAGCCTTTCAGAATAATATTGTTCTCCATAATGATGCATAGCCCACCTTTTCAGACAACTTGGATGCAAAAAGTACCAGAAACCATAGTATAATTATTCTATGGATGGCTTTTGTTGAATATTTACACTCTCCATATTGGGCCAAGGTTCTCACATCATCTCTTTAAATGAACTACTGCTTCCTATAGAAGCTCGTGTGCAACGGGGGTATAATTCATCTTACCTACCCTGCAGGTGGATTCTGCAAGGGCTTTTACATCTGAACAAGCTGCCAAGACCCCCTAGATTCCTTGGTCAATGAAAAGAAATAGGCAACTATTGGGGATGCTTCACCAATCCGTTGAAGATGTCAGCCTCTGAATGAGATGGATCAGCTTGCATAAGTGCTAAGTCTTCCCCATTATCCGTCAGGGAAGGAATCTAGACAGCTAGTTCAGATGTAGACATCAACACTGTAGATAACTAAAGTTAGAAAAGATTTATTCCACCAGAGGATCCTAAGTGGCAGCTGCTATATCATACAATTTACAAAACCATTTCGTTCATTCCAGAGCTCTAAAAAGATGCACTGAGGAATGAAAAACCTACTGACTTCCAAAATATTTACAGGAGTTAAAACTGTACACTACTGATACAGAAAAATCACCTCTTTTCCTGCTATTTTTCACGGTAGGTTAAAGAGATTTTTTACTTAATTATCACATTACTTTAGACATATTTCATACAGTTTGAATGTCTGAAGAAATATGTCTTGATCTGTTTGGTTCTGCAGCCCATAATCTTACTACCCCAAATTATGAAAAATTAGTTTTTATATATATAAAAAAAATATGTCCATGTTGACAACAATAACAAATGCTTCGTGTATTTCCCAGTGTCCCTTCCACTACCGTGTAAAAATATTTTGTGAAAATTCATTAATTTTTCACCTTTCACATTAATAGTGAGAAGCCTGCATGGGGTAGAAATTTGCTGTCATATCAATGAATGACATACTTTACAATTAAGAGAAGCGAGAAATTGAAAATCATGATAATAGCAGAAAAAAGAGTCTACTTCATATTTCCATAGAGCTTCACCCTTTGAAGCAACAATGACATATCTCTGGACTCAGAAAAAAGAGTATGGAACATTTTCTCTATAGTTTTTACAGTCAATTTAATTTATAATGAGGACTCAGTGAGCTTCCCTTCCTCTGTGCTGGATAATCTTTGCTCTTTGGTTCTTGTAAAATTTCTGCTGAGCCTGATTTGCATTTTTTATATAGGCAAAATCTAAACTACATAAGGTCACTTTCTGCAGGTGTTGTAGGTGACATGTAAGAAAACCTTAGCATCTGCTTTGTATGCCTTTTTTGCATCCCCATGTATCCTTTTTGCAAGTCAAATTCTCAACCTTAGAGACAAGTATCATTAAGTTCTTATACCAGGTATATAATGTAAAACTTTCTCAACTGTGGCAACCCAAAACTTCAACGAAAAGCTGCAAGTATAGCTATATTTTTAAATAATTTTTTCATTATAGGCTTATTCTACAGTCAGGACTGTATTTATTCTATCATTCATTAAAGATGAGCAGACATTGGATGGCTGGAATGGAGATTCAGCTTCAGATTAATAGAAAGCAACTCTGAAGTTAGGACAATTATTCGCTGCAAAAATTTTACCCTTCTTCTGTCATTAAACAAGCCTAAAACTTCTGATATTCCACCCCACCTCTTCTGTCCTTCCCAAAGCCTAGAGATGGGAGAGCAAGTGGGGAAATTAAGTGATAAAGGAAAGTATTGATAAGACAAGTCAAATGTTCATAAGTGCTACCAGTTGAAACGTGAGCAAAAAGGTACATAATGTTTCCTCATTCCTTGGGTTTCCACATGAAACAAGAAGAAGCATCTTCTGATATTGCACTGCAGGCTGGACATCCCCTTTACAAAAAGTTCTTTTCTCAATTTACTTCATTATGCAAAATGAAGAATGTATTTTTCCTAGATCATGGAACTGCCAAAAAATGTATTAGTTATTAAGTCATTATTAAGGGTAATAAGGCACACCCAACTTTACATCAAACAGGGCAATTGTATACTTGTTTCTAACTGGAAAACTTACTAATTTTCACTGCAAACCTCCACGAGGTTTATCAAGTTCCACTGATGTCCTGGTCTGAGGTAAAACAGAACCAACCAAGACAACTGAGCATCCAAGAGCATGGAAACTCCGCTATTACTTCTTTTGACCTATTGCAAGATGTTGGTTTGCTGAAGAAAAATGGCTCTTCTAGTTGAAAATTATACTTCTGAAATGATGGAAGCCCAAAAGCAAACAAAATTTGGGACATAAAAATTGCATTCGGGCAATAATCTTAAAGTGCAAAGGGCTTTATGTCCTAAGCATCAATGACTCAGTATAGAATATAATGGATTTAACTGAAGAAAAACTTGATGCGTACACCCTGTGCCCAGTGAGCTGCAGAAAAATCAAGTCAAATGATGCTGCAGCGATCACAGGGATTTCCCTTCCTCTTTCCACTGTGTTCATGTTGTGGGTGGGACTTACCATGGTTGTAGTTACCATGTTACTATTTTCCAGAATTTCATATAACATACTTGAGTAGAAGTGCTATAATGAAAAAGGATGGAATAAATCCTATGTCAAGACTAAAATGAGTGACACTGACAGGTTTCCACACGAGGAATGAGTGAGAAGCATACCTGGAAATAACAGAAAAATAAGCATACAGAAATTCCTCCAAACTTAAAAAGGAAGAGCTAAGTTTGTATTTCTTACATTTTTGAAATTCAGCTGAAGTGCTTAAATTAAGGGTATGCACACCATAGGTTGTCTGTATTACCAGCAGAGAACAAAGGACACTTCCACAGCTTGTTTCAGCTCCCAAAAGATGTGATATTATTCAAGTTGGAATGGTAGGCTGGTAGCTCCTACACAACAATTAACAAACTGCCTATTTCTACACTCCTAACAAAGGAAATTTTTCAATGGACTACCCATTTTAAGAAGCATTTTAAGTGGGCAAGAGAGAAACAGGAACACAGTTGTTTTCTGGGCACCAGGACATATCTCTGTGTGGACAGTAAAATCCACTCTATTAAAATGCTGCAGGACTGTCATATTACTATGAAGTCCTTACCAGCAGCATATTCTCCCAAGGATAAATTGGGTTCTGATTTAGGTACATCATTTTGACACCCTAAATTAAATAAAATGTAATTATTACTGTACTTAGAGCAAGGGATTTGTGTAGAATCACACTTAGTTTTAATAGTCAATAATTCTGTATGATTGCATCCTGTCTTATCAATACCGAACTTTTTTGTCCTGCAAATAAATTAATATGTTGAATTTAGGAAAAATGGGTAAGAAAACTGCTCCTGCCAAGCTGCTATTTCCATTTGCCTCAGGTTGACAAGAAATGGAAGGGCAGCATGAGTTGTGATGCACCACCACTAAATCTTGTTTACTATGATGCAGTGGCATAGTGAGGGATGCTCCCCACCCTTGCTTTAAAGATGATAGAGGGTTATTTCCTTTCCTCATCAATTTAGACTAAAGCAAAGAACAGCAAGTTTAGGATTCTTTTAACAGAGGCAATGCTGAAGGACTGAAAACAATGAGCCAAATAAAGTGACCCCAGAGAAGGGTGTTGTACTAATTTGAACTATTTCAGTTCATTTTACTGGCATGACAATAGGGTTTTTTTTTAATTTTATGTCATCATTTTGTCTTTTTCCTCTTTCTGAAAAAAGCTAAACTCCCTGCTGATAGTTTTTCATGTGATGAATGTGTATTTTTATTGCTATTAGTTAACCACTAATGTTCAAAGCACACCAGATGATATAAAGACGTGCAGGAATAATCCTGCTTAAAAGAGCTTAAAGAATTATTTGTACATCTAGGAATCCAGCAGATGCTTCAGTCTAAATAAGGATTTCCCACTACCAGAAATATAGAATATTTAAATAGTTTAAAATACCACTGGTTTCCTTTTACTGGCGTTTGTGGAAGGTTCATGTTAACTATTTAACTGTTTAACCTACCAAGTCAACCTGTCCCTTACAAATCAGCTGTTCCGAGGAGGAACATCAGATTCCCTCAGATTCCATCAGGTGATGGAATATTTCATCAGCTGCTTCATAAAACAACACCAAACCCATCAAAATAATGGGGGAAACATTCAAGTTCAGTCTTGGGTGGACTAATGATAAAGGTAAATGGAGAGGGACTGGAATGTTTTTAGGTTCAAATTATTCCTTAAACGCATTAACAAAACTGTGCTGTTCCACCCCTTGTTTTCTTTTCTTTTTTTTTTTTCTTCTCATTTTCATTTTCCTCATACATAATTATCTAACTTTATGTGTCTCAACCTCATTACGCTTGTTTTTGAGCTGAGTGTCTTGAGGAATGCAGCAGCTTAGAATTTATGATGGTATACTGCTTAAAAAAGCAAGCAGAAATATTGTTAATGATGACATATTTCTGCAAATGAACAGTGGTTTACAAGACAGCTGGAAGTTTGAAATCAGTGGCAGAGTTTCTATGATTTGAAAGGGGCAAGTTCAGTCCTGTGCAGGTCCACTCTAAAGTGTTCTGTGCAGCTTCTCTTCTGTTATTATCATATCTGTTGTGCATCATTACTTTTCTGATGCTGCAGTTCAGCATCTAATAGGGCATTGTGTTAACAGCAAGAATTACAAAGAAATATATCTTTCTCCGTTTCCTTCATACTGATGTATAAGAGTTTGGAGGATGCAAAAGAAGGGGGAGGAACCTGTACTCAGTATCTACATATTTGTATCCTACCCATGGTACTTTAAGGATACTAAATATTTTGTTAAGAGTAAGGAAAGGGAAGGCTGGTGTTAAGTGGGAAGAAATAAAAATGAACAAAAGATTTAATCCTACCATCTTTAGAGAGGCATGCTTTGTTGCTTAAAGAAATAAAATAAATAAAAAATGAAAGGTTATTTTTCAATATGTACTCTCTTAGCATAGAAAACATCTTGACACAGGGACCAGATGTTCTCCCATCCTGGTAAGCGTTAACGGGAGGTATGCAGGAAAATCCTATATGTCTCTGCAGAACAAATATTCTCAGACATTTAAAATCCACTCTTTCAATAGCAAGCTGTATTATCGACCTATTTTCTAAGGCGAATAAGTTGCTTTACTGGCTGAGTCGTCATCAGACTATTCTGAGACTTTGCTTCTCTCCACGCTAGAGAAAAATGAAGAGAGTCATGGAAGTTCTTGACTAAGGATGACTTTTCCTTTCTTATGGGAATAGATTTTGATATTATTTAATGGAAGTGGTTGAGTCTCCACCACATTTCTGTCTATTTTCACCCCAAATGACATCATCAGGACATTGCATTATATCCTGTGGCTTAATCAAATAGAGTCTCTGTTACGTCAAGGAACTCTGCACTGCCTTCCATTATAGAAATGCTCAAAGAAATCTTAAAGAAATGTTTAAACGCTGTCCAAGTCTGCACAAAACCCTCAATTTTATTCTTGACATAGAGATGTGTGTATTGTAAAACTTTCTCCTTTGAGCATATCCAAAATTGTCTGGACTTGAAAGAATAGAAGAGCTCAGAATCTATCTCATTTCCAAAGCCCAATTGATACAATAAGTCATTAGAGTTAGATTTCTTCCAGAGTCCTGTGATGGGTTTAGCCAGCTCTGATTTAACAAGACAAACTGGCAAAGTTGATGTCTTTATGGATGCGATGGAGCACCATACTTCTTACTTTCATTGTGTTTTTCTTATTAAGATGGATCCTAGAGGAAGAGAGTGATGAAACAATGGAGATAACTTCTTCTTTGGAACAGTTTGGAGATGTAATGCAGTGATGTCTTTATCTAAACTATAAAAACTCTCTTCAAAGGAGGAAAGATACAAAGACTGACTTCCGGAGGGCAAGAGCTCTCAATCCCCAGGTATAAGAAATCAGGCAAGGGAGGCAAGAGACTGGCGTGGCTGAGTTCAGACCTGTTGGTCAAAATAAAGGGCAAGAAAGAGATGCACAGACAGTGGAAACAGGGAGAGGTATCCTGGGAAGACTATAGGGACACTGCCTGGTTGTGTAGGGATGGGGTCAGAAAGGCCAAGGTGCAGCTGGAGCTGAACTTGGCAAGAGACACAAAGAATAATAAGAAGGTTTTCTACAGGTATGTCAGCCAGAGAAGGAAGGTCAAAGAAATCTTACCCCTCCGATGAGCAAGATGGATTGAGATCAGCCCCACTGAGAAGGACTTGGGGGTACCGATGGAAGAAAAGCTCAACATGAGCTGACAATGTGTGCTTGCAGCCCAGAATGCCAACCGCATCCTGGGCTGCATGAAAAACAGCATGACCAGCAGGTCGAGGGAGATGACTCTGCCCCTCTACTCCGCTCTGGTGAGACCCCATCTGGAGTACTGCGTCCAGCTCTGGAGCCCTCAGCACGGGAAAGACATGGACCTGTTGCAGTGGATCCAGAGGAGGCCTTGTCTTGTTGTAAGAGGGCATATGTAGCAGGTGAGTGGTTGCAACTTGTTTCCATCCGGCTGGATGAATGTTCTGTTAATTGTTATAAGAAATATATTTGATGATTATGAGAGCTTTGACTTACTGTGTGTTTGTGTTTTATATTCCTTTTTAGCTCCATCACCAAGACTGAAGATCCACTTCCTTTCTCTTCCCTTATCATCTTTTTTTAGTCCTTCCAAAGGCAAATGGATGTCTTTGTCTCTTTGTGCTACCTGTATTTTTCCATTATATCCTCAGCTCATTCTCAGTACCAACTCAGAACTGTGTTTTCTGTAGCTTTGCTATGCATTACCTAGAGGGATGGTCTGTGTGGGAATAACAATCAGTGAGCTACCAGCTACGAGGGTAAAAACAAACGAGAAAGAATTCAAATGTTTAGTTGAAATGGTTTTAAATTGAAAATTAATTTTACCCTGTCCTGGTTTGAGGTAAAACAGGACCAATTTTGTTCAGTAACTTTGCTTCTTAGCTGGGCCTCTTCTAACTGCTGAAATTAACAGCATATTGTGCAGACAATGTTCGCTCTCTCAGAGTGATAAGACCAATGTTATGGCTGATGTCCAGACGTGGTATGCGGAGAGGCTCTTGCTTATACTTATCGCTATAACACCCAAGGCCAACCAACTTGGTTATTTGCCACATTGGAGTGTTGGAAGCAGAAAAAACACAGTGGGGTCCCACCTGTGGGGAGGAGCGGACNTCTCTTCCTTCAATGGCGGACATCTGAGGAGGACTGTTCGTCTGCCGTTGGTCCCGATCCTGCCTGCAGATCCGGAATCCATTCCCATCCGTCACTGAGTCCAGCCTGGGACTGCCCCAGTGCCAGCCGGTGTCGTGATTGTCATCCTGGGAGCTTGATACGGTTTTGTATATATTTCATTATTTTCTTTTTATTTTATTATTAATATTTCATTAAAGTAGTTTAGTTCCTTCTAAACTCATAAGTCTCTTTTTCCTCCTCTGCCTCTCTCTTCGAAAAGGGGTAGAGGGGAGCATCTGTCGGTCCCATCTGGGGTCCCCCACGTCCCCAGTGGGATTTGGCCTAAACCACGACATACCCGAATATAGTGCTATTATGGGCTTTTTCAACAACCTGGACATTTTTGGTCATGAAACCTGTAGGAATTTGGGAGCTTGGAGCTGTTTGTTCTATTGAACTGAGCTGAAACTTAACAATTAATCAAAGACATAAGATCAGGCTGACAGAAAGAAAATGGCTGGACAGGCCGATGGACAATAATCTGATGATTTGATAAACTCTGTTTCCTCGGAAACCCATGATAAACCACAGCTGTGCCTGGGTATTTATTGCCTGATTTTAGGAGCCATGACAGTCACCATGCTGGTTGTTATGTGACTGGCTTTGGGATGTCTAGCTCTGTATATGCACTGTAAAGTAAGCGTAGTTACACATCAGGCTCCAGCCACCTCAAAGTTGGTTATTGTAGCACACTGAATTCTTTTTCATGTTACTTAGTCTAAAATATGTCATAATTACTTCACTCAAACTCTTAAACCAAAAGAAATAACTTTGAGACCTTTTATCCTATATTTTGACTCTCAAAATGAGAAGTTTAAGGCCCATATCCTTAATTTTTTGGTGTTCATTGGAAGGTTATCACCTTTAAACCACCCTTGGTCTAAAGAAAATATAATATTGTGTTAAAGGATTGTAAAAGACCCTTGAAAACCAATTAAAACTTTTTTTTTTTTTTTAATTATGACTCCAACAACCTAAATGAGTTTGAACTCTCTGGTTAACTAAATTTAACAAAAATAAATACCCAGTAGTATCTTTTGAAAATTTTTATGAGAAGCTTAGACTACACCTATGCTAACAAATTAAACTGGGCAAATTCAGCTAAGCACTGGATCTTGATCACCTATGTAGTTAAATGCCAGAATATTCTTTGCATGGTTTTGGCCCTTGCCAACTAACAGCCTCCTAACAACGCTTTTCAAAATATAGTTAGTGACTTAGCACAGACCAGGAATCTTTTCAGATAGTTATTTACTTTGTCTGTGGCCCTACTATGAGGCTGAGTTTAATACTGTATACTATTAAAATTTAATATTGTATAGTATTGTATACACAGACCGTTCTATTCAAGCTGGCCTAAGCGCCAGAGGAGTAGTCTTGTCCGTGTTTCATAGTGAATATACACAGCATAGAAGAGACAAAGTGGAAGACTGGATTAATACGGTCAGAAGAGACCACTTTTGCTTAAGCAAAAACAGAATTTGAAGCAGAAAGGGCATCATGAAGTATGTAAGGAAAATAAAGAGGATGTTGGAAAGTCTAAAGAGAGCAGTAAGTAGCAAGAAGGAAGTGGGAGGGAATGAGAACACTAGAATTAGCAGCGTAGGACAAAACTACTCAGAGACCTGACAGGGAGCTCGAACTTTATTTGAAAGACTGCATGCACTCTTTGTACCATTGAACATTATTTTTGTTTCACAGCTACTATGTTGCATGAATAACGGAAACATAATTAAATCAAAACAACCAAGGTAGAAAAGAAAGGAACTGAAAACCTGAGATTTTAAAATAACAGATTCCTTTTTCCAAGCCTAATTTTACCATTTATGAACAATTCTCTTCTGCATGAGTAGCCTGTGGTTACTTAATGTATAGTGTCGTCCTGTTAATGAAAAGGGTCAGCACCCTCAGCTAAAATCCACCCACTCTGTCAAGTGCACGTAGCTCAAATTCCCTTTCCCAAGTTCCCATTTGCCTCTTAAAAGGCCATTAGTGCACAGGGAGAACGGTAGTCTAGCTGAGCGTGGAGAATAGAAGCAATTATTACAATTACAAACATCTTAGTTTTCAAGGTTTTTCAGGTGATATCAAACTTTTATTGAGAAATTAAGAGGAAACTAGGTAAAAGCATGATTCGGCTGAACATCATGGAAAATTAACAAGATTTAACAGTTCACAGGACAGCACCCTTAGGAACATGGAACAAATTCCACTGTTTGGAACATTTTAATCTAGAGCGGGATATTTCTTCTCCTGCACGTTAAACACTTTCAAAAATACAATAAAAATGCTGTCTTCTTTATGCTTATCCCTTTACTTTTCATAAGCTCTTCCAGGTAAAATTTATAAAGCCACTATCTCCTTCAAAATCCTCCTTTAAAACCTGGCTGCAGTGATGACACTAGAGCTTCCTCTGAGGCCACTGCTATGCCTTGGACCACCTGTGACAGCTAACAAATTTTAAATCACCAATGTGTATTATTGTATTGTATTGTACCCTATCTAGTAAACTTGTACTGCTGTTTTCTGCACCAGGAGTAGTGCAAGATGCTATTAGAAATAGCAATGGATAGGAACAGCAGCTTTGTCACTGGTGACCTATTGTGCCCAGAAGGGAATGCTCTCTACTGTGTACCCAAACTACTCTTTTCCACTCCTCATTTCTACATTAAATTATTACTCTTACATGTGCCTCTGTATTTCAGTCAAGATGCGGACTATAGAAGAGTAAAACAAAGCCTGTGAAAATCCAGATAGGGTAAACTGGGTTTTCTTTGAAAGAGTCTTTCTTTCAAAAGTGAAATCAAAGAAAGTGATTTCTTCTTGCATCGGAAACAACAGTAATGTTTCCATTGACTTCACTATAGGCACAAATATACTGCTTTGTGTCATTCTCTGCCTCTTTTCTCCTTTCATTTATATGCATGAGCAGTACCTTAAGTCATCCATATTCATATTTTATTGAGTACTTTATATCACAGGCAGCATGTCTGCATCTACAATCCTATTGCATTGGTCCTACTGTGAAGACATTTTCTCCCTTTCAAAAATATAATAAAAATCCCTGTCAGCTTATGCTTAATCACAAATTATGCAAGCGTGTCATGGTGTGACTGGAAATAATCCTTGCGGTTTCACAGAACAAACTGCTGCACTTTCGTAGCCGCCTGAGTCCACCTTCTCCCAGGCCTCACAGAATTTATTTACTCCATGTACTCCCACCCACTATGCAGCTAGACCTGGGAAACTAGTGTTTCCTTGCTCCCAGTGATCAGTGTTGCTACTGTGCCTATCGGCTAACAGCAGTAGCATTGTGCTGGCAGGAACAGCAGCACAGTTGCAGCGGCAGCAGCCGTGACAGCAGAACCAGGAAAAAACCCATCTCAAGGCTTTATACCCCAACCTGTTCAAAGGAACTACCAAAGACTTACACCAGCAGCTCAAAACGTTGTGTGTTGTGCTTGGAGGGGGTGAGGTAGTTCATTATGAATCCTCAGTAAGTTCATCTCGATAGTCATGAACCAGAGTCCTTTTCCCCTGTGAGCAGTTCAGCTTTAATCGTAACCTTGATTTCCCGCCTATTTTGTGAACAGCATTCAACAATTTGGGTGGCATTAACTGCCTTGGTGGCAGATGCACATCAAGAAACAGTGGTTTAACTGAGAAGAGGACTAGCTCTCCTCCTACCTTCAGCTGGTATTGAGAACTGAGAACTTCCAAAACAAAATTAGGCTTATAATCAGTAACCGTAAAAAGTATTGATCCACAATAGTAATTTCAGATAATAAGCATCAGAGCTGGACAGACCGAATATTGCACTGTCATTGCACTGTGGTCTCTGCAGACATGTCCATGCCTCTATCAAAAGGAACAACTGCTACTCTTCTGGGCATATCTCACCCATCTATCTTCACTCTTCAGGGCTATTAATGTAGTTACTTCTATTTTTATGGTGCCTTTTAAAACCCATATCAAACTTGGAAATGCACTGTCTGTACAGCTATCAGTGTCTTAGATAGATCATTTATAGCAGAGACATCCACAGTTATCTGTCCATTAGCTGTTTTTCTTTCCACCACTGAAACAGCTGAAGTCAAAAAAAAAAAGCTGAAGACAATGGTTTTAGAACAGGTTCCAGGGTGGTGTATGGGCTTGCACCAGATGTTCCCAACCTTTATTGGAGGAGGTATCTTACCAGCTTCAGTGACATCTTTACAGGGCTCCTGGGAGTGGGGGAGCAGTGCTGTACGTTTCAGAATATCACTGTTGCTGTTGTCCCCCTGGAGAAGGACAGAAAAAAAAGGAAAATGGGAGGAAAGTACTCAGAAAGGAAGATACAAAGTCACTTAAGACCTGTCACTATTAAATATGCTTACCCATGTTTCTCAGCATGTCCAGGCATATTTTCTAGACCTTGTAAGCTCGGCTGCCCATATGTTCCCAAACAATAATTTTAAAATACAAGTTTGCTTACCAGACAAAGGTCCCCAGTCTCTCTGCGCTCTCTCACTGTTTGCTTCATTTAAAATGACATTTAATTTAATGAACAAGGACAGACTTTGTTTCTCCATGGGAGTGGGGGTATATGCAATATCTTGATGAGCTGTTAAAAAGAAAGAAAAAAAGAAACAGGAGGGGTCAGAAGATAATTACTTTTTATGCCTTTTCAGACATGAGCTCCTCTTCCAGATGAAAATGTTGAAGTAACATTATTAAAAGACATTTGTCTCAACCATGACTTTGCTACTAGCATTGAAATTTGCAGAGGCAAGAGAAACTTCCATTCAACACTTGCCAATTTTGCCTTTACAGAATAGACTTTTTTTCTGAAGATTCTTATCTGGCAAGGCAACACTTGTAGGTCGTCCAGTCTAACCCCCAGCTCAAAGCAGAGCCAGCTGGAGCAGGTTGCTCAGGACCATGTCCAGTTGGGTTTGACTGTCTCCACAGTGTCCCCGGACAACCTGTTTCGGAGTTTGTCCACACATGCAGTAAAACATTTTTTCTTATGTTTAAACAGAATTTCCTGTGTGTTACTTTGTGTCCAATTGTTCTTTTTGCAATGAAAAACATAGTGGGCACTACCAATTTAAATTAAACTTTATTCCCAGCCACTTCTGTGGAAATCAGACCTTACCAGAATAATATCAAGGAGATGAATATATGTTTACACGAGTTGAAACCGTAAAGTTTGTTTTCTAATAAAATTGAGGAGCTGCCACTGACATTGGGGCTAACTACAAAATTCAGTTCAGGCCAGCAGGAGCTATGGTGCTTGCATCACTTTGTTTACTTAGATTACATGCTATATTTCCTCCAATTGTCTCATACAATAGCCTGGCCTTTCTGTTGGTTTCCTACAATACCAGCTGAGCCAGAGCAGCCCATTTCAGAAGCTCTAGACAGGAAGCAGAGGGGAACAGAACTATAGGAAATTTAAAATTTGAGTCAACCCTATAAGAATTCCAGCTGCAGTTCAAGAGACCTGAGTTTTTTAAATCTGAACGCTTAGACCATGAAATTCTTGCTAGACGCTGTAGCCTCTGGCTAGAAGCACAGTAGAGTAGGTTCAAAATAAAATGTTTCATTGATCTTATTACACTTAAAATCCCCCAACATCCTGCCTGGATGGAGCATGCACCTTCAGTCCTTCGTACTATTCAGTGCCATAGTTCAGAATCAGCTATGCGTATCTGTACTAAAAAGCAGGCTAATTACCAACTTGTAACAACACACCCTCAAGTTATCCCTCAGTGCTTTTAACAAACACAGACTCTTCATGTTTACATTTAAGTCTTAATTTTTAAATAAAAGAAGAGTCTTGTGGAGTTAATTTAAAGGGAAAATCCACACACGTTAAGCAACAGAGCAAAGCATATCACCCGAAGCAAATTATCATTGCATTCCCTTTTGACTGTGCAAGGAGAACACCATGCTGAGGCTTCAGCATTCAGTGGTGCAAAAACAGACAGTGAGCAGCAGGCCTGTAGTGTGATGCTTGAAGAGTGCCTTTCTTCTACAAAGAAAAGCTGAAAATACCTCAGTGATGCCCCACAGTCGCTTTAGTTTATTTCTTTAGGGGAGTATTTAAACTTAACGCAAATGAAACAGTCAGATTTGGTTTCCAGATCTGAATTGGTTTCCAAACTGTTTTGGGTTTTTTATATCTTCTTTTTTCTTTTTTTGCCAGAGAAATGGTAAAACCTTTTTAAACAACAATCCTTTTAAACACTCACTGGACCTTGAAATCTAAAAACAGTTGTCCACTAGAGTCCTTCAGCTGAGGAAACATAAAGGGAAGGAATCCGTAGATTAATGCTAAATTAGATCTGTACTGCAGACACACATAAAGCTGAACATAAACAGTTAAATGTTTTTCCACAGAATGGGCTGTTGTATTTGAGTGCACCCTCAGCAAGACTGCTGACAACACCAAGTTTTGTGGTATGATCGACATGTGGGGGGAAGGGATACCATCCAGAGGGATCTTGACAGGCATGAGAGGTGGGCCTGTGCAAACCTAGTGAAGTTCAAGACCAAGGGCAAGGTCCTGCACATGGGTCACAGCAATCCCATGCACAAATACAGGCTGGGCGGAGGATGGATTGAGAGCAGCCCTGAGGAGAAGGATGTGGGAGTGTTGGTTGATGAGAAGCTCAACATGTGTGCTCGCAGCCCAGAAAGCCAACTGTACCCTGGGCTGCATCAAAAGAAGTGTGGCCAGCAGGTCGAGGGAGGTGATTCTCCCCCTCTACTCCACTCTCGTGAGACTCCACCTGGAGTACTGCGTCCAGCTCTGGAGCCCCCAACATAAGAAGGACATGGACCTGTTGGAGCGAGTCCAGAGGAGGGCCATGAAGATGATCAGAGGGCTGGAGCACCTCTCCTATGAGGAGAGGCAGACAGAGTTGGGGTTGTTCAGCCTGGAGAAGAGAAAGCTCCAGGGAGACCTTATTGCAGCCTTTCAGTACTTATAGGGAGCCTACAGGAAAGCTGGGGAGGGACTCTTTATCAGGGATTGCAGTGATGGGATGAGGGGTAACAGTTTTAAATTGAAAGAGGGTAGATTTAGATTAGATGTTAGGAAGAAATTTTCAGAGGGTGGTGAGGCACTGGAACAGGTTGTCCAGAGAAGCTGTGGCTGCCCCATCCCTGGAGGTGTTCAAGGCCAGGCTGGATGGGGCTTTGAGCAACCTGGTCTAGTGGGAGGTGTCCCTGCTCATGGCAGGGGGGTTGGAACTAGATGATCTTCAGTGTCCCTTCCAACTCTAACCATTCTATGACTCTA
>VZSZ01006073.1:78072-101309 GCA_013398815.1 Ibidorhyncha struthersii | reverse complement strand
ATATATGATGCATGTTATATACTATAACTATATTCTGTATACTGTATCTTACTAATATATATGCCTGTGTTCACGCACGTCCACCTTGCCTCTTTTGTAAGGATACACATTGAACATTTTGATGAAAAACTTCGCTAGAAATACTTTGCATTTTTTTAAGAGCTTTGATTGTGCCTTTAACAAACTGATTTCTTCAGTACTATTTATCACTGACTACTTCTTAATGACCTCATACCAAGTCTTGGTTTAATTAATACTTGTGGAATATATCACAAACAGAAACATCTAAAATCACACAGAGTGATAAATAAATAGAACGAATAATTGCCACCTGATTTCTTGCTCCAGCAGATAAATTCAAGGACTTGAAAGCACTGTCTTCACAAAGAAGGAAGGGTGACCTAGAGAATAATTTTATATTTTTTTCTTAGATTCAAGAGCCTGGGACTCAAGTCCCGGTCTATATCTACCTTTCTTTCATGAACATGTTAATCATCCTCTTTGTTCTTCAGCTTTCCAGCTACAAAGATGACTAGCTTCACTTTACTTTAATAGGATGAATATGCTGAAGACTGAGAGGTCTCAGATACCACAGTAATGATGAGACATGAGATCTCACACAAAGTCTGCTTTGTCTCCATTAGGATGAAGGTACGCATTTTATTCTTGCTGAACAAAAAAAAAAAAAAGCTTAAACATTGTCTGCTGTATTGACTGCATCTGTCTCAGACAGTTGTTACCAGTGGTTTTTGTCTTGTGAACATTTCCAGGCATGTTTTGATCAAAATGAGCCCGGTTTAGGAATTCACCCTGCTCAGAACTAGTGGTGGTCTCTGTGGCTGCAGTGCATGAGGCAGATTAAAAAGCAGGACAATTACAAAGACAGAGTGGCAACAAGTCGCTGAGGCAAGTTGGAAATGGTATCTTCTCATTAGGCAAGCGATTGCCATGAAGGGACATATTGGTCTACCCTGAATCTTTTTGCTATCTGACAATGATATAATGAATTACATCATTTCCTCTTACTCATGTACAAAATGTTCAGAAAACTGACTCTAAAACCACTTTCTTTTCGATATTTCAGTTTTTCTTGTTTCTTTTTTTTCCCTTCTTCTGCTTTCTGTTTAAACCAACAACAAAGCTATTATTCGAATGTGGTCTGTATATATTAAATCCATATATTTACATATAATACTTAGTTTAAGCTCAGGAATTCAAATATGAAGCAACCAGAATCTTTCACATGTGTGAATATTTTATTTGGAAGGTCAAGACCAAGTTAAATTGTCCGTTTAGACAGCACATACATTTTGTCAGTATAAAAGTAAAGTAGTAAAGTACAAATACTACTTTTAAGAATGACTTAATCCATGACCATTTTTTTTTTGCCTATCAAACATATAAATACTGTTTAATTAAAAAACTTCAATTAGTATTTGATACAGCTACTAATAGTGTTCTCCCATATACAGTTAAGAAGTGGAGAAAACAGAAAATGAAAATTCTACCTTTCATAAGAAACATAAAAGTAAGAAAGTTGTTAATTTTGATCTGATAGCATTTGTGCCCAGTGATCAGACACTTAATTCTGTTCAGTTGAAGGCAGACTTCATCATCTCCAAAAAACCACACACACTATTACATTTTAAAAAATCTAGACATGAAAAATTGACGAAAAACGCTGCTAAACAGGGATTTAAAACTACATTTATATTCTTCTAAAGGACTTTGTGTGCATAAGGATGGATGCACCTTTCCATTTGTCTATTGTACAAATCTGGATATACACACAGGCTTATACTTCATTATGAAATGCAATACATGAATATTGTTCATTAATGATTTCTGATGGATTTAATGGATGGAAATAATTAACAACCTACTTTTTTCTTCTAGAATCACCTGCTTTCTAAAGACCTAACACTTTCCCTTTGCTCTCTATTTTATGGAACAAGTCTATTTGCTAGCCCATTTCTTGATTCTAAAATTACTTCGACTGGTTAATTATATACAAGACTGGAAAAAATCTCCAGGGAGATATAAAGAAAAATAACTGATTGAGTGGATACATCAGAGGCCAATGAAAATTTCAGTTAATCAGAGAAAGGTAATACATGTAAGAAGGACTCTTTAACCCTGAGACAAATTACGTGATTCT
Source organism: Ibidorhyncha struthersii (assembly GCA_013398815.1). NCBI lineage: Eukaryota > Metazoa > Chordata > Aves > Charadriiformes > Charadriidae > Ibidorhyncha > Ibidorhyncha struthersii. Next base: position 99,151 of record VZSZ01006073.1, on the reverse strand, counting down.
CAAAAAACTAAAATGACTATGTTTTTCTGCTGTAGAAAAGCTAGCACTCCCAGCTGATCAGCTTACAAAAAGCAATCTCTTTTATTGGCAGCTCAGCTCATTTAAGGAAGGAGAAAGTTAGGGTGTTGAAATTATGGACAGAAAATGGTACTGACATGTTATAATCCTATTATCAAAAGCAGCAGTATTACAGTATGTGTCTGCATGGACACACTAATGGGAATTGTACCATCTGAAAACAGGTAACACTTAACAGCATCAGCTCTAAGTCAGGAGGTTCACCTTGGGCTTTGTTGTTATGTTGAATTAGCTCTATCTGCATCTCTCGGGCCACTTCACCCCACCTAATTCTAAAGACATACATGAGGCAGTTAGCTCAGACAATTTGGGCTGTATGCAAGTATCTGGTACTGTTTGAAGTGCCTTGGCATACCTTACCTGACCACCACCCAGGAGGTCAGATCCTTCACAGGTCCTGTGTCAAACCAGTTGTATTTCTGCAGGTATTTTGGATATCATAGGGCATCTGAGATGGTTTTAGAAGTCCGCTTGTGAGCACCTGAATCAAACCACCTGGCTCCTTCTATATTCAATCAAAAGAAACAGATACCTCAGAATGGGAGCTGGAATCTGAATGATGGTCTACAGGTGCCCATGACCCTTCAGTCAATTTGACTTAAAAAATAAAGGTGGGAGATTCCTCTGGCCAAAGATTGCTGTGTACTGTGAAGAACTACAGCTGGTCAGACCATTCTTGACTTCCTTCATAGTCTGCAGAGAGTTAATTCTTACAGCAATTGGTATTTGAGATGCAGTTCTTCCACTAAATTTTACTTTTGTATAGGGGAACTATATCTAAACTTCAATGACTGTCGACAAGATCTGCACTAACTACAAGGGCAGCCTCCGTAATTGACTCAAATGAAGACAATCTACATTATAGATGCTTAAGGAGTAATTTAATTTCCTGAATAAAAAAGTTTGTACTGTTATCTGAGGTGCCCAAAAATATTTAACACATCCAGATAGTTACGATACAGGACCTACGTACTTCTGGAACACTAACTGATGGTAAAGCATTGATGCCTTAGGTGTCTAAAATAGCACTAAATCCATGTGTGGATAATTCAAGTCTTCCATTAAAGCTAGAGAGATTAATGTTCAGCCTATGCTTATAACTGCAGCACTTCATTTTAGTAAAGTCAACTAAATCTAGGACTTAGTGTGGGATCGAGACTAGTGGCCATGACAATGCAGAACAACATGAATTTGTTGTTTCATTTTCAGAAAATTTATTATATTGAAAATTAGCTGCATTCCCCCCCCCAAAAAAAAAAAAGAAAACCACAAACACCCAAACCAAAAAACAACAAAACCACAGAAGCACCACATTTTGATCTTTATACTGGCAGTTAGATATTGCAGTAATCTTTATAAAGCGAGGGAAAACACTTTCTAGAAGTCTCAGCTGCAGTTGGCCAAAATATCTTACAACACTTATGTCTGTTCAAGCATAAATACCACGGGTTCTACATATTACAGCAGTTCTTCACCATGGAACCATAGTCTAGCACCAGGACAGGAAAGAGCAGTGCTGCAACCCACTTGATGTGCAAAGGAGACCAGCAAGAATCATCAGAATGGGTTTGGATTAGGATGGAGTAAGACTACCTCTAATTTGTGTAAAAAAAATTTGATATTTCATGCTCTTATATGGGTTTTATTACACCACTAGCAAGCATAACCTAAAAGGAGGCAAAATATCTTTTGGACATTCTGGGAGGTTATTTCCTTAAAATTGAATGATGTAAAAGAATTCCATCACGTGGAATAAAGAAGTCCTGCAATAACAAATGCCAAAAGATTGGCATCATCTTGAACAGAAAGGTGTAGGTTTTGTCAGGTAAAAGAAACTGGGAGATTTTAGAGAGATACCTCTAGAGATGAAGATGCCTTGATTGGGTTGAATAGAAAAAATGAGGATTACTAAAATGGTTTAATTCTTGACAGTGACTTCAGTGATGGGAAAAGATATCAACATAACAGGGAAGCACATCCACATTTCCATTTGTGATGCTGACAGAGACAATGACATGCTTATATTTTGCATTCCGTATTGCAAACCCAGTTTGGTTTTAACACCTCTATTTCAATGCAAAGAAAGCTGGTTACACACTGCCACTGAATTACTTACATTCTCCCAGCTGCCAGCTGTCCTGCTAAGGGAGTACTGTGCCTTGCCAGTTGCTAGAAATGATTGTTGTAAATTAATTTTCTCCGATTTTTCAAATCAGCACATATAGCAGTTCTGAATTTACTATGAATGTTTCCCACTCTAATCTGTCATGCGATAAACAGATTTTCTTCTTTCTGCTACCTATGTAACCTAGTATTAACTTTCTTCATAATGGAACACAAGGGGATGAATATCACCTACCATTTGTCTCTTTGAAGTCAGAATACATTTTAGCAATGTTAAAAGATAAGAAAAATATTTCTTTCTTTTGCTGAACCAAGGCAAAGCAGGTGACGGGACATTGGCAGCACAATCTCTTATTTCAAATATCTTTTTTGTTCTCTTAGGGAAATGAAATTACTCTTCAACGTCTGCTTCAGCAAATGTTGCTGTCTCAAAACTGCTCCCTCTAAATTCAGAGCATACCTACCCCTCCCTTTCATGAAGAAAATAACAGAAGTCATACTGTGAACTGGTCCCACTACCATTAAAATCATTTACACCAGCAATCCTGCACTCTGCCCACTATTTTGGAGAAATTCTTTAGACAAAAGAATTTTTTTCATTAAGCATCTGCTGTATTGCAACTGCATCTGTAACTATAAATTGCCCACCAAATGGTCCTTTTAGAAACAACCAGGACATATTTTAGGAAGATTTTTGGCCATAGTATAAAAAGACCCTGAAAATTCTTCCCTTAATCCTGATTTTACACTGCTATATGACAACAAACTCCAGCCTTTATACTCCTGACTTACTTCATATTAAGTAAGAAGGGAATCAGTCCTTCCTAGCTGAGCAGAACAGATGTGTGGTTTTAAATGACTGAAAATTATATTTCTGCACTGTAGATTAAACATCCTCCTACTGCTTGTTAAATGCACTTGTTCATTTGCTTGATTGACTATAGATTCCAACAGTCGTCTTTTTTACAGATAGATATCCTCAGATGAGGTAGTCTCAGCATTCAGTAGTTTGTTGATGCCAAGTCTTCTGCAGTACAACATGCTTTGAAATTTTCATCAACAAAATATTGTATAGAATGTGAACAAAACAAAACCAAAACCACAAAACCACCAATGTTATTTCCACAGGCAGAAACTAGGTAACATAAACCAAGAAAGCTCTATTGACAAATGAAGCAAATTTGCACCCTTCTTCTGATCCTGTATTTTCAACTTGGGCGGGGTGGGCGGAGGGAGGAAGAAGAAAGGAAATAGGATTTCTTTGTACATCTCTCTTGTTCTAAAAATCAAATTTCACGTAACAAAAAGATCACATTAACACTAACATCCATCAAGAGAAGCAGGGATATTATCTAAGCCCCATCATACGTTTCCAGAATTCCCGCATCTGCAAATTGACAGGATTATGGCTTTTCTCATAGAAACCTTGAATCTCTCAAGTCAAGAAACAGACAACACATAGTATCTTGTTCAAAGATGTTCCAAGGTCACTCTATTCAAGACAGCAACAGAAGGTCAGGGTAATGGTGATGCAGTCTCTTCCAAAACTGCCATCCGAGTCCACTGGGTAGTCAAGACATCTTGTAAAGACACATTTTGGCATCTGTTCTAGAGAGCTGCTCTGCCCCCTCCTTCCTTCCCCTTTTCCCCTCCTATCAGAGGTGCAGCAGCTACATGACAGAAGGCTGGAAATGTAAGCATTAAGCAGCTAACCTGCGGTTGCTTTTACTATTTTTTAAAAAAATCCTTTCTGCTTCTAGGGTTCACATAGCTCTGCCAGAATTTCAGGCTGAATGGAATAAGAGCCAATTCCGTTGATTCCCTGCGGCTATCTAGAATGTGATTCCTGTGGAGTTATTCATAGATTAGTTAGTGTCCTTTACAGAACCTCTAAATCCTATATAGGTTGGTGCCACTTATTCCTGGATTAAATCTATGCGTTCCACAGCTAATACTGACACTTCTCATCATAGCTCTCATTCAGTTAGGGACTTTGGCAACCATTAAGGGAATTATCAAGGGGTTAGAAACAAAACAGCTCTCAGAACTCCAATTCATCCTTCAGAAGTTTGCACAATTCCTCTGCATTTATTTTGACAGAATACAGAGTTCTTACATGCAGCAAAGCTCTGTGGGTATGCTGGATATTTTTGCACTGTATGAAGCAAAGTTAAAGGGAGACATAAAGTCATACATACTGTCTTTGTTTAAAGAGACCTCAGCTCTTAACTTAAAATGTGACATATGTTCAGCCTCTAATCTCCTTCTCCCTGATGAGAGCGTCACCATCAGATACAGTAAGGACAAAGAACGGTGTGGGAATTCAAAATGAAAAGATAGGGATGTGTGCTTCATCATAAAAGACAAACTGAGTGCATGAATGGCTCTTCAGTGTACTATGTGAACGCAGAGCTCTACTTGCAAGTTTTCAGATGAGGAACTGATTTCCTTCCAAAAAAGTTATTGAAGCTTTCTGGATTTACACTTTGACCTGCCCCCCCATGTCACCAAGATGTTTACACTGCCAGTTCACAAGGCCAGGTTACGAGATCTTTAAACATCATGGCTTAGATTTTCTTAGGAGGAGGCACACTTTCCAGGAACAAATAGAATCTCTACCGCTCTCTGTTCCAGACAATCTTGAGGATAATTAAAAACTCTATCATCATACTGCAAAATGATTAAAAAGGGACTGAATTAAAACCCCACAAAGCCTTTTTTCAAGTGTCTCCCATAGTTTGAGAACTTGATTTTTACACTTTCATGTTCTTCTACTGCAGAGGTGTAAGTAACACAGGAAAACAATACAAATCTAAACATCTGTTCTATCCTGTGGACTAAATATCCACACTAGAGCAATGTTATGCTCTTTAGACCAGTAGCATGCCCCTCTAGGAGTTGGTGTACCAGGGAAAATCTGCTCAGTTCATGTAATTTAAACAGAATCAGGTTTAAAGAAGTTTTGATTTGTTAATGTCATCTAATTAACCCAGAAACAGTGAACTAGGCATTAAGCATCAATAACAACAATATAACAGATGAATCACAATATCAGAAACTTGTAAGATGTTAATAAAACTCTATGTTTCTAAACACTCTTCAATATTTTATTTCTAGAAGTTATAATCACACAGTCATGCAAGTACACACACACAGAGTTGTACACACATCTGCTGTGAGCAAGTGTGGGTTACATGCACACCCCCTTTCTGGAAGGGCAGGTCCCCTATTTAGACACAGCTTTTTTTTGGAGATGTGGGTGCTTCTGCTTTATTTGTACCTGTGCCCTTCCGTACAATCCTCTAATGCACACACCAGTGAGAAAGTACGCCCCGTGTTCATATACATCCCCCCGTTGGCCTCCTGGATACCTTAGGGCTTCTGAAATGGCACCAAGGTCAGTAACCACATAGATTTCCTGTGGTGAGAGTCCTGGAAAGACTAAACCACCCAACCTTTGGTGTGCATATGTTGGTGCCCACCTGTGAGCAAGGAGGGTGTCATTATGGCCGGTGGGGATCTAGTCAGTGAAGCCTTGTGATGAATTCGAAGGCAGACACCCAGGAAATCCATTCACTTACTGAAAAAGAGGCATCTAATCCCATTTCAGACACATTACAGTGCTCCTCCTTACCTTCAGCTACTGCCCTACCAACACATGGGTCTCTGGTATGTTGTTCCTCCGTCATATCTGCGAGCCCCAAGTGGATATCCCATTTTATTATTTTGGGTAACCTATGGCATTCAAATAGTGCTATGTGTCTATATTTAGGCTACTAAATCACAACCCTTTTGCCTAATCAGCTGAGCAGTTCCCAAAACCCCAGTGGCTAATAAGGACAAATCTCTAAAGCATGGTTTAGCTGCTTAAATGAAAAAGTTTTCATCTAGTCCATTTGACATGCTCTAGGGTATTGATCACTGGTGTTTAGCTGCTGCTCCAAGAGGACATGAATCTACCAAAGATACTGGGTCATGTCTGACAGCCTAATGTGGATGTCTTCAGGCATCACTAATGGCAGTGACCTGTTACGTGTGATTAACTCAACTGAGCACACAGTGACTGTAGTGGGAGCTTGGATTTACAAAGCAGATGCATATTGCATAAGCAGATACGCTGGTTCGGAAGAGAATTCCACTCTTTCAGCAAAATCTAACCTCTGCTCCCAGCCTTTTCTATCTTCCCTGATGCTTCTTCACCCATCTTTGTCATATTGCATGAATATAGTTTCCCTTTTTTCAACTCCTGCTTGAGAAGGGTAACAATAGCAGATACGGCTTTGCTTACCTCCAGCAGTTTAGATCTGCAGCAGCCTTTTAATGCACTGAAACTTTAATGCATTTATGTGACAAACACCAAAATTAAACATAGGCAAAGAGAGATTTCAGGATAATGTGCCCAACTTTGGGTTAATTTTTGCAGGGATGCACCCAACGAAAGGTAAAGTATGTCTTTAATAAAGCTGCTGTTAAGAGTTTTACTCTGAACAAAATAATGCCTTATTTACTTTTGCATTTCTTTTGTTTTGTTTTCAGAAGCAGATGGATCATTTCAGCTGAATCATAAATCAGATGTTGGCTAATGATTAAAGTCAGGAAAGCCTCATGCTTTTGAAAACAGCATCTTACCAGATAATCTCTGCGGGTGTGCCATGTACACAACTCATTAAATGGCATATAAAATATCATGATATCTAATATATATAATATGAGTATGTATCTTTCAATATGAATGGGGGTTAATGAGAAAAACTAGACCAGAGGCATAGTTGGTTTGAGGTTGTTTTATTAATTTTCTTGTGGATTTTTTGGGTTACTTTTGTTATATTATTTCAAGAATATTGGTTTCCTGAGAATAACTTTTCACAGTTGTAAATAAGCAATACATAACCTCGTCCTCATTAATTTTACAGTTGAGATCCAGCAGGTCTCTCCCAAGAATGACTAAAAACAACATGTGGGATAGAACGCTAAAAACAACATAGAAGACAGTTTGATCTTTTTGTTATTTGTAAGTACCAACATTACAACAACTGTAAATCTTGTTATGGGTTTGGACCAGGTATGCAGAGGGTTAAGATGTTAGATTTATTTTTATATCTCCATTGGCTTCAAAAGAAAGTGAAGCTCTGGACTTCAGAACGTTTTGAGCCCTTTAAACGTGGAACTAAATGCATGCCAGACTGGACTTTCTTGATTTCAGTAATACTATTCATTTCAGCAGCATGACTGATTTCACCGACTTTGCAACCATGAATAGTTTTGACCAGATGTGCATGATCTTGTGCTGATCTATAAGAATGGGTTTTCAAGTAAATCACAGAATCATAGAATGGTTTGTTCAGAAGGGACCTTAAAGATCATCTAGTTCCAACATCCCTGCTATGGGCAGGGACACCTCCCACTAGACCAGGCTGCTCAAAGCCCAGTCCAACCTGGCCCTGAACACTCCCAAGGATGGAGCTGCCACAGCTTCTCTGGACAACCTGTTCCAGTGCCTCACCTCCTACAGAGTGAAGAATTTCATCCTTATATCTAATTTAAATCTACCCTCTTTCAGTTTAAAACCATTACCCCTCATCCTATCACTACATACCCTTGTAAAAAGTCCCTCTCCAGCTTTCTTGTAAGCCCCCTTTAAGTACTGAAAGGCCGCAGCAATAAGGTCTCCCCAGAGCCTTCTCTTCTCCAGGCTGAAATACCCTAAGTCTCTCAGCCTGTCTTCATAGGAGAGGTGCTCCAGCCCTCTGATCATCTTCATGGCCCTCCTCTGGACCTGCTCCAACAGGCCCATGCACTTCTTATGTTTGGGGCTCCAGAGCTGGATGCAGTACTCCAGGTGGAGTCTCACCAGAGTGGAGTAAGGGGGAGAATCCTCCACCTGCTGGCCACATTTCTTTGGATTCAGCCCAAGATGCGGTCAGCTTTCTGGGCTGTGAGCGCACATTGCCAGCTCATGTTGAGCTTTCCATCAACCAACACCCCCAAGTCCTTCTTCTCAGGGCTACTCTCAATCCATCCTCCGCCCAGCCAGTATTTGTGCATGGGATTGCCCTGATCAAGGTGCAGGACCTTGCCCTTGGCCTTGTTCAACTTCATGATGTTTGCATGGGCCCATTTCTCAGGCCTGTCAAGATCTCTCTGGGTGAGAGAGATGCCTGAAGTTTTTGCCTGATGTTTTGAGGACTATGTGGAAATTTAAGTGAATTATATATTTGGAGGTGGAGAAGACGGTTAGTGATACTATTTGCTCAGTTCTGTTTTCAAATTGGCATTTAAATAGGCTGAAGGTATCCATGTCCTCTGCTGTTTGCCACAGTTTGAGCTTACAAATGACACTGATCATTATGACTGAGCTTCTTACCATAAAATGAAAAAAAATTCTCCTTTCTATTTTACAGCAACTGGAATGGAGTTTATTGCTGTTCTGAGAATGATCTTTCTCATTGCCTGAAGAGCTCTAAGCCACCAGCACTCCGGTTCTGAATGAAAAGTTGGGCAGTATTTTGAAAAGGTGTTTGACCAAGTAATAAAAGGAAGAGCAGCGTAGTGAAGGTAACTCACAGAAAGGACTTAAAAAGGATCTCAAGGGATTCAGGGAATGTAATAGAAAATAAAAGATAGAAAAACTACCAGCATTCAAGCAAGAAAGTTTAATATGCTGAAGTTGGCAAAACTATTCATTTGAAACTGTCAGAAGTATTCATGCCGTACAACAAGAAAATATTTCAAGAGGTCAAAGAATAAAATAGAGGCAACAAAAGCATAAAATATCATCTGAGCAACAGAAAATCCCAGGTGACAGCACTCAGAGATAAAGATGACAGATATGTCACTGACAGAGAGAAATCAAGAAAGTGATGGAAGAATTCAATCAAGGTCTAGTTAACAAGAAAGTACATCTAGCACTGAACCTTGATGGTGATGTATAAAACAGGGAGAGGGCAGCATCCTGTGAAGGACTGTAGGAAGCTGTTAAATATACATTTTTGCATGTGGAAATTATGGAAAGTGAATGGGGATAGCACAAGGTCCTAAGCAGGTAATTTCAAAAGATGTGCAGAAGTTATGAACATTGTGAGAGTATTGTGCCCCTTGGAAAGATGTTTAATTTATACTTTCTGACTTTTTGTTTTTTAGAAAACCTCAAAGCAAAACCAAGACAAAGATAGTTCCTCTCACAGGAATGTGCGCACAGCTCCCATTTCTTCAAAATCTGAAAGGTTTGCAGTTATTCCACATTTTTACATTGGTGTCCCCATCCCTCCATAAGGAACAGTGAAGCTGTTTTCCACATTTTGCATTTAACAGACTTGCTAAGGCAGCATCTGGTAAAGTCTATCTGAACACTTGTCCATGGGAAAAAGACCTCATTATCAGCTGATTTGTCCTTTCTAGGAGCATGTGATCCTAGGATCTGGACATGATTAACCTCATTAAGTTTTCAAAAATGAGCATTCAGATCTAAACGCAAACAGTGTGAAGAAAACAGCTTATCTGAAAATAGCTCTCATTTGAAGATTTCCATATCTTTGCAGTGCTGAGCTATTTTAATTCCAAAATATTCCAAAAGCATCTCTCAAATTACGTCCTGTATTTCAAGGCACAGGAGCTGTTCACATTTAATTCAACTGCAGCTCAGTGAATGGATTGAGATCTTACAGCCCTCCACTTCCTCAGTGGAGGTTAGTGAACACACACAAAGTTAAAAGAGAGCAGGACAGACCCTGAATTTTTTAATCAGATGAAACTCCCATGCCTCGGTGAGAACTTTGCTAAGGTTAGGACTACTAGACTTGGCTCAGCTCCAGCACCGGATCTGTGTGAACTTTGCTTAGCTTCAGGCCAATTAGAGTTCAGAGGCACAAAGGTACTGCAGAGACTTCACTGCCAATAACCCGAGGCCAGATCTTGAAGGTTTTCCTACCTTCTTTCTCAGCACATATGTAGGCAAACTTCCACCGACACTGGGAGCTGACTGCCTAAGCGAACACATCAGGGACGGGTTCAAAAATGTATTGCACAGATTGTAGTGGGAGCTTTGCTGGAGGGGATTTAGATCAAAAATGTTAACCTCAAAAACATTAACCCCACGCTAAATTTTATTATTCAAGTATTACTAATACTGACTAGAACAACTCTACACCATGTCCTATGTGGACATATTACACTTCATTCCATAATTCTAACATTGTAGCTTAACATAACAGATAAGTGATGTATGGGAAAATGTTTCAATATTGTGCTATATGCAATTACAGTAATCTTAGTCCCTGTCCCATGACAGAGTTAAAGTGAATGCACTTTGAGTGTAGGCAGTTCTAATAAAAAAGTGATTATATCATATAGCTTATTCAAATGTTACCATTATGAGAACAATTAGAATGATGAAATTATGTGTACACAGGGAGTCTTGATGATAGTGAAATATTCCCCTAAATGAAATAGTGCGTAGAAGGTTTAAAGATGCAGCTCAGAAATTAAATAAGAATTTATAAAAACAAAAATAGTGAGAATTGCAGTCTTTAACATTCTTTACATGCTCCAATTTTAAGCTTTCTATGTGCCATTTAAGAAAGGCTATGCTACATTTTGCATTGAGTTATACAGTATTGGAATATCTAATTTAGGACGCAGCCAAACTTTGTGAGGTTTTTCTGCACTGATGTACATACAGACGTGTCCCAAAGGAAAGCAAGCATCTCTACGGTTTGTGATTTCAATATTATTCAGTGGGATTGATCATGGAAGGCAAGAGTTGTTGGCATTTCGGAGCTGTAGGACTTCACATGTATATGTATATATGCCAAAAAATGAGATCAAAAAAATGTAAAAGTCAAGCGATGAACCCAAACTTACACCAAAAAACTTTGCATTAGGCATATATAACACAGGTACACTTGGTAAATGATGAAGTAGCAGTAGGAAAGTGCCATAAGCACTTTATAGTTTTCCCTAGGGTTTGGATAAGTAACTTAACTAAACAGCAGGCTAGATTTTGGGATAAACCATTTTCATGTTATTCACTAAATCACAGAGAAGCATTGCTAGCTGCCATGAATGATATTCACAGATCCTGAAATACAACAGAGGACAGAAAGCCATGATCTGACACAGACATTGAGTCTAAACGGCACAAACCCACACAAATGGAACGACAGCTTTGCTATAAAAGCAGTGTCAAGGACAATGTTAGCAGAATGAGCTCTAGGTGACATGTTGGAAAAGGAGAACAGGGGGACACGAGGTAAGCATCTCCTCTGAAATCAGAGTAAGACTAACTTCAGTTTTCTTTTCCAAATGGATAAAACCAAGGTTTGGTTCTTAAACGCCAAACTGGCTCATGGTATCATGACCTCTGCTTTTGTTCTTCAGGAAGATTATCCATGTGACTTCTAGTGGTGTCTCTTCTTCAGGGAACTACTCAGGTAACTTCAGTGCCATGTAAGGCTCCTGGAGTAACCCGTCTGGCATCCAACTCATCTATCAGAAAGGGGAGGGCCTCTGGTAAACTGTGTGTAGTATTTTCATGCCCTATGCAGATATCCTAGGTAGTTGGGGGTATCTAAACTGTAACTACACACTTGCCCTTCATCATCTGATTGTCTTTTCCAATGGCTCCTGTCTCTGAAGTGGGGTTCAGTGCTGTTCAGCTGGTGGAGAGCAGCTAAGAACCCTTGTTTTATTAACATATGAAACTGCATGTGTAGTTTGGTTGTATTTTGAGTATGAAGTCAGACTGAATGTACTTCGGTGAATTTTCATCTTAATAAAAGTTCACAGTTCCTTTCTTTAATGCCCAACTAACTTTTAATTCCCATTAAAATGTCTTTTATCAGATGGAACAATAATTTGTTTCTCAGCAGATTTTACTGTGTCCAGATTTTCCTCTCTTGTTGTGAAAACATGCTTATGACCTATGAGATCCAACAGAAAGAAGACTAACAGCAGAACTGTTTAAAAATCCAACTAAAAAAAACAAGCAAGTAAACAAAAAAGTGTGTTATGTATGATATCACAGGCTACAGCTACATAATGATATTAAACAATCCTGGTGAATGCACCTAAGGACTGGAAGTCAGCCACTGATACTGTGTAACTGATTTTGCATGAATCCCATGCAACTCTTCCAAGCAATTCCTGAGTATTTCACAAATCAACATTTGTCATGAACCATTCCCAGCAGGGAGTTTTGATGCCACCACACTTTTTTAAGGTTAAGAAAATTTAAAAATATGGGCATAAATTCTTCTGCCCTCATTGGCCTTAGGTGCCTGAGAAAAGTCCCAAACATATTTGCTAAGAGCACCAGAATTACTTTTACACGTGACGATGCCTCAGATCTCTCATTACTCTCATTTTCAGAGTCTGAAGTAGAAAAGTATACATGTCCACCCCTTGCAAACAAAATAGTAACTTTAGATGTACAGATGCAGACACTCAGATGTATTTCAATGCTTTAGTGGGCAAGTGGGCAGGCACCCAAATGCCTCGGGGAAACTCCGCTTGATTGAGTTCCTTATAATTCTGAGGGATGTCATTGCGAGAGCAGAGCTTGGTCTCTCCTTGCACCCCTGTACCATGATCAGATTCTGCCCTACTGTGTGACAAACTCCACGCAAACAGTGTTGTGCAACACACCTGCTGGCATGGCTGACAATCCTAAAACAGTGCTGAAGAAGCCGGCTCTGCCACCAGACGCTGCGTGGCCAGAGCTGTGTCAGGGTTAATTAGGTCCACAGAGAGGCAGGGCTCATTAGATGCCAGGAAGTCCTCATTGACATATTTCCGCTGCTTTTGGGATCCCAGCACCCTTTCATAAGTCTAGACTGAACTGTCTAGACATACTAGTTTCCTTAGAGTCAACTCAAGGTCTCCAGTCCTGCACTGTCCCTGTAAACCTGCCTTGAATCCTTATTAGCTCAGCTCGTTTGTTTTTAATCCTCTTCTGGACTTTCATTGTTTAAAGAACTAAAAACTGGCATTTGCTAATCGTTATATTTTTTTAATATATTTTCCAGCTAATGAGACAAGATCCCTGGGTGTAAGTATGTGGATGCATAGAAATTCATGCTCCTTCAATGAAGAAACAGTTAATCGTTTTTCTTTTGACATTAAATCTATTATTCATGTCAATATGACATGGATGTAAGACTGTCATTACAAGATCATTACAAGGAATTTCTTTATCTGAGACTATGCTAGGAGGGATGATAATTGTTATTGCTAATAAAGGAAACTGCTATTACTTGGATTTTAAAATATAATTACATGGCAGGAATACTTTGCTGCCATTTACTTACACAACCCATGTAATAACCATATAACTAAATTAGAAATGGATGAGGTGGATAGTGAAGATTAAATCCGAATTTACCCTTTCTGATGGTATCCAGAAAGTTCTCGCAGGACTGGCTGAATAAAGAGCACAGAATTAGTGGGGAGAGACATTTCTTTCAGCCTTGCAGCGGACACAGATAATCAGAAGACAAAGGCGGCAGTTGCTTACAGCGGGCTGTGTAATGCTGCCAGCAGTAAAGCTGAAAGCTCCTCTGTCTACTGCCAGGTTTATGCTACTGACCCCCGCAGAGACCCCCCTCTGTACCTGCGTATCCATACATATGCGTGTTCATACATATATGCACATTGTCTCCATAACGCCTTTTCTAGTCTCCCAAACCTCCCTGGTGCCAACGGCTCCATGATGTTAGGATGCTATGAGGGACACTTGCACTGATAGGGCTCAGCAAAATAACAGATATATTTCTCCCACTCAAATAAATAATTAAGAAAAAAAAGTGAATGATTTATCTGTATCATAGAAAGTTTATCTGAGGAATGTGGTAAATGGTAATGTGATTTGTTATCTGACTAAATCTGAATATAGAGTATACAAATATCAGACACAAAGAACATTCTCTACATTGTCTACCTGCAGTAGTCAGGGTGTAATAAATATTTTACTTTCCACAAGTTATTGTGAGTGTGGCACTTTTAACTGATGGAACTGAAATATAAAGTGAGGGCAGGATTCAATCAAAAATATGTCAGGTTTCTGTAACATGCCAGTGCTATTAAAAGTATTTTTATATGTGTATAAAAATGCATTTTATGTAGCTCTGCCATACACCATTTCTTTACCTTTTCTCATTCTGTTTCTTCACTCTGGAAGATGGTATAAATACATCTATTCATGCACGTGTCTGTGTACGTGCGTTAGATCATTCTGTTGAGAGGGAAAAAGGTAATTGAAAGAGCTTGATGAGCTTTCCTTGATGAGCTAAGAGTGAGGGATTTTGAGAACCAGAACCTGCATAATCCTGTAGGGAACAAGGGAATGCATCTCACGCCTTGCAGCATGGCTGTGGCGTATCACGGACGGTTTTCACCTGGGATTATACTTAGTGCCTCTGTTAATGATCTGGAAGACGGAGCACATGAATTCACCTTGCAGATGACACTACGGTGGGAAGTGTTGCAAAATACAACGTAAGGAGAGAGAAACAACAGAAGGGGCCTAAAAAGGAGATTAGAGGAGAGGCAGGAAATGGGATTCAAGCAGGGAGAATGCATTTGTGGGAAAGAAGCAACTCAGAACTCAGCTGAAGCTGGGGAGTAATTTAAAGTCTGATTAAAAGCCTCTTGACATTAGTGGAAAAGATGCGCACTGATTTTAATGGGCCTTGAAACTGATGTCTTTTAAAGCACTTTGAGTTCCTTGAATGAAGGAGGCAATATACAGCAGGTCTGATTCTGTGGGGGAGAATTTGCAGTGTATGTGGGTAGCAGGAAGAGCCAGGGAAGCATTTCCAGAGTTATTTGGGACTATGAAAGTAATGACAGCATTTTCACTCCCTCTTCTCTCTCATCTAACCTATCGCCCATGTTTCTTGTAGCTATGGAGGTGAATAGGGCCTAGGGGGTCTAGTTTATGAACACAAGATACTTCAGTTATGTACATGGGATCCCCAAAGTTCCATTTGTCACTCTGCTCATGTTTGAAAACTACGACCTTCCACCCCAAAAATGCTCTTTAATGGGGTTGGAATGCTGCAACAGAGAACAGCATTTCAGTGGTGTGTAGTACAGGTTATATATAATAACTGCTTGGAGGATGTCTTGCAACAAACTTTGTAGATGTACTTAATAGTTTATGCTACGCATGAAATATTAAAGAGTCCTTTTTCTTCACAAAATCTTAATACAAAGAATTCCCCAACTTGATTTATTAAATGGACATGATAGGGTGTAGGCAAAGTCATGCATTTGAAGTAGCAACTATTCATCCATGCCTTGGAGACATGAACCTTTTTTTTTTTAAATCAAGCATATACACAAAGCAGGAAAATCACCTTCAATATTAACATAACCACTAGCTCACCTGGTTGCCTATGAACACTAATTAAAGCTCATTTATTAATTTTAATTGTGCTACATGCTGAGATATAAAGCAATCTAAAAATGCTCTTTTAGAAGCTAATATGACTACTGTATGTATAGTCACATCAGTGTTAGGTATATTTAGCATCTCTGTACAGAATGTTTTTGCAGACTCAGTAAAATAAATCTTATTTTGAATTATGTATATGTATACTATGATACTTCTCAAAAATGTATTTTATCTGCACTATTTTGAATGTTTTAATTTATTTCTCTGTTAGCTTCTCACTTCTTTTATATTCATTTTTTTCTTTCATTTTCACCTTTCCTCCTGTATTTTTCCTTTTCTTTTCGGTCCTAAAAGAAAGAAATAAAAAAAGACTAAAGAAAAAATAAATGGATGAAAGTGAAATATCAAATCTATTTGAAAAATGAGCATTACAAAACTCAACACAAAACAGAGGAAAAAAATATTATGTGTTCCCTTTTTGACATTATTGCTAAAAAAGGTGGGAAGAAGGCAGCAAAAACAACTTTCACTTTCAAGTTTTAATTACCAAGAAATAAGCATACACAATTACGTATGTTTTTAAACTTTGTTAATTGGAAAAGTAGGGAGGTACAGCGGTGTTGCACCTCACTGAATCCAAGCTATTATAAAAGACGGTGGAATTATAAGTGATAATGAGCAGCTCTACTATTTGCAACTGAAATGTCTGCCTAGGACCTCTCTGAGGCATGCATATACCACATTTCTAGTGAATTGGTCATGGAATTTGCTTCAAAATCTACACCCCCCAGATGTTAAAGGCTTGACTTTGTTTTGCTCTTAGCATTGTTCTACAAATGCAAAATGTCCTTTATTTTTGTCTCACATCAAGGACTTTTCCCATTTCACGAAGCACCACCACAGGTAAGATGCTCGAGTTTTCCTGAGGAGCCCCTCCACCCAGCAGGGTACCCATGTAAGTGGTGACCAAAATGGAAACCTCCCAACATGACAAGCAAGCAATTCAAGGGTTAGATTCTCATATTTGTCATATTTTCTAATTCAACCATCTTTCTTGTCTTCCAGCAGAGAGTTTCTTTCAGCTGACAATCTTTTTGCTGGCCTCAGTCGGAGTCAGCTGGCTCAGAGGAACATCTAAAGGCAGTGGCCTGTTGGAGAGACCCAGTGACAGCGGCAGAGTCACACGAGCAGCAGCCCTGTATCGCCATGAGCCGAATAACGATGCACCGCATGCCTGCTGGGCTGAATAACCACCTCTCCTTCTCTGCCCTGCATGCCAGCTGGCGGGGAAATGTCAGACGCTTGCACAGGAGTAGGCAACTTCTGCTTCCAAGCTGATGCCTGCGTGAGTGTGACCTCGGGTGAAGTCCATAGGAGAACGTCCTGCAGGAAGGGGCGACTGCCCTCTGATCGGAGGGATGTTTTAGAGTGCGAGTGGCAGTGATAGCTTCAGATGAAGCCATGTGAAAAAGATCTGAAGCGGACAAAGGAGTCCCTTAGTGCAACAGAGGAACACAGGGGTGGTACGTGTTGCATATCAGAGAAATGCTGTGACATTCAATACTCCTTCGGCTCTGTGACACAAAAGTGTGTTTTACAACAGTTGTATATGCAGTGTTGCAACTAAATCAGTCTAAATATATCTAAAGTGCAGGCAGTGAAGCAGTATTTTTTCCAGACATACCTTTATTTGTCATATTATATGACTCGGCATGTGATATAGCCAGACGAGGGGTTTTGACCCATATGGGAATTTTCTTAAAGGGCATCTTCCTTTAAGGAGGATGAGCAATATGACTGAAAGTAATTGTGGTGTGAGAAAACAGAACACAGCCTGTTCCTTCAGAGCTGACACAAAGGATTTTGGAAATAATGGGAATTTCTCCACTGATACAACTGAGCACAAAACCAGGCCTTTAGTAAACAGAAATAAATACCTCTACATCTATATAGGCCATGACAAATACTTAGCTGAGATAAATCAGAATCTCCCCGGTGATTTATACTGACAATCTGGCCTTGTAATATTAGTTGTATTGTGTGTCCGTGCCCCGGCGCTGGCAGTGGGGCTGCGGGGCGGCCTCCGTGCGGAGGGCGCGGGGCTGCCCGGTGCCGGACACAGGCGGTGCCAGCCGGTGCCAGCCGGCTCCAACGGCCCCACCGCAGGACACAGCTGAGCCCCTCAGCCAAGCTGGGGGCGCCGGGGGGAAAAGAGGTTTGCGGCAGGGCCGAAGGCGGCCCAGGCAGAGGAGGAGGAAGCCCAGGAGGGAGCAGCAGCAGAGGGAGCCCGAGGGCGGAGGAGGAGGAGGGCAGGAGGTGCTGCAGGCCCGGAGCAGGGATCCCCTGCAGCCCTGCAGAGACCCCGCTGGAGCAGAGACCCAGCCTGCAGCCCGGGGAGGGCCCCAGGCCGCAGCGGGGGGAGATTTCCTGCAGGAGCTGCGGCCGTGGAGAGCCCCGGCGGGAGCAGGTTGTCCCTGAAGGACTGCAGCCCGGGGCAGGGCCCGCGCTGGAGCAGGGAGAGGGGTGAGGAGGGAGGAGCGGCCCAGAGGGGCTGCCATGGACTGACCGCCACCCCCATCCCGCCCCTGCGCCCCCCGCCGTGGGGAGAGGGGGCGGGAGGGGAGGGGGGAGGGGGGAATGGGGAAAGGGAATGACAGGGAAGGTGTTTTAATCGTTGTCTGTGTTTCTCACCATCCAACTCTAGCAGCAGTGCCAGTTCTAATGGGCAAGTGTCTTGTTTAGTGGAAGTAAAGTGTCACAATCTGAATACTTACCTGGGTTCAGGCTTTTTGTGCTTGTATTTGCCTTTCTTTTCATACAACTATTTTTTCTTGTGACAGCATTCTACCATCATTCCCAAATCTTTTTGGATTAATTCTTGGAGTAATTCTTCTTTCATGTTATGTACTTCCAGATTCAGCCCATCCTGACATGCGTGGTTAAGACAGAGAACAGCAACAGCCCTTAGTTCTTGGGAGGAAGACCTAAAGCTGGGGGTCTCAGCTCTGAGACAGAGTTCATTAGTTTTTGGGACACCACATGTGTTAGGGGAATAGGGCCAGCTCTGGCAGCTTGAAAAAAGGGAAGCTGATGCAGCTCCATGCCCCCTGGGTCTAATCAGTAGCTTATCACTCTCTACAAGTACCTGAAAGGAGGTTGTAGAGAGATGGGGACTGACCCCTTCTCCCTAGTCACAAGTGATAGGATGGAGTAATTCTTCTTTCAAAATGACTAACTTTACGTGTGTTTGTTAATTCTTTTTTCAATGCATAGGGTGTCCGTACCCAGACTTTGGCAGCGGGGCTGCAGGGGTGGCTCTGTGGAAGGAGTTCAGGGGCTGCCCCATGCCACACACACACAGATCTGAGTGATAGTGCAGTATAAACCAATATGATACTGGCAAGGAAAGGTGCTCTGAGACCAAGGAATGTGTATTCTCAACTTTATCAAATTCTTATTAGAAAATGTAATCCTAGTATTCAGGTCACTAAACTATAGTCTTGCCTTGGAAAAAAAATGTAAATAGCAGCATGACAGTAGTGTAAATATGTACATGAAATTTCAAAATAGAAAAAGAGTGTTGTAATGTGTTTTTTATACAAACTGTCTCTGTGGTATTTTCCACCTGGGTATTTGAAAGTCCTTTAGCAAATGTTAATGAAATAAAGCTAAGTTATCATCAGTTGTGATTTGTTATTCGTAAGAAATTAATTATTTCAGGTTAAAATCACATTGCGATTAAGCTGCTTGAAATAGTTAGAAACATCTACTAAAAGCCATATAAGCCTTTACAGAAATATTTGCATATTTTTGTTTAAATGGAGAGCTAGCAGTAGAGCAAACTAAACTGGAGGACTTATGTTTGCCAAGTGTGCTTCTTTAATACCATCTATGGAATAGTATGAGTAAAAAATCACAGAAAGTTGTTCTTTGCTTGCATTTCCCAGGCTATTTTTTATACTCCCTTGAGTCCTCTTCCTGATGCAATTTAGAAACAGTTAAGTTGGTTTATACTACATTGTTTCCTGCTTCCATATCTCACTTTTCCCATCTTCCCCCATCCAAGCCTCACTTTGAACATGGGCTGGATTTAATTTCCTGTACCTTTAACCACCTAAAATATAGAAATCTAGACTATCGATCCTCAGTATGTTGTACAGAATCGACTAACCCTCTTTGCATCCCACCATGGAGATTTAAGAGCCCAGTTGCTGGAGGGATCCACCTTGTACAGATGTATATTTGTATATTTTCAAGAATCAGCTTCCATCCTGCTCAGCCAGAGAAGGAAGCAGGATGAGACCTTTGGTGCTTTCTGTGCTTGTGTGACTGCTCTGTGTGTCTGTCTGTGATCCATGTGTCCAGCCATGTATATATGTGTATATGTATAAATGTATATATGTGGTGTATAGGTGTGTTCTGTATACGTGTGCCTACTGGGAATGCATTTTCAGCATCATAGAATCGTAGAATCATAGAATTGTTAAGGTTGGAAGGGACCTTTAAGATCATCAAGTCCAACCATTAACCTAACCTGACAAAACCACTTCTAAACCATATCCCCAAGGACCACGTCTACCCTTTTTTTAAACCCCTCCAGGGATGGCAAATCCACCACCTCCCTGGGCAGCCTATTCCAACGTTTGATAACCCTTCCAGTGAAAATTTTTTCCTAATATCCAACCTAAACCTCGCCTGGCACAACTTGAACCCATTTCCTCTCGTCCTATCACTTGTGACTAGGGAGAAGAGGTCAGTCCCCATCTCTCTACAACCTCCTTTCAGGTACTTGTAGAGAGTGATAAGCTACTGATTAGACCCAGGGGGCATGGAGCTGCATCAGCTTCCCTTTTTTCAAGCTGCCAGAGCTGGCCCTATTCCCCTAACACATGTGGTGTCCCAAAAACTAATGAACTCTGTCTCAGAGCTGAGACCCCCAGCTTTAGGTCTTCCTCCCAAGAACTAAGGGCTGTTGCTGTTCTCTGTCTTAACCACGCATGTCAGGATGGGCTGAATCTGGAAGTACATAACCCTCCATCATCCTTTTCAGGAGTCTGCAGAGACTGCTTTAGACTGGATAGTTTGAGTCTGATGGGGATTATCTTACACTTGTTCTACTGCTTTTACCGAGCATTGGGGTGTTGGAGGGATTGCTTGCCCAAGTAGAACACCAAAAATCAACAATTCCAATGTGTTTCAGCTCAAATTTCAGTGCATATAAGGACCTGAAAAAAGTCTGACCTGAAAGGTTCCTGTAAAATGCCAGGAGAACAAATCTTGTTTATTTTTCATGATGCCTTGGAAACTACTTCTTACTAATAAATGGTGAATATAATATATAAGTGATGTGTGACCATTGACTCCTCTGACCTGACCTTTCTCCAGCCTTTTTAAATTATTCCTTTGCTACTTAAATGAACCCTTTTAAGGACTGGTGTAGGTTTTTTTTTTTCCCTTCCCTTCCCTTCCCTTCCCTTCCCTTCCCTT
>VZSZ01006073.1:42106-77980 GCA_013398815.1 Ibidorhyncha struthersii | reverse complement strand
CCTTTTCCTTTTCCTTTTCCTTTTCCTTTTCCTTTTCCTTTTCCTTTTCCTTTTCCTTTTCCTTTTCCTTTTCCTTTTCCTTTTCCTTTTCCTTTTCCTTTTCCTTTTCCTTTTCCTTTTCCTTTTCCTTTTCCTTTTCCTTTTCCTTTTCCTTTTCCTTTTCCTTTTCCTTTTCCTTTTCCTTTTCCTTTTCCTTTTCCTTTTCCTTTTCCTTTTCCTTTTCCTTTTCCTTTTCCTTTTCCTTTTCCTTTTCCTTTTCCTTTTCCTTTTCCTTTTCCTTTTCCTTTTCCTTTTCCTTTTCCTTTTCCTTTTCCTTTTCCTTTTCCTTTTCCTTTTCCTTTTCCTTTTCCTTTTCCTTTTCCTTTTCCTTTTCCTTTTCCTTTTCCTTTTCCTTTTCCTTTTCCTTTTCCTTTTCCTTTTCCTTTTCCTTTTCCTTTTCCTTTTCCTTTTCCTTTTCCTTTTCCTTTTCCTTTTCCTTTTCCTTTTCCTTTTCCTTTTCCTTTTCCTTTTCCTTTTCCTTTTCCTTTTCCTTTTCCTTTTCCTTTTCCTTTTCCTTTTCCTTTTCCTTTTCCTTTTTCTTTCCCTTTCCCTTTCCCTTTTCCTTTTCCTTTTCCTTTTCCTTTTCCTTTTCCTTTTCCTTTTCCTTTTCCTTTTCCTTTTCCTTTCTTTTCCTCACTGGCATGCCAGGTTTACTTGATTGTGATGTGATTACTAAGGGAATGACAGTTGGTACAGTACCAATATTATGGTTTTGAGAAACTTGTTCATTAGTTATAGCTGGTTCAATTTCTATCTTAAGAAACTTCTTATGAGTACATTTAACATTCAGACTTTCAATTATCTTTTTTTTCAGCTCATTAATTTGAACTGTAATTTCATTCATTTCAACGCTGAACTGCAATCATACACTATCTGGGTAGAATAGTCTACTGATAAATCCAATAAAATAATTTTCCTTAGACTAGCTATTGCACTTACGTTATACATATTACCATAACCTAAGATGCACCTGCTGAGCTAGAAGCTAGAAGTTGATACAGAGTTTTATTTTTAAAGTTTTCCAAACAAGCTGTTGGTTTGACACTCAAGCCATTGTGCCAGCAAGAGGGATTTCATCACTTGGGATTTAGGATTTTTTTAAAAAGTTTAGTTAATTTGTTTGTCTGTAAGGTATTTTGATCAACTTTTAGGTCTTTGAGTCTTCCCACTCTTGCTTCATATCTGTGGTAGTGTTTATGTTATCATCTGCTACTGTGAGTTATGTGGACTGAATATCGGAAATTAATAAGTTTAGAAAAACAAAAAATCGGTATTTCATTTACAATAGTCAAATGAGAGATGAGGGATTGTTCCCTAGTTCTCCTACATAACAACACTGGTAAGCCCCTTTAGTAGTCTAGACTGAGATACCTTGAAATCAGAGCCAAAGCTCTTCTGGGCCGCTGCATTGCCATATTGCCCCTTTGATCTTGGCAGGCAACCTATTCCCCCATCAGTGAAACTTGATTGAAAAAATTAATGCTCCACAGCTTTACTGTGAGGACAACTTTATGCATGATCATGACACGTTTAGAGAAGTTTTGGGTCCAGAAAGATGACAGAATAATATTTGATGCTTTGAGGACATGGTAAATACACTTCTATCACTTTGACTTTGACCCCAATAATATTGCTATTTTCCAAAGTGACATCAGACTGTACTGGGTTAGATCCCATTGGTACTGATCCCTGACAGGATCAAATATTTTGGGAAAAGCTGTGACAGGCAAGCATGCATCCACCATTGAATGCTTTCTCATCATCCAACCATCTACAGCTTTGGGGTTTTCTATGCTAGCAATTATAGCTGCATTTTTGTTCTTACTACTTTCAGTGAGCTCCTCTCTATAACACAGGTGGGTTGACCAGGGCTGTCTGCCAGATGCCCACCCAGCCAAGTCTCCCTTCCCCTCCTCAACAGGGCAGGGGGAGAAAACAGGAATGAAAAGCTTCTGGGTGAAGATAAAGACAGGGAGATCACTCACCAATTACCATCATGGGAAAAGCAGACTCAACTTGCAGAATTTAATTTATTGCCAATTAAACAGAGTAGGAATGTGAGAAATAAAAACTATAATAAAAAACACTTTCCCCCACCCCTCCCTTCTTCCCAGGCTTCACCCTCAACTCTTTTACCTCCTCCCCAGTTGTTCCAAGTGGTGCATGGGCAATGGGGAATGGGGGTTGCAGTCAATTCCTAGTGCTTTGTCTCTGCTGACCCTTCCTCCTCACAATGTTCCCCTGCTCCAGCATAGGGTCCCTCCCACGGGAGACAGTCCACCATTAATTACTCCAATGTGGGTCCTTCCCATCAGCTAAAGTTCTTCAAAAAGTGCTTCAGCATGGGTCCTCTACCATGGGGCACAGTCCTTTGGGGACAGACTACTCCAGTGTGGGCTCCTCTTGATGGCCACACGTTCTGCCAGGAAACCTGCTTCTGCATGAGCTCCAGTCTATGGGCTGCAGCTCCTGCCAGGACCCTGCTCCTGCGTGAGCTCTCCATGGACTTCACCTTCCTTCAGGGCACATCCACCTTCTCTGGCATGGGGTCTTCCATGGGCTGCAGTGTGGATATCGGCACCACCGTGGTCCTCCTTGGGCTGCAGGGGAATAGCCTGCCTCACTGTGGTCTTCAGCATGGGCTGCAAGGGAATCTTCGCTCCGGCACCTGAAGGACCTCCTTCTCTCCTTCTTCACTGACCTCGGTGTCTGCAGGGCTGTTTCACATTTTCTCACTTCTCTCTCACAGCTGTCGCACAGCGTTTTTCATCCTTTCTTAAATATGTTATTACAAAGGTGCTACCAATGTCACTGATTGGCTCAACATTGGCCAGCACTGAGTCCATCTTGGAGCCAGCTGGACCTGGCTCTGTAGGACATGGGGGCAGCTTCTGGTGTCCTCTGACAGAAGCCGCCTCTGCAGCTCCCCCGCTACCAAAATCTTGCCACATAAACCCAGTACGACAGTTAAGAAGGTGATGTTTTATTTTCTGTACTATTAAGCAAGGACTAGGCTTTTGTGTTTTGTTTCTCAGTATTTCCATTATTTGGTGATCCAGGCTTGGTAAAATACAAGACAAACCTAATCACTATCAAGTAGTTCTGGGTATTTGTGGAGACTCTTTCATGTCAGAAACCCCAGGTTTTCAGAGCATCCTTCTGAAAGCGAAGTGTAAGAACTGCACCTTAGAGGAGCTATTTGAACTTCACAGGGCTTGGTTCATAGGGTTTGAAAGAAGTTTGGTATGTAGAGATTGGAATGGAATCAGATTATAGCAGAGTGCAGGGAATGAATCTTCAGAGGGATTTCTTACATCAAGGCTCTCCTTATCTCCATAGTCAGGAGGCTTTATCTGTGCCCAGCAAAGCACTGAAACCCAAGAAGCCAAGAAGTTCAAGCTGCCTGCCACACAGAAATCACTTCTCTCTCCATTTCTCATCTAAACACAGACATCATCTGGTCCGTGCTAGTTTTGAAAGAGCCATCATTATTTCTCCAGGTCGCTGAGCTGTTGCAGCTTTGGGATGGTCGGGAGACTGATCAGCTCTCTTTTTCTGAGCCATTCCAACCACTTTAGAGATAGTCTTAGAGACTGGAGTCATTATCTGAAGCAGGGAAGTGAACACATTTCTCATCATAAAATAAAATGTGGGAAGACCCCTTCATCTGGCCAGAAACAGAAGCTTCTTATTTTCAGAGAGAAAGCGGGTTGATGCGAAAAAAATGATTCAGCAAAGATGCTTTGGCTTAAGACGCTATCCTATAAAGAGGACATTTTTCTCAGTATGTTTGCTTGCAATGTTTGGAGCAGCCCCAGGGAACAACAGGATCTCTGTTAGTGTCTGGTTATTGTCAGAGCTGTTATTTGTACAGTTGTTATTTACTACTGTTTGTTATAACTTGCTCACACCTTCCCACATTCCTTATGAATAAAGACACCTACTTTCTTGGGATCCCTAAATTTCAGGTTTCCCACTGAAAGTGAGAATTTTGAGTTGCTAACAAGTTACTGAGAGATAAAAACTCTGTGCATCAAGATGGAATTAGATCAGAGGGAGTAAGCACAGCTAACAGTTTGAAATCATTGATAAGGAGAACGAGCTTATTTTTCCTCCCTAGCCTGCTTCATCCATCCCTTTTTCACAGCCTGTGCTCTCTCGTGCTGCTCTGGTGCCTGTCTGGCTCCCTGATACAAAAGATGGGCTAAACCACGAATTTGTCAGAAGGGAATGGTATTCCAGTAGGTTATCAAGCTGTATCGCCTGCCTAAGGGATCCAACTCTCAATCTCTGCATCTACTCCTGGAGGAGTGACACTATGTGTTTGGGTTCGAAGGGACCCTTAAGGGTCATCTAGTCCAACCCCCCAGCACTGAGCAGGGACATCTTCGACTAGATGAGGTTGCTCAGAGCCCCGTCCAACCTGACCTTGAATCTTTCCAGGGATGGGGCATCTGCCCATTTCACCACCGTCTGTAAAAAAATTCTTCTTTATATCTAGTCTGAATCTATGGTCTCNCATCTTTGTGGCCTCCTCTGGACCCACTCCAACAGGTCCATGTCTTTCCTGTGCTGAGGGCTCCAGAGCTGGACGCAGTACTCCAGATGGGGTCGCACCAGAGCAGAGTAGAGGGGCAGAGTCACCTCCCTTGCTCTGCTGGCCACGCTGCTTTTGATTGCAGCCCAGGATACGGCTGGCTTTCTGGGCTGTGAGTCAACAGTGCTGGCTCATGTTGAGCTTCTCATCCACCAACATCCCCAAGGCCTTCTCAGAAGGGCTGCCCTCATTCCCTTCATCCCCCAGCCTATATTGATACTGTGGCTTGCCCCAGCCCAGGTGCAGGACCTTGCACTTGGCCTTGTTCAAGTACAAGGAAGTTCAGCAAAGATTTTGAAACCCTCTTGTTTTGGTTCATAGGGTTCGTAGGTTCATAACCCTCCATTTAGGTAATTGCAGCATAAACTGCTAGAACTGGATGAATTTCAGTATCAAAGGTGCATTTTTGTTTTCTTTTAATTATTATTTTTTTTAATAAAGAAACATCTTCTATAAGCAATATCTTTTTTCTTCTTTTCTCCCTATATTGGAAACCTGGAAAAAAAAGAAATCTAGTCCAGAAAATGGATTGTTTAAAAAAATATATATATTTTTAAACATTTCATTTTGTTTAACACAATGGTAATACTCTAATTTGACTATTTCCTTTTCATTAAAACAAACAAACAAACAAAGAAACAAAAAAAAAGAAACCCAAACAAGGCAAACCCAAGCAAGCAGCCCAAAATGAAACAAAAACAGAACACCCCACTTTTTAGACAGATTTTCTGCTTCCCCAAATGAAGCTGTCACATGCCTGACTTTCTTACATTATGCTCTCAAGTTTGTAAGCAGCTGTCTTTTACATCTCAGATACTTGGTCATAACAACACTCCCTAGTTTTGGTATCGTATACTCGTGCAGAGTGGAAAAGGGAGCTGCTGAAGAACTGTCAGCGTACAACTGTCTCAACAGACTTGCTGTTATGTCTTTGGAAGGGAACTTTGATTAGGCTGCAGGTTTTTAAGCTACACATTTCTCAATTCAGAATATCGTTTAATGACTCTAAAAGACAATTTTCTTGCTACACTAGAAGAGAAAGACACTGTAAAAAGTTAAACACAAAATACATTTTAAAAGCTCAGAAGAACAATTATAAAACCAGCCAAATCTGTAGCTTATCTAATTTAAGTATCTTTTATTGAACTGCATGACTAGTTCCTATGAATGGTAAAATATTGTGCTGCATTGTGTTTCTCTTGCAAAAAATTGATTAAATGGACTCAGTAAAAATTTCGATGACTAGGGGAATATGGATGGGTTTGATTTCATCATCTCAAAACACATATTATTCTTCAATGAATTATAACAAAGGAGAGGAAACAGGAGTAAGATGCTTGTAGAAATGAAGGTTCACACTAAGAAGTCATATTTGCAGTTACTCAGGATATTTTTTTTCTTAAAGAATCAATCAAACCAAAATGAGACAGAACTGAGCAGACGTTTCAGAGGCAGTTTATTAAGAAAAAGGGGAGAATTAAAGGCGGTAAGGGATCTTTTATTGTGGCCTTGACTTATCATGTACTCAAAGGTCAATTGAAAGTTGCAGAGAAAATCAATGTGTCACATGCTGCTCTGCATGAGAGTTTTTGTTGTCAATGACCTGGAGTGAAAATGCTCTACAGACAGTGCCTAACATCCTCACAATAATAAACACACACCTTTGACTCTTCTACCCTGCTGTAATGCCCTTCTCCCCTCCCAGCCTCGCCATGCCTATCTCACTCCAGCAGGCCCTTTCATTCAGGCATCTCGTGGCAATGAAAAACAAAATCTGCCTTCTGGGGCCGAAGGGAAAGGAGAAAGTGGATGATAAAACCTAATCCGTACTTCCTAGATCTTCAGACAAAGTTGGTGATGTGAATCCAGATTACTGCTCACCTTTCACTAAAATACTTCTATGGGTAAGAGTCTGTAGGCCAAAGATGGGTGAGTATCAGAGAATGTTATGAAGCACAGATTTATTGAGGAGATAATGCTTCGGGTGGCTCATGAAACTTTAACACTGCCATTAACAAGTCTCCCAGGGTCCTCCCTGGGATTCCTTAACCCCCATGGTGTTTATTTGTTTTTTTAAGTCCCCAACTCTGATGTACCAACTTCAAACGTACAAGCACAGCAGCTTGGCCACAGGCACCATCAGGAAGCTGCAGCTGTATATCGTAAACCCCACAAAGGTCTTACAACAGTGGCGTGGGGGAGACGGTGCCCCAGAGCACAGACTGATGGAAGAAACAGCAGGGCATTAGCTGTCCCTGATGCAACGGCACATCGAGCTGCAGGTTCCCATTCTGCTGACATCAGGGACATGTCTGAGCAAAAGATTTTCACATGTCTCTATCTGGATTTAAGAATGAAGTTTTTTAACTGACATGAAGTTGCTGGTTTTGTGTTCTTTGTTTCACATCACTCAATAAAATGTTTGATGAGAAAGGATTTTTAAAAGTGAGCAGTGTGTCACAATAAGCCTGCTAATGTGAGTGTCACCACTTGTACCAGAAGAATACAAAGCACTTGAAAGTGCTTTAGAAGGTTTCTCCTTCTATAAATAGAAAGAAATATATCTTTTTTGAATAGTAAAAATCCAAGTCCTGTTTAGCCCAGGGAACTGTGATTCCTGAAGAAGAGTCATGGTGAGATCATAAGAACTGAGCAGGAAAAAAATGAGGTAACAAAGTGGTCATTCAGTCAGGGGTGGAATTAATGAAGCTTGATTACTGATGATCCCTTCCCCCCTTCCCCCATGTGGATTCTCTGAAGTATAGTAGTGATGTTCTTAGCCTTTTCATCAGTGGGAATTTTTCTGTCTTCTGTCACCTGCTTTCATGGAAATTGTAGGAGTGAGGTACAGCTTGAGCCATAAGCCCATAAACTTTCACTGAAGTTGGATAACAGATTCAGAAGTTACTTGGGGAATGAAGGAGAAAATGGAAATACTGATTGATGTTAAAACACACATGAATATTTATATATCCTTCGTGATCAACCAGCTGTTGTATTCATAGGGAGCTGATTGCAAAGAAATATATTTTCAGTAAGACTTCTTAATATATATATTTTTTAATGACAATTATTTCCATTAAATTTTAACATCTTGCATAAAGTCCAGGATGAGTCCAATATAGTCTGCTCCAGAAGTAGATGGGGATTTTAGCTCCATTGCATTGACATGCAATTGAAATGCAAGATCAAAGGACATGGTTGGTTTTAGAGCACTTCTGAATTTCTTCAGTGAGGCCAGTTCTACAAATGGAGAACTAAATTATCTTCTCATCAGTCACGCTTATTTCCCAGTTCTGTATTCAGACGTTTTGGAGAAAAGCATAGTTTTCCTCATAACCTCACCAACACTCCATCCCATAAGCAACAGAGATATTGGGTATGGGAGATGGTGGAGAAATGAAATGTGCTCGGAGCAAGCCCTTAGTTATTATCCCTGTGGATTGATTTGGATTACAAGAAAGAGTTATCTAGATTAAGCTACACATTCCACATCTGCTTAGGTCTAGGAAATCATTGTGATTCACCTGTATCAAATTTCAGCAGCTAAAGCTATGTCTTGCCTAAGAGGAAGACGTGAGTTTCTTCTCATCAAGATTACAGTCTGAAATAATAAATTACATGTGCAGACAATACACTGAAAATTTTACTTTTGTTTTGGTGGGTTGAAGAAAGTTTGGGAGAAAAAAAAAAAGGGAGTATGATGGTTTGTCTTTTGTGGATTGTGGTTTCCAGGAGCAAATGTATGTGAAGAAATATTTCAATTTTGGTTATGAAGATCTATGAAGATTAGATGTTTAATCTCCCGGTTTATTTTTCATTCACTATTGTTCTCTGCCTGCATTTCTTTTAAGACAATTTGGTTTTTAGCTTATAATACCCAAAGTTAAGATTTTGACAGCTATATGAAAATTGTAAGGAATACCATAGCTTTCAGATGATATTTTTATTTCAAGAAAGAATTTACTGGGTTGAAGTTTATAAAAACTTGGAAGCTTTTTAATTTTTTTATTTTTTTTATGGTTGATTTCTTTTGAAAAGACAGGTCAAACAGAAATTGACAGTGCCCCTTGATATAGAATGTTAATTATACATGTACCTAGGGAATACTGTTAGTGAAAGTGGTTAAATAAATAACATGCAAAACATTAATAAATAATAGCATGATTAAAAATCTCTCTTAAACTCTCCAGTGCCACACAGAACTTATTAAGGAGACAAATGTTGAATTTTAACCCATAACTAAGCTTCACTTTTCACTAAATAACATTCATAGTATTCAACAACTGAATAGTTTTTTTCAGTTAATATACTTGTTGAGAAAACTATTTTTCTTCCAAAAAAGTCCGTTCTGCTTTCCTGTTTTACATGACAGACTTCCTTTGACACTTGGGAGGGTTTAATTATTTTCTTTTTTCAGTTCATTATATATTTTTCTATATTAAAACTTTAATTTGATCTGCTTGAGGGTAAGATGGCTCCACAGAGGGATCTGGACAGGCTGGACTGATGGGCTGACGTCAGTGGTAGGAGGTTCAACAAGGCCAAGTGCTGGGTCCTGCACTTGGGTCGCAACAACCCCAGGCTTGGGGAAGAGTGGCTGGAAAGTGGCCTGGTGGAAAAGGACCTGGGGGTGTTGGTGGACAGCCGGCTGAATATGAGCCAGCAGTGTGCCCAGGTGGCCAAGAAGGCCAACAGCATCCTGGCCTGTATCAGGAATAGTGTAGTGAGCAGGACTCGGGAAGTGATTGTCCCCCTGTACTTGGCTCTGGTGAGGCCGCACCTCAAGTACTGTGTTCAGTTCTGGGCCCCACACTACAAGAAAGACATGGAGGTGTTGGAGCGTGTCCAGAGAAGGACGACAAAGCTGGTGAGGGGTCTGGAGAACAGGTCTTTGAGGAGCAGCTGAGGGAACTGGGGTTGTTTAGCCTGGAGAAGAGGAGGCTGAGGGGAGACTTTATCACTCTCTACAACTGCCTCAAAGGAGGTTGTGGCGAGGTGGGGATCAACCTCTTCTCCCAAGTCACAAGTGATGGGATGAGAGGAAATGGCTTCAAGTTGTGCCAAGGGAGGTTTAGGTTGCATATTAGGAAAAATTTCTTCACTGAAAGGTTTATCAAGCATTGGAACAGGCTGCCCAGGGAAGTGATTGAGTCACCATCCCTGGAGGTATTTAAAAGATGGGTAGATGTGGTGCTTAGGGACATGGTTTAGTGGTGGACTTGGCAGTGCTAGGTTAATGGTTGGACTTGATGATCTTAAAGGTCTTTTGCAACCTAAATGATTCTATTCTATACAGGAAGAAGAAATTTTAGGAAACTTGCAGTCATGAAATAAATATAAGGAATTTTTGATCAGAAACTGATTAACAAACTGAACCCTGAACTTTGTTAGGAGATGTCATACAGGCAGCTGTAACTACATACATAAAGCTATAACAACAGAGGTGTGATAATAAGAAATTGCCCTCAGGTACAGTAAATGTGCAAAATGAGAGAGAACTTATACTCGCTGTGTTTTCTCTACACTGAAGACTTTCTCAACTTCATCAAGGTAGTGTAGACTGATCCCATTAATAACTGAAAAAATGTATATTTTTTCATGGCAATTTATGCTTTTCTTTGAACACTCCCTTCTGGCAGCCCTTTGTGGGAAGCCGTGTTTCTTGGCTGTAGGAATGGCCACAGCTTTTGCACAGGAATAACCCAGGAGATTTTTCCAAGGGTAGCCCCCAGCAGCAGCAGTGCCTACAACAATCCTTCCCGCCTTGCCTCACCTGCCATCTTTATTTACTGTGCAAACAGATTGCAAGTCTCAAGCTGTCCTATCTCTCCTTACAGAGGAGGAATGAAACAGAAAATTTGCCTCCTTGAGAGGCAGCAGGGTTCTCCCAGAAAAACTTCTGACGTGGCCTTACCCCCACACCAGGTGGGATTTTTTCCATCTTTTTTTTACAATCTGTGTATTGATTATAAGGACACAAAGTGCAACACCTGATTTCAGAGCACTTCTGGGACTGCTCCTTCAGCGTTACAGCTGCCCAGGATTTTATTTTATTAATACATTTTTTAAGTTGAAGATTTTGATCATTTGCATGGACATGTTTCTTAGGGCACCACATTGATTGCCAGTCCATCAGTGAAATCACATTTTTTCTCTCTGTGTGCTGCCTTGTAGTGAGTTCAGGGTTAATCCACAGTCCACATAATCTGTAGGATCTGTCTTGGTCTCCAAGTGCCCAGCTGAGTTTGCATGTATTTGTTCAAATATTGATCTTTTCCCTCTCCTGTACACGGCATGGAGGGGAAAGAATATGTGATTTGTTGTTACTTGTAATTAAACAGTGATTAATTTTGCTATTAAAATGTTCTTTATGAACAGTATTAATAAAATATCTAAAAATAAAGTCTTCTTAAAAATAGGTTTCTTTATGCAATTTGGCAAACTTTTTTTTTCACGAAAATCTTTTCCCTCTGATATTGTTTGTCTCTGCATGTCAAAGAGAAGACTATACTTTTTATAGAGCAGGGCGTCAGTAATCAAGACCTGTCATGCAGATCTGCTGGGAGAATTTTGCCTTTATTGTCTTTCCCTTAACAAGCTGGTAGCTAGTTCCCGTCAGTGGGACTCATTTGATGCGATATAATGAGAGATGCAGTTGTGCCAGTCCTGCATGAAGTAAAAATCGGGTCAGAAAAGTTTACCAAGGATCATGCTAATGAGTTCAGAGCCCAACATGTGAAAAAGAAGAAAAAAGTCTCTTCTCAAATGTTGCTGTTAGACAAGCAGCTTTATTCTGCCAATTTTACAGCCTCCTACTCAGCATCCACTTAATTTAAAAAAGAGGGATACCTAGTTCAGTATAGTCTCCTGTGAATTCCCATGGATTAGGTGGAAGAGCAATACTTTTTACCTTTACCTTGTACAGCAGAAGAAAGTGCAGGTTAGTTCAGAGTACAGACTACAACTCTAGGTAGGGTGGTTTTTTTTGTTCTTTTATTTTGTGTTAAAATTTGTGATCATGTAAGAGACTAGTAGTTCA
The DNA here is from genome assembly GCA_013398815.1 of Ibidorhyncha struthersii. Classification (NCBI taxonomy): domain Eukaryota; kingdom Metazoa; phylum Chordata; class Aves; order Charadriiformes; family Charadriidae; genus Ibidorhyncha; species Ibidorhyncha struthersii. The sequence goes on along the minus strand of VZSZ01006073.1, from coordinate 66,302 downwards.
CAGTATCTTACAGAGCTCTGACTGAGCTTACAGCAGTCCTTATTTACAGTTTGGTGGCATCCTAAGTTTTCATGTGTAGTGTTGCTAAAACCATGTATCCAAGGAAAACTGAGAAAATCCGCCAAACCTCATCCTATTTTATTATACCTCAGGGCTTTCAGGGGATGTGTGTGTTCAACTTTCAAAATGCTGAGCATTTAACTTACATTTGAGTCAAAATTTCTATTTCTACTTCTCTTTCACAGTGGAAAGATATTGGTTACAGACATATCTTCACTTAAAATCAAAGTAAAAATTATCAGATGTTATAACTAAAAGACAGTGTAAAATTACAAAGATGAGTGACAAGGCCCTCAGGATAGAAACACATCTGTGCTGTGTGCAGAGCAAATCTGTGCTGCCATCCTCACCAAGCAGATCTGATTGCTTAAAAATCTCAGACTTGATGTGAAAGCAGTCGTTTAGACTCTGACCTCAGACATTATAGTAGAAGTCCACTTTTATTACATGCCCTCCCTTGATTTTGCATCATTAACTGATCAGCAGCTGGTTCATTTCACCTTTTCCTCTCTTTCTTTCACATACAGGATGCTCTTACTTATACTGGTGATATTCAAGTGTTAAAAGAGATTTATTGTATATCTGTCTTGTCAGTATCTGTCAGGAAAATGTTATTCCTGTTTTGCAGATAGGAAAAGAACTCACTAACTGTGAGATTTATCTCACCTACTTTAGACCCCTGTAATAAAGCTCTCTCTGTCTGAGTTGGTCAAGAGAACTCTCTATATAGCAAATGGAGAGAAATGGATACAATTAATCATCTTCCCTGTTCTGTATCTCCTGTAAGATGAAAGGACTCCTACACTAGAAATGCTTATTCATCTCCATTGAACATAAAAGAGAGCTCAGATACAGATGTCTGCAAAGTGGAGGTGTGATGTACCCTATCCTAACAGAGTGAGCAATCTTCCCAAAATAACATTTGTATTCTATGGTTATTTCTACACACAGCATTCAAATACCAAGGTAACTTCGTGCTAGTTCTTGCTGTAGGCTAATGTACTTTGCTCAGAACTGCTATAATAAACTACTTCTCATTTCTGAAAAAAAGAGCTGAGATCTATAGCCACACTGCAAATGCCTTAACAGCAGTGGGTTTATACTTTCAGCATCAGCAAAGAAATAAACCCTGGTGTCCCAGTCTAAAGTCTTTAGCACTGCATTATTTTTCTTTGTGAATTAAGACCACAGGGGAACTATTGATAGAGGGAAAATTTTGGAGCAGTTCACCCAAGAGACAGAACTGCATCCTTGAGACATTACATGTTCTTCTACAGATCCCTTGCCAACCCACAAGGTTATGGAGTAAGTCTCGCATTTCACCCTACAGTGAGAAGATGCCGGAATACCAGCATCTGTGTTTTTGCAGATCCTCTTGTATGCGATTTCTCTTTTGAGGTGCTCTTTAGGAAACTAACCTTCATCAGAAGGTTAGCATGGAGTTCTGGAAATAAATTTCTCACACCTAATGCTTACACAGAGCATTTTCCAGGCACACCAAAATACCCTTATGTCGTGGTTTAGGCCAAATCGGCCACTGGGGACATTGGGGACCCCAGATGGGACCGACAGATGCTTCCCTCTACCCCTCTTCGAAGAGAGAGGCAGAGGAGGAAAAAGAGACTTATGAATTTAGAAAGAACTAAACTACTTTAATGACATATTAATAATAAAATAAAAAGGAAATAATGAAAAATGAAATAATGAAAAAGATACAAAACCGTATCAAGCTCCCAGGATGACAATCACGACACCGGCTGGCACTGGGGCAGTCCAGGCTGGACTCAGTGACAGACGGGAACTGGATTCCGGATCTGCGTTCAGGATCAGGACCAAAGGCAGACAAACAGAGTCCTCCTCAGATGTTGGCCATTGAAGGAAGAGCCTAGCCAGTGCTAGACTCAGCTTTTATGCTGAGCACAAGGCAGATGGGATGGAATACCCTGTTGGTCAGTTTTGGGTCACCTGTCCTGTCCGCTCCTCCCCGAAGGTGGACCCCACTGCGCTTTTCCACTTCCGACCCTCCAACGTGGCAAACAACAAAGTCGTTTGGCCTTGGCTGTTATAGCGATAAGTATAAGCAAGAGCCTCTCCGCATACCGTGCCTGGGCATCAGCTATAAACATTGGTCTTATCACTCTGAGAGACCGAACATTGCCTGCACAATATGCTGTTAATTTCAGCAGTTAGAAGAGGCTTAGCTAAGAAGCAAAGTTACTGAACAAAATTGGTCCTGTTTTACCTCACACCAGGACACCTTATCCTTACGGGAAATTTTCCAGGCATAATCTTCTCTATCACAATGTCAAAAAGTAGTCTGTTTATAGTTGCAGTATATCCTTTATTGCTAATAGCAACCTGCCCACACTGGACAGGGTAAAGGAATAAAAGATATTAAAAAAAAAATTAAAGTTGTTTATTTCTTGCCTTATATCACTGGTAATATGATTTATTCTTTGTTTTGGTTTATAAAGACTTGTGTTTACTGTAAAGAAGAATACCTAGACTGAAGTTCCTTCAGGAGACTTGGGGGAAAAAAAAAAGCTATAATAGTATTCTCACTCACAATCTCAATGTTCATTAGAAGCAACTTGATTATTCTAGTTACATTACAGAAATCTCAGTCTTTAAAAAAAACCCATCATTCATTACTTCCTACGTGAATAGTTCGCCCTCCCTTGCAACCCATCCCATTGCGGAGGCACTTGCTTTAGATGATCTAATTCTGTCAATATTAAGGCATCAGTACCTCTGTGGAACCTGTATGCCTTTATAAATCACTGTGTTAGAGAATACATGCAATATGGTCTTTGCCTAGGTGGAACTGTGAGAGGGTTGCACTGTGACAAGCTAAATACTGAGACCTTGAGCATGTGTTGTACTCTGAAATAAACTTTTTAACAATTACTGAACTCAAGGGCAGGTGGCGCACACTCAATTAGAGGAAAAGTTTGCATATCATCAGCAAGAAGTAGCAAAGCAACCAGCATACTGTGGTTGCCATCCAGTGCTGTGATCCTATCAGATCTCATGGAACACAGATGATGGGGTCAACCCAGTACCCAGGGAGAACAGCCTTGAAGGAGAAGCACTGGAGGACACTGTGCATGTGCTTCATTCTCTCTTTGCTACTCTTTTTCAGTCCCTAAAGAAGTAAAATTTCTTATTGACCTTGTGGCTGAAAGAGTTTACCTTTTTCCCTTCCCTTCCCTTCCCTTCCCTTGATAATGATCTGATAGATTTGGATTTTTAGTAGTTTTTTGTTCTAATATATTGCTTAGAATTTCTTTAAAAGCTAATCTGGTATAAAGACAAGATTGTTTCCACTTTTCACTGTGAAAAATTGTTGCATCAGCATCTATTTACCCATGAATAATAATCTGAATGAAAAGATACAAATTTAAAGTTGAATGGTCATTCCGTATTAGCATATCAATATATATTCTTATTCAGAAAGAAGAGAATTTCTTACTAATCTGGTTAAATCTATTTTTGAATAATAAAATTATTTCAGGATAGCAGCATCCACATACAATATGGTCTAGAACGTTTAGCCCAAACTGACTGTGGGTACTGATAAGCCTTAGCTGCTGGCATGCCAAAATCTCACCAGCTGAAGAGGAAAAAATGATTGAGACTGAACCAAGTTGCACCAGGTATATCAACTACTGAAAGCTCTTTGCTTTTGTGTAGCCCTTCTTGTCCAGGTCAACTGGTGATGAGATTAATTAACTTCTTGACTTTCTCCTGAGGTAGGATGAATTCAAAGCCATTGTGTAAGTTACAGTTGTTGCAATTAATTTGAGTCTTCAGATTCAGAACAACAGAGTTATTTGCAGTCCTAGTTTGCGGAAAAGATAATATCTGTGTTTGGATAGTCTATGTATAGATGTCCGTGATTGTGTCAGGAAGTCTGGGCCTGAAAAGTATTTCCGCCACTGACCATATTCAAACCAAATAATCATACAATATATGTTTGTCCTAAATTATGCCGCTAAAGTATAGAAGCATTTAGTTAACACTCTGGCAGTAGCACAGAAATTTGGTCCATTGTTAATGATTCTTGTTTGCTACAGAATAGTGGTGTTTCCTGTCTAGTATAATGAACACTTGAAAACATACAATTTACATGTCTATACATAAGAAACAGTTTCTTCATCTAGGACCTAGTTTGACTTACATGAGAATATCTGACAGCAGGCTGAGGGAGGTGATCCTTCCCTTCTGCTCAGCACTGGTGAGGCAACACGTAGAGTGCTGTGTCGCTGTGTCGAGTTCTGGGCTCCCCAGTACAAGAGAGACATGGATATTGTGGAGGGAGTCCAGCAAAGGGCTACAAAGGTGACTAAAGGCCTGGAGCACCTCACATATGAGGGAAGGCTGAGAGAGCTGGGACTGTTCAGCCAGAAGAGAAGGCTTAGGGGGGACCTTATTAATGTGTATAAATACCCGAAGGGAGGGTGTAAAGAGGACAGAGCCGGGCTCTTTTCACTGGTGCTCAGCGCAAGGACCAGAGACAACAGGCAGAAACTGAAATGCAGGAGGTTCCCTTGAACATCAGAAAACACTTTTTTACTGTGAGGGTGTTTGAGCACTGGCACAGGTTGCTTAGAGAGATTGTGGATTCTCCATCCTTGGAGATATTCAAAACCCATCTGGACACAGTCCTGGGCAACTGGATCTAGGTGACCCTGCTTGAGCAGGCGAGTCAGACAAGATGACTTCCATGGTCCTTTCCAACCTCAACCATTTTGTGATTCTGTGACTCTGTGGTATGCTGGGCTTCCCAAGATCACAGAAGCAATTAAGTTGCGGGATCTCTTTCTCCACCAACAGTGATGATTTGCATTTCTAAAGACTCCCAGAGAGTGAAGTCTGTGTGATCCCTGTAGCACAATACCTCTTATCCAGGTGTGTAAAGGAAAAGAAAGATTCCTGCATACAAAAATGTCACATATATGCATCTAGGCAAAGGCCAGGACTGATCTTGTTCATGATGCGTTCACAGGCAGAATATTTCAGGCTCTATTCTGCTGTCCTGTTTTAGTTGTAGAGATTGCCATTCACATCATCCTTGTTGCTCTCAGAAAGGTTATCAGCCCTTCTGACCCTCTGGCTGAGCTGTTCCTTGATCCTGATTTAACCCAGTTCAGTAAAAATGGACAGGCGAGTCTAATAATAGCATATCTTTGTTAACGTACCTCATGGATACTGAGGTAATTTTGGAAGCTACATTTCAAGCACATGAAACAATGATCAAAGGGCCATGTTGGCAGGGAGGCACTGACAAGAAGCTATAGTAGGCTGCGGTGAAAGGCTCTCCACTGTCAGCTGCACCTGCAAAAATAACTCTCTCAATAGTTAGAATAACAGTTCTGTAGTTAACACCTACAGTGTTCTTATCTCTGTTAGCAAAATGTAAAGAAAGAGAGGGAATAATAAGCTTTATTGGGTTTTCTTCAAAGTACTGTTTAAATTCCATGCAATCTTTACTGAATCTTTTTACTTTCACATGGAAAAACACTACAGACATGAGACAAGAGTCCTTAGCTTATCATATCTAACCTTGGTCACTGAGCTGAAGTATTAACACTGGGGAAGTTTCTTAGGCTCTCTGTAGCATCAGTGATTTCAGGCCACCAAAGATCTTCTCTTTGCCTCTAGAGATGTTTGTCTCTTCCGTGGTTTTTGAGGGACCCTAGAGCAATTACACTCTGACTTTAGGCCTTCATATATCTGAGCAGAATATAGACTGGAGTGGCTGATGCAAGTCACATGAAGAATACAGAGCAGTGAAATAAAGGAACCTTTTGCTGGTAAGAAGTTGTTTCCCTGTAGGTGCTCCCTTCTCAGCGACAGGGAAAGTACCCAGCCTCCCCTGACATTAGGAGTAAGGCAGAGACAGACATGGTTGGAGCAGTGACAGGGTTATTGCCTTGCTCCTAGCTGTTTTGATTATCTGCTTGATAGATACCTACAAACAGCCCTGTTTGTAGATTTTGGGGGTTTGGTTTTTTTTGATTTCTTTTCCCTCTTTTCTTCCCCTCCAGAGCTCTTCCCCCTTATCATCTCCATCCCCTCCAAAATAAGCAGCTCACCCACATTTTTCGGTTGACCCCAGTTTTGTTCTCCTGGGTCATCAGTATTGTAAAGCTAGTACCCCTGTTTTTTAAACTATAGTGTCCTGCAGACTCCTGGTTTACTGTCTAGTAACACTGGGGATAAAGGTGGAACAGCAGCATAATTATTACTACCAGCTTTGGTATTTGTGAAATCCTGCAATTCCTGATGATGTTGTCTTGTTAGACTTGCCACAAGTCACGGTGGACCACCTGGATGCTCAGAAGCCCTTTGCTTACTCTCTGTTCCTTTCTGCCAGCTAACACTGACAAATCTAGTGCCATCTGTGGTTTCGATGCCAGAAGTTTCACCTGTACTGTACTCTTTCTGGATCAAAGCAATAGTTTTCATTGCATCTATTTTGCATTGCCATTACAATACATATCAAGGGGGCTTGAGACAGGCTGAAATTTTCATCATTTATGTCTGTATTAGTAAACAAAAAAGGACTTTGTATCTCAAACTGTTATGAAACTTGCGAAGATATGGATTATGACCACACAGCTAACTGCCTCACTAAAACAGAGGGACTCCATCCACACTACCTACTGGGAACTCACCCTGGCCCATGGTGTCCTCCAGATTATGGATGGGCATTGTTTGGGAGAGTGCTTGGTGGCATGGGCCAAAACTGTGCTAAGGAAGTTCTGAGTATTAAAGAGTGTGGATGATCATGTGCCAGTGCTTGAGCCAATTCCCTGGCCTTGCTTAATTTTCTAGTATAGATGCAGTCATTAAGAGACATGATAAACACAAACAATTTGATGCCTACTTTATCTTTTGGTTCATAAAAGCATTATGCTACAACTGTATTGCAAAGAAGGTGAAGACATCATTACCACGGCTACAAAGAGTAGACAATTTAGAAATACATCCTGAAACGTGTGGAGTGATTCTGTACTGAGTTACTCAGACTTTAATCCGCATTCACATTATTCCCACTACCTACATGGAACCTTTCCAGAGCCAGACCTGTGCAAGTCTGATGGAGGCCATGGAGGAAAGTAAATATATCGGTTTACTGCATAAAATTTCAATTTTCTTTCAAGTTATTATTCATGTGTGCCACTATCTAGACTTCCAAATGTAGCAGTTCTTAAGTTTACATCCTACAGATCACACAACAGCATAAATAGAATTAATTTATGTACATTTTTGTAAGTAGAATTATTAGCAAGTGAGGCAAAAGAGGATAAAAGAGAATGGGAACAAGAGAAGAGCATTGGCTTCCCTTTCAAATCCTGCACACAGTCTGCTCTATCCATATTCCATTCCAGCACAGGACAACATGCCACCTGCATATGGTATTACACCACACTCCCATTTCTCCATTTGAAGTCTGTCTTTCAAAATCTGGAATAAAGACACCAAGGTTTTAACTTTTCATTTTCCAGCAGGATGAGAGAGGAAAATTAATGTAGACATTAATAAAGACTTCCATATAAAAGAGGAAATATTAAAAAAAAAAAACTCCTGAAAGAGGCTCCCTTACACACACATCCCCGAAGATCTGTTTGAAGAAAAAAAATAAAGAAGAAAGAAAAAACCCACTACACTCAACTTTCTGGTAAAACAGGCTTTTAGTTCCAATGATAATAGCAGCGCTCCAAGGACTGCAGGTCCTCCTTTTTATAGGAGTTGCTTCAGATTCAGGGTCTCCCAATCACTCCAGCTCAGGCTTGGACCCAAAGTTAAATTTTCTGCTATCTATGTGTTTTTTTTCCTTTTGTTTTTAATTTCAGATCTTGAAGAATCATACCAGAATTTTCTGAACTTGCTTCACAGTGTCACATATTCAGACAGAATATAATGCAATTAACTATGAATAAATTCACTGGAAAATGAAAAATTGTATTACATGGGAAATGAAATATTGTATTAGAGAAATCACAAAACTATTTGGCTGCTTCAAAGCAAATTAGGGTTAGGTCATTCTTGTTCCAAACAAGAAAGCAGAGTTACGCATTTGTCACCTAGGTACCCTGAAGGCACTAGTATGAACATAAAGAAATGTAGTATATATTAAAGAAAGTTGGATTTTGGAATAACTAAAAACCCTCAACAAAAGAAAACAAAACAAAACCCATAAACTCAAACCAAAAAAAGCAAGATTGTTAAATTCTGGCCTCAAAACTAATGTATCAGAACATAATATAGAATATTAGAAAGGAAGAACCGTTTAGGTGATAGATCAATAATTTGCTGTACATAAAACTTTCAAGTTCATCCTTAATGGTAAATTAAAGTTTATTTTACAGTACACTTTATGATGAATGGGAATAATATGTTCAAATTATCTTTTAAAATTAAAAATAACAAATAAATAATGTTCAAACTAGATTTAATAATATTTTAAACAATATTTTTAATACATAAATAGATAAATAGACAAATAAAGGCTTATTTATTTGGAATGCATAAAAAAATTCTTGAAATACTTGAACTAATAGAAAATGTACTCCAGGCTCAAGTGAGATTTTTCTACAGATATGTAAAATTTTAAAAGGACTGACATTTTCAAACTGTTTATTTCCAGCGTCATCTTTGAAGCATTAGATTTTGCTTTACCTTTTCTACCAGGATATTGCTAGCAACTACCTGACTGCAGTTGTAAACAGTATCCCTCCAAAATCCCCTTCTTCCCCCTCTTTCCCTTTGATAAATGAAATAAACTGAGTGCTAGCCCCGAATAAATACACAGATTGATTTAGGGAGCCTGAGTTAGAGATGGCAATCCGCAGCACTCTTTTGGGGACCTGAGAAAGGTGGGTTTGAACCCTTGCCAACCTGGAGGATGGAATTTAGCCAACACCACTGTTTTCTTGGTGAACACACCAATTTCTACACTACTACATGTGCACACTCGGAGGTGCAAAGGGAAATTTTTGCAGAAGCACATACCCGTGAACTTCAGTTTGTTTCCTGAGTGTGTTTGCGAGCGGCACAATTCAAACACACCCCTTCTGACAGGCACAGCCTGGCTCAGCGTGCTGCCTATTGCCACCCCTCTGTGAAACACCTACTCGTGTTCATTTCCAGCACAGTGAACCTGTGCAACTGGGGACTGTGAATTTGTCTCCTGGAAGAAAACATGCCATTGTAAAGCACTGAAATGCTCACTGTGGTGACATCTAAATTCTCTGTGACTCTGGGAGAAAACCAGAACTTGAATCAAAGCACTACCTAAATCATTAATTTGCATTCTCTGTGAGTGTGTGTGTACATTGTGCTCGATTTCCTTGGGGGGGGGAAGAAATAGAAAACATTTATTTGTTTCCTCTTTAACCTAAAATGGGAGAAGGGTCCCACTAGTAACAGCACTTTGTTAGTGTCTTTTTTTTTTTTTTTTAAGCCAGCTGCGGAAAATGACACAGTAAAATATGTCAGCATATTTTATCACCACCATAATCAAATGACACAAAAGGAAAAAGAAAGTGGTGACAATGGGTAACTAGCACAGAAGAAAGTTCTACCTGCTAAAATAATCTTAAAGCTCAGCGAAAAAATGATGGGAAAAGCCTGGGGAAGCAGTCTCATTTTGTCAGCTTGGTTTCATGGTAATTACAGTAATAATAAAACTAATTACATCACATAACACCTCTGTGAGGCAGGTGAGAAATGCTGGCAGGGAGGTAATGTCAAGATAGCAGCTGAACGTGCATAATAGGGAAGCCAGATGAAGCTCTTCTGTGAAGAGATCCCATCTAACCATATACAGAGACCTAAAAAGGGGGAGTTAAGTGACTAAAAAAATGACTTTTCTAGAAAAGCAAGCATATGATGCTTGAACTGATTATTGCTTGTTTGATAAAGGCTTATAACTACAAAAAGATGCAAAGAAAATTCTCCAGTGTCTGAAGTAACCAGTTAGAGTGATTGTGCTACCAGCTTTGAGTATCAGACAGTCAAGGTTAGGTGATATGGTTAGGAGAGACATGAGGTGATACAAGTAGTTGCTGGTGCTCAAAGGAGAAGTCCCATACCACTTTGCCTACTTCCCTTCCTTGCTGTATGCTCCAGTTATACTTTGAGGTGACTCGAGCATCCACCTGACTTCTTGGCTTCTGACAAAAAAGTTGACAGAATATTATTCTCATTTTAGTGGGCTATTCTCCTGCCTGTTTAATGATTTAAAACACGTCACAGAAGGGCCAGACAACTGACAACCAGTGTTAACAGGAAGGTATGAATGTGCACCTGGGAGCAGTAGTAGCAGGAGTGGGTCTGGGTGGCAGGAGACATGGGGGAACTACGCATATTCTGCATCAGGTAATGATTAGACAGGCTCACATAACAGCCCATCTCTGTGCAGTACTGGTACAAAGAGGAGAATGTATCGGGGATCCCTTCCATGGCTGCCAAAATTAGATGTTGAGATTACGTTTCTCCAGTGACGGTACTGAGGTGCAAGATCTGACTGAATCACTGTGCGCTGTCTTGGATGTTGCCACCACGTAACACGTAGATGCCAAAGGCCATGTGAATGCAAACCAGTAGCACATTGTTCATCTCAGTGTTGTCTAATACAGCCCAGTGCAGTCATCTACGCTAAATCAGTCATCCAAGTTCCTTCTGCAGCCAGCTAACAAACCCCTCTGTGAGAAAATTAAGTCCCCTAATTTCAGATATTGCAGAGTTTTGTTGGGAAGAAATCCTATCCATTAAAATTAAGTCAGATTACTTTTACATGTGATATATTAGTTTCTTGCCTCTAAATCATGAATAATGGTAATTCCACACAACAAAGCAATAAAACCATGTTAGTAAAAGATGGTGGAAGATCAGACAGCACTCCAAGGCAACTCATTAGCTGGTGAACTGAGCAGGGCCCAGGAGCAATTCCAAGCATTGGAATTCAATCGTCTGTGTTGTTAAATTCATGGAACAGTCCCTGGCATGATTTTGGCAGCACTCCCAGACAATTCCTGGGCATAATTTAGATGTTAACACTCCCAATAAAGAACATGGGCGAGGCCACCTTGGCTAGAGAGTTAGACAACTAGTATGGATGGGAGCCTCTCTGTGCTGCTGCTAGGTTCCGCGTCAGGGATCATAGCAAGGAGTCCTTTGCAGTTTTAGACATGCTGTGCAAGTGTGTAAGACAAGTATACCATGGATCCCCAGCTGTACTTAATAGACGTGTCTGGAGGTGTCTGGTGTAATGCACACTTTCTTCACAGTGTGCAACTAAAGGCACAGCTCTTACTCAGACTTTTTCATTTATGGATCTCAAAGCAACCGTATAGGGTTTACATGGCAAAGTTTTGGTAGCGGGGGAGCTGCAGGGGTGGCGTCTATCGGAAGACACCAGAAGCAGTCCCCATGTCTGACACAGCCAGTTCCAGCTGGCTCCAGGACAGACCCACCGTTGGCCAAAGCTGAGCCAGTCAGTGACAACGGTAGCGCCTCTGTGATAATATAAAAACACTGTGAAAAACTGGGTGAAAAACACTGTGCAGCAGCTGTGAGACAGAAGTGAGAAAATGTGAGAGAAACAGCCCTGCAGACACCAAAGTCAGTGAGGAAGGAGGAGCAGGAGGTGCTCCAGGCACTGGAGCAGAGATTCCCCTGCAGCCCATGCTGAAGACCACAGTGATGCAGGTTGTTCCTCTGCAGCCTAAGGAAGACCATGGTGGAACAGATACCCACCCTGCAGCTCATGGAGAACCCCACACTGAAGCAGATGGATGCACCCTGAAGCAAGCTGCAGCCTGTGGGGAGTCCACATAAGAGCAGCCCGTGGAGAGTCCACACAGTAGCAGGCTCCTCGAAGGAAATGTGGCCTGTAGAGAGGAGCCCACACTGGATAGTCCATTCCTAAAGGACTGTACCCTAAGCAAACAAGCAAACTAAAATGAAACTAATTTCCTTTTAGTCTTTATGAAAATTATAGGAAGATCACTATGCACACAAGTCCCAGTCAGGAGTTGCCTTTGCATGGGGAAGGTCAAGCCCGTGCTGTCTCAGAGGAGCCCTTTCCTGGCCAACTCCATGGTAGCACCGTGTGACTTTGTCTTCATGGTGACATGGGCTCAGGTCCCATACTTCCCCTGTGGTTTAACAGTGAAGATCTGGGTTTTTCACTCAGGTGATGAAGACTGGACATGTGGCGTGGTACACCCTGGAGGAAAAACAGAAGGAAGGCTGCTTTCAGAAGCATCCTCACTCCCCAAGGCAATACACACAGATGTAGGCTGCTACAAAGCGGGCAGCCTTCTCCCTAATTTCTTTATTAGTGAATTGCAAAATGTCCCTGGGACATGGATGTTACTTGTCAAGAAAAATGTAAATGCAGTCTTTGAAAGAGTCAGGTTGGGTACTCCAGGTTCAGATTATTAAGAAGATTACAGAAAACATAATGAAGAGCCGAGAGGAATCGTCTCTACTGTTCTGGTCAGCTGCATTCAAGAGTGATACACTCTGACAGGAACAAGTTCAGAGAAAGGCTACTAGGGAGCCCCAAAGAATCCGAAAAGCTGTTACAGAAAGGGAGCCTTAGAAAAGTGTCTTTTAGCTTAGCTAAATGAAGATTAGGTGGGGATTGAATCATACTCAGGAGGGCTAAGCATTAAGGAGGGAAAAGAACTACTTAAGTTAACTGTCAATGTTGACATGAGAAGAAATGGTGCACATTTAAGCTAGAAAATAGAAGAAGGATTCTAGTAATCTAAGTGATATCTTAAATAGCTTTCCACAAGGTGTATGGAAATCGCAAGCCAATCTAGTTTCAAAATGGAACTTGTAAGATTATGAAAAAAACCTTTGTGAGACGGTTACTTACTTACTTCAGGAAGCTGCAAGATATGACTGCTTCAAAGGTTGCATACATTTCTACCTACCAAGTGAAAAAGAGAATGACTATGCTTTTCTTCACAAATTTCATGAATATTCAGGATTTCCTCTGGCAGTTGTGGTCGTATGTGCTGTATTTTCATCCTACAGCTGATAGCACAAATGTATATATATATTGCAGTTTTCACAGGAAACAATAAAGCTGGTATTAATGCCTCAAGCAAATTTTAACATATGTACACCATGGTAATGCGTATCTGAATCCTACATTCTAATGAACTTGATGGACTAAAATTATAGAGAAAACATTGATCACAGAATAACAGAATCAAAATGGTTGAGGTTTGAAGGCACCCTGGAGGTCATCTTTCCAACCCCTCTGTTCATGCAGGGCCACCTACAGTTGATTACCCACGACTGTGTCTGGATGGTTTTTGAATATCTCTGACAAGGACGACTACACAACCTCTCTAAGCAACCTGTGCCAGTTCTCCAGACCCTTCATCATCTTCATAGTCCTTTCCTGGGTTTTCTCCACTATGTCCATGTCTCTCTTGTACTGAGGAGCCCAGCACTGGACACAGCACTCCAGGTGTGGCCTCACCAGCTCTGAATAAAAGGGAAGGATCTTGACCTGCTGGCCACATTCCTCCTAATGCAGCCTTGGATACCATTCATCATACTTGCAGCACGAGCACGTTGCTGGATCATGTTCAACCTGGTGTCCACCAGGACTCCCAAGTCCTTTCCTGCCAAGCTGCTTTCCAGCTGAATGGATCCCAGCATATATTGGTGCACAGAGTTGTTCTTCCTAAGGTGCAAAACTTTGCACTTCGTGAGGTGCAAAAGAACCTCATAAGATTCCTATTGGCCCATTTCTCCAGCCTGTTGAAGTCCCTCTGGATGGTAGCATATCCCTCTGGCATATCAGCCACTCCTCCCAGTTTGGTGTAGTGAAGACTTGCTGAGAGTACTCTCTGACCCTTAATCCAGATCAGTAATGAAGATGTTTAGCAGGACTGGACCCAGTACTGATTCTTGGGGTACATGGCTAGTCCCTGCCCTCAAAGTAGACTTTGCACCACTGATCACCCCCCCCTGGGCCTGGCCATTCAGCCAGTTTTAAATACATCTCACTGTCTGCTCATTCAGCCCATACATCAACAGCTTCTTTATGGGAATCTTATGGCAGACAGTGTCAAAGGTATTCCTGAAGTCCAGGTAGAAAATATCCACTGCTCTCCCCTCATCTACCAGGCCAGTCACTTAATCGTAGAGTTTTATCTGTTTGTCAAGCATGACTTCCCCTTGGTGAAGCCTTGCTGACAACTCCTCATGATTTTCTTGTCCTTAATGTGTTGGAAATGGTTCCCAGAATTAGCTGCTCCATCAAAGAAGCTCTTTCCATTTTTTTTTCACAGTGTCTAACCATTTTTATTATAATTACTGTGTCAGGTATTAAAACCATATCTCTCATGATTTCCATTTCACTTTTAAACAGTTGAACAAAGATCCTCTGTACTGAAAATTCAGAAAGTGCTAGATACCAGCAGAATTTTAGTAAGACTACACCAGGTATTACTGAAGAGACTCTTGGGTAAAGATGCAAGTTTGAAGAGTTTCAAGAGTTCTTGGGGCTTCATTAAAACAACTATAGTGGAAATACGCATACAAATTTGTGGCATTCACTATGGTTAAACTAGTTAAAGGTTATATATGGTATACACTTATTTAGGAAGACTAAGAAAGAATTGCTCAATTTCTTGCTTGCTTTATTTGCATTTTTAGACAATTCATAAGTCTGGAATTGAAAGCATAGAAAAAAATCACCTTGAATCACAGTTTGGAGCCTGACTCATAACCCACTAAGGACAACATGAGATATCATGAATTCTACTATCAGGTCTTCTCTGTTTTTCTAAAAGAAATGATAAAATAAAGGTCCCATTTTTTCTTCATACTGAATAATGGCTACGTCTATGATTTTATTATATTTCTATGTATATACACTGAAGTTATCTATATACATCTATACTGTGTTTCACCAACTAAAATAAAGCTCCACTTCATAGTTTTCATATCTTTTTATATGATTTTAGTGACTATGCTGATAATCTTGTGAATGAGACAAGACTAGATCTTGCAAGTCGATTCTGTTGCAGATAACCAGGAAATAGGTATCTACTGTGACTCGGTAAAGACTGACTCTTCTTTGACTGTCACTAAGGGATGTACAAATACAGTATGATGTCAGTTATTACTGAAGGTTGTTTAAAGGTAATGCTCTACAGCTGCATTTGCTATATGGAAAAGAGCTTGCATGTGAAGAACAGGTACTTTGTGTTACTGTCAATATGGTATTTTGTTGTTTCTTCACTTATTTTTAGGTCTACAATCAGGTAAGTTTTGTAGATTAAATGTATGTATATCCATGTCTGAGGTGAAGAGTTAAAAGATTATGTATGCAATAAACCTGATATTTTGGATACCTTATATAACAAATATCTTTATCTGAGCAAAGAGAATCCACATTTTTTTCCCTGTGTTTTGGTAATGATGATGATAATCTTCATTTTATATGATGCTGCACTGGTAGCATGCAATAAAGTTGTCAGCCATGTTCAAAACTGGTATCATAATCTGCACCCAGAGTTCATGAACTGCTGTACACTATAGCATTTGCAAATAATACAATTGGGAAAGAAGCTGATTTTACTTCTACCATAAATATAAGAACAACCTTAATAAACTGAAAGAATTACACTGCAGTGTAAATTAGACTGTTCTAATGGATTCTAGCATCATAGTGAAATAGTAACCAGTGTGATTGCATTTTGCTACTTGGAAGATAGTAATTTTTAATTTTACCAAAATAACAATTGTTTTTTCATATTCAGTCATCTACATTTCTCATATAGGACAGAATAATTGGAATTTATTCACTGGATTTTCTTTCTGCTACATAGACATAAGCTTGGGCCAAGGAAAGTAAATAGGACCATAGCATGGTACACGCAGAATGAAAATTCATATGGAAAATGAACAAAAAAATTTTGGATCAAAAGCCAGATTACCTTGACTTTCTATTAACATTGACAGAAGTTAGACTGGGATCCCACATACTACTAAACCACAGATATCATGGCCAGCGCTCTCCTCTGTAAACTATAACTCTGAAAAGCCCTTATTGAAATTAAGTGTATTACTTCCAAAATGCCCCATTTTCTGCAACATTACAAAGAAAGAAATCTTTTTCTTCCCCCCACCCCTGGAAAAGACAGACAGGAGAATGTGGTGCTCCAGGCTTTGTGCAGAGCAATGCACTACACTGAAAAACACAAAGCGTACACATTGAAGCATGGGATAAGAGAGTATTTGTAAGGAAAGACCTGCAGTTTCTCCATACCCATCACGTACTCTATTGGGGCAGGGCCCCAGGCCGCAGTGGGGGGAGATTTCCTGCAGGAGCTGCGGCCGTGGAGAGCCCCGGCGGGAGCAGGTTGTCCCTGAAGGACTGCAGCCCGGGGCAGGGCCCGCGCTGGAGCAGGGAGAGGGGTGAGGAGGGAGGAGCGGCCCAGAGGGCCTGCCATGGACTGACCGCCACCCCCATCCCACCCCTGCGCCCCCGCCGTGGGGAGATGGGGGGAAGAAGGTGTTTTTTTAATCATTGCCTATGTTTCTCACCATTCAACTCTATTTTAATTGGCAGAAAAGTACATTAGTTTCCCCAGCTAGGGTCTATTTTGCCCCTGATGGTAAGCGGTAAATGATCTCCCTGCCTTTTTGTCAACCAATGAACTTCCCCATCTTATTTTCTGCCCCTGTCCTGTTGAGGAGGGGAGTGAGAGAGCATGTGAGTTCAGCATGTAATGTTAGCTTTAGATTGAAATGAGAGAAAACTAGCCAAAGGGAAAAAAATATATGGGGAAAAAAAATGGCTGTAATGTCTATTTGACGTTGAAACTGTTGAATTTCCTGGGGAGCAATCTGAGAGTCTAGTCAAGAAAAGGGGTACAAAATGCTTTAAAGCGTGTGGCGTGTGCTTTGTATTGTAACTGTTCCCAGCAAATTTGGAATGTATTTTATACAGTATGTCATACCAAGGAGCCTATCCAGTATATTTCACCTTCCAGATCAAGAGACAATGGAAAGTCAAAGAAGAGAATTCTGGGTAGAGGACTAAGTTGCTGACAAAGGGCAAAGTTTAAATAAAACATGTTCAGTGGAGTTGAATCAATACTTTATTTGTTAAGGAGAAGTAAAAGTACAAAAAAGCTTGTACAACTAGGCATAAAAAAGTGAGAAATCAATTCTAGTTAATTCAAAATGCTTGAAGAGTCACCTATGCCATTATGTATGAATAATTCAGGAACAGAAATTTATTGCAGACACATATTGTTTGGTTTGGATTTAGTTTTGCCCCTCGTTTGACCTGAATCCTGTAAAGAATGATATTCAACTAATTGAAATAACATTTTGCAAGTAAGACAATGCCTTAGGGATATTTCAGGACTAATCCTGAAGTAAAATTTGAAAGATGAAATGTTTGATAAAGTTTATATAAGTAATGTTATTTTACAGTGTGTTAAATGTTGTATGTGAGGGTCTTCTTATGCTAGTTGTGTTTGCCTGTTGAAAAGAGATCAGATTTCTTTCCCCCTTTCTTTTTCTCAGTCCCTCTTTATTTGTCCCTATAGCCCTCTCACACTCTTTTCAAGTGTTGATTATGTTTGGAAATATTTATTGACCTCCATCTTGTATTCACAAGAGGATTTTTTGCAAGACATTATTGAGAATAACCGAAATAAACCACAACGGTACAAGATGCTTTCAGATGGAACCAATACAAATATATTACTCGTGTCCTGAGATACTGCACAGATATCTGAAACCATAAAAGACATACGCCTGTTGCCTATGCATGTGTTACAGTGACTACCTGTGTTGCAGTCACTGCAACGATTTCTCAAAAAAACAAACAACATGGAATCCAAGTATATTTTATTACCAGCTTTTATCAGTATTATACTAGCATTTATTTGTTTTAGTGCAGGTCTGTGTCTGTCAGCATCTCAAAATTTTAAAAATATAAATGGATACAAAAAGCAAACCGACAACCTCAGTGACAAAAAGGTATCATCCATCACTGGTTCAGAGTTACATTCAAGTCCAGTGTCAGTTTTGGGCTTAGAAACCAGCCAAAGGAAATAATTTTGCAGCTTGCTCACTAAACTAAATAGCTGCCCTCAAACAGGAAATTAAAATCGTTCACACACAGCAGGACTCTATTCATTGAGTGGAAGATGTGCAATGCATTGAAATTATTCAGATATAAGAGATGCTTGCTGTAACTCACATAAAACTTGGTGCGACCCAACATCAGTGTCTCTATTGACAACAGCCAACATTAGGTATAGCCTGTGGTTAAGAACTGAGAAATCCAGATGCTTAATTTGAGATTTAAGAAATGATGCACACACTTGTCTTCCAGATGGCCTAGTAGACTGGCCTTCCAGCCTCCCTAGTACCTCTCTGGTGGGTCTGAATATTCCCTGTATGTCTTCACTCACATGTGCAAACATTCAGAAACACTCAACTTCGGCACTAATACTCTCTTGCAATTCAGACTCTTGCAGAGGAACCCACACGTCAGGAACCCAGGATGTCAGTTCTGATTAAATATTGATAGAAATGAGCTGACTAAAAAAAAAATGAGCAGAGGAAGTGGCAGTACTTACACTTTGTGGAATAGTCTTCTGGCTAGAGCACACACACACAGAGTATGACCTTGCTCTGATTAGGGACTTCAGCCCACATCTCCAGAGCTCTATGATCATAAAGATGAAGGTCACATAGAGGAACAAGGGAAAGTAAGAGATACAAGATTTAATTTATCTTGATAGATGGATTCCCCATTCAGTCAAGAATATGAAATAATCTGAACAAAGTTTCCAGGCAAAAGTAAGCTTAGTTCAGGAGCCTACAGCTCACTGATACTTGCACACTAATCTAATAATGGTGGGGTTTGGTTTGGTTTTTGTTTCTAATATAAAATGCATAAACAGCATAAAGACTTCAAGTTCAAACTCTTCCATATTCAAGATGGGTGCAAAACAAAGTTTTCCTTTCTGGGGAACCGTGCCTTAGCCATTGGGCTGTTGTGAAGACATTTCTTTGCAAATCCTTCAGCTCAACATACTCAGCTTCCATAGAATCTCTTTTGCAAGGTCTTGCATTTGTTAATACACTTAAAATACAGATTACATGTCTCGGGAGATGCAAGAGCAGATTAACTATTTCTACTTTTAATCCAGTAATCACAATTTTTTTCTTAAACTAGGTCTCTTCTGAACACCTGGGGTTTCTTTAGCTGTGGAAGAACTTTCAGGTGGAGCAGGCAGGGATCTAGTAGCCATAACTACAGCAGTAAAAGGAGATAATGGTCTGTTTTCTAGTCCTAAAGCCAAGCAGTATGGTATGTCTTGTGTCAGTCCAGCTAAAATCTCTTAGCCTACAAAAGAGAGAGGTAACATCTTACCAGCCTTTTAAAAATGATCTTTCATTTGTGCTAGCTTCTGGATGAGTCCAATAGGACCACACCACACTAATACCATGCCAGAACCAGCCTAACAATTTAATAGTGTCAGCAATCATGCTAAGTCTGTCCTCTGGCACCATATATTTTATTAATATAAACATAACCATTGAGTTTTAGACATCTGCTCCATGCTGAAGAATAGGAAGCCTGGATCGCCCTGTGGGACTTTGTGCTCATGCACCACTGTACCAACAGTCTGAGTAGAACAAAGGCACAGCTGATATTTCTAATGGGCTTTTTTTTGTTTGTGGAAAATACAGCACAAAGCAGTCACTAAAACTACCCCACAATTCCTATCTGTTAGCCCTAGCCAAAGTAACTCAGGCACTTCACACTACCACTGCTACTATTTTCCAAAGCTGCCATATTTTCTTGCAGGCAATTGCATCAAACAGACCCCTGCTGTACTTAGCTGCCAGTGGTACTGTCTTCGTTACCGGTGTTCTGTGAACAACCTCTTGCTTAGGATTTTGATTTATGAGAGGCTCCGAGCAGAGACCATCTTTATGGTCTCAGCTTTTTGAGGGCTTAGCACAGAGGGTCCGTGTGTGGGACTGCTAGGTGTCACACCACTGCTCTTACCTATTAACCAACTGCATTGTAGGAAGTAGGATGCACTCTGTTGACTAAGAACTGCACAGAACAATATTCTTCTCCAATTGCATCTAGCTCCAACATGAATTTCAACACAGAAGCATGGTTTCTACCCCAAAAGTAAATACTTAGGCGTACTTTCATTACAGCTTCACTGAAAATGGTACCCAAGATGGCAACTTTAAACTTTGCCCAGTGAGGACCTTAAAAGCCCTGCTTGGCTAAGAAAAGAATAGGAGCAAAATCAAGATCTGAGAAAAACATTTTATCCTCAGTCATTATTATGCTACAGAGGACTCCAGCAAACCAGAACCAGAGTTTTCACATGAACTTTGCAGTTATAATGGTAGGTAGCAAATTTCAGAATTGATATAGTAGGGAAAATCAAAGTAACTGGAAAAAAAAAACAAAAACCAAACACCAAAATACCTTCAGTGAGCATAAGCTAAGTGGCTTGTGAATAAAATTGTAATTATACCAAACATTTTTTATTGAGGCATGCATCATTATCCTCTAGGTAAATTATTCAGTGATTCATAGTCTAAAGAAATTTGCGTAATTTATCACTTATGAAACAATTCTTGAAAAGCATTGCCTTGCTTTTATATTTTGTGGGAAGCCCTGTATACAGGAAACAACCCTTTTGAGGACACACAGGCAACTCATATTTAATTTTGTTAACAGAAGTAAAATGCAGAGCAACAGTCTCACTGGAGACTTTGTGAGCTCTGCTAACTCCTGAAGCCTTTCATCCAAGTCATTAAAGTCATTTTAATCTGGCTGGAGTAGGCAGTGTGAGAATATGCAGTAATTGAGCAGGAGAATGAAAGCCAGTTTTACCATAAACTGGTCAGCATTTCTTCATTACATTAATTGTCTCAGCATAACAATTTGCCAATTTATTCCACATACACAGTGAATTTTTTTTTCCCAATGAATTTTAGGCACACATTCTGTGTTAGAATAGGAGCTGCCTTTGTTTTTACCATTCCAATGCTGCCATTAGGGAAGCAAAACCAGTATAGCATAGACTGCTTCAGATTATAGTGCTTCTTGAGAGCTGATGAACGCATATTTACTTACCCAGCACCATTCTTGAATTATCTCCAAAATATTCAGGGTATTTATAGGTGTGAATGTGAAGAATTTTTTTACCAAAAGGATTTGGATTGTTAAATTTTGCCTCTACAAACACAATGGGTTTGAAACTACAGATGTTGCTCAAAAAGGCCAACAAGATCTCATTTCTCAGAGGGAAAAAAAGTGTTCAGGTAAAGCATGTTGATGCAAGCGAGGTTAAGCACAAGGACCATATAACTTTTGGCACATAACTGAACGAGCTAATTTAGGGTTATAACTGCCCTACACTCATTAAAATGAATTAAGAGAGATAGGAAATCAGTGGAGAAATGTAGGACATTCCAGAGGTCATTTAGTTTTCAGGTGGGCAGCATCAATCTCTTTTTCTATAGAATATAGAGGAAGCCTAAGATGACTGTATTCCTGTCTTACACATTTCAATCAGGTGCTTAAAGTTCAATGAGAAGGATGTGGGAATATCCTGTACTGAAATAAAAGGAAGAGCTTCTGCAGACTTCAGCGACAGTCAGGGTTAGGCCTTAGATCAAACCTCCTGCCTTGAGCAGAACCAGATGGCAGCATCTACCTTCCCGTTCCTCCGGAGAGAAGACCTTGTTGACCATTTTTGAGGCGGCACAGTTATGCAGAGCTGTTGATAAGCAAATGAAATGTTCAGCTACTTTTTTTTTTTCTTTGTGGTTTTGTTTTGTTTTGTTTGTTATGTCCTCCATGATTCCGTGAGGTACAATGTGCAGGCTTATTGGAGCAATCGCATACACCATGAATGCTCAACCCTTCTCTGCATTCCTGCCTAGGACATTTGGACTTGTGTTATTTTCTAATGGACATCCTGCTCGGCAGCGCCTGTGCTTTATGCTTTGTGTTCTTTAGAACTGGTTCTTCCTTTTGGTTTTGTGTTTTCCCCCTCCCTGGAAATGTCAAATTACTGGGAATTTCATATTCATCCCCTTTTGACCAGCGTATACCTTTTTCAATATTGGACACGGCACATTCATCTATAATTTTATCAGTGCAGTTAAATTAATACAAATGTTAATAAAAGTAAAACTCAGGTCAGGTTTGAAATCCAATAATAGCAATACACAGTACTTTATTAGCTCAGTAGCACAGGTAATCATGGGAAATTAGAGATATTATCTTACTCACCAGAGAACACTAATATTTGATACAATAAGGTGTATATATTATGTATTCATTGTTAGCCAAATAAAAATAAACGCACAGATAAAGAATATAAATTAGAAGAAGACTACACCTGCTCTCTCTTCTGGTCAGGAAATTCTCTGTAGAGATGATACTTATGGCTCCACGGTTATGAAGATAGTTTCTCACCAACCTGATAAGCTGCTGTCATGTATGGCTCCTCCTGGGAATATCTGTGAGGATAGACAGAGAATATTAATGTTGTTTTCAGGTATCTGAAACTGGCTTTCTCTGCCAATGTCTGCCTGGTACACAGTATGTGCATTAGGAACTGTCTGTATCCTCTCTGATTATGGCTATACTAATAGATTAAATAGCGTCTGAGATTATGCCCTGACACCATAATACGATTGTTAAATGCTTTTTCTTTTTTTTTAACATACTGGTCTCTTGGTTGGAAAAGCAGCGTTCTCCCACACAAGTCCTGGTTACAGCTCTGATGTTAGTCTGGTCAGGAACCATTCCCAATAAACAGTTTGAGAGTGGTGACTTGGTTTTGGAAGCTGAGTCCAACAGCACAGATGTGGGCATTTCCATGCCAGTTGCTCTCAGTGCCTGGAAAAGTTCCCAAAGGTATTTACTAGTCTTAGACATAGCCTGTGTGTCTCAGCTGGGGAAGACAGTTTTGACAAAAATGTAGTGGGGTTTTGAGCCAGTTGTTACCTACAGGTGTCAAACATCCCAGAAGCCAGTTTAGCTTGAAATCTTCAAAGAGCAAGAGCAATTTCAGGGATCCTGAAGATATTTTCCCACAGATACAAGTTATCCTAAGGCTGAATACTAGGGGGAAAAGAAGAAGGGTTGGATTCATCCATTTCAATTATTAAAAATCTGTCTGTTTGTCCCTAGAAATCCATCATAAATTCTAGAATCACGCTGTTTTTCTGTGGAGTTTTAAATTTTTTTCTGTCTTCCTAGCCTGGATTATTTAACAAAGGTTTTTCTTTGGTTTGAAAAGAGCTTCTGTATTCTACCTCACAATTGAGGCATGCGGGGTTTCTGTACAAAGTGCATCCTTCAAACAGACTCTGTTTTGCTCAATTTCAGCCCAGTGCCTTCTAAGATAAAGGTCCTAGCTGCTGACTGTAACACCTAATATTGGTACTATCATACATATGAATATACACAAGTGCATGCATGCACGTGTGTGCACACACACAGAGGCGCACACATAATCTTTCTTTTAAAAGGTCTCTTCTGTACTAGCAAGAGCCCCAGATCAGTAAGGCATTATCATTGTGATGTTGTTTCTCCCATAAGGAAATAAGACTGTGAAGAAATCTTTCTCCATGTGTTAGTTATAGTCCTTCATTACAATGCATATAAATATAACATTAAAGAAACTGCCATTTTTATTTCAGTCATCTGTTATTATCTGCAAAATCTATAAGAACTGCAGGCTCTCAGAGGCAGACTCTTCTGTTCAAAGTGTTTTTACTCTGAAAACTGAGACCTTCTTCCTCTGTTTTCCCACCTGTTAAGCATCACCAGCCCACTCCCTGCCTTCATGATTTGAAATCCCAGGAGACCTGTCACAGGGAGATGTCAGCAAGAAGGCAGACACCTCCATTCTTTAGTTGGGTGATCAAATATGAGGAAATGAGGAAATATTGTCCTCCAAAACTTATAGGCTGTTAAGATCTGAAAGGAATATTTAGTCTTAGTCTTTGCTGCAGGCCTGCACTCAGGGTTAGGTAACTGGACAGTAACCCCACTGTCCCCACAAAA
>VZSZ01006073.1:0-42092 GCA_013398815.1 Ibidorhyncha struthersii | reverse complement strand
GGTAAAAAAAAAAAAAAAAAAAAGATTTTTATTTTTCTCTTTTCTGTAATACATGTAGACTAAAGAAGCAGTTTTCATTGTTTCTCCCTCAGGCCCCCAGTACTGCTCTCTGTTGGAAAGAAATTGTATAGACTTATCTTACTGACCTTTTCTGCCTCTTTGAATCATCTTCCACATCTGTCTCCACGACTCACTGAAACCTGGTCCTACATTCAGAACATGGATGTCTGCAGGCAGCTGCAGACACTCCTGTCCCTCCGAGCCTCCCTTCCCATGCAGCCGCAGCTGAGCACTGGCTGGCAATGCCCAGCGGCTTCTCATCTGTGCTTCCCGTGTGCCAGGAACAGCATGGCACACAGCAACACCCAGTAGCCTCTTAGAGACAAACGTGACACCCATGGCACAATTAAAATAGGCAGATCGTGAACATGTGGCTTTCCTGCAGAACCGGTGGATGGCCACATGTTCCCTGAGTGTCCAGGCTTTATAGAGGTGGTTTAGTGGGTTTCCAGCTTAGCTTCTTCTCTATAAAGAGGAATGGAAACTAAATTAAAACAAAACAACCCAACCAAACAAAACACCAAAAAGAAACCCACAAAGCATGAGATTAATGGCAAGTTTAAACCACATGCTGTAAAATGTAGATAATTGTCTTTGCTCTTTGAAACAGAACTTGCATGGGTGCTAATTGGACCATTGAATTTACACTGCCTCTGAGGGCTTAATCCCTTGGCTGTTATGGGTTATAGGCTCAAAGCCCAGCTACTCCAGTGCAGGCACATCAGTGTAAAAGGTTTGGCAGCTACTCAGACTCACACTACGGCAATACCACCAGTGCTCCTTCCCCAGTCTTCTCAGGTTCTGCCCTCTTTGCTCAGAGGAGAAATAGGTTTTTATACAGACAGTCTTCTTTCCCACCAGCGCTGCAGTGAGAGGCGCCAAGCAAGACCCCTTTCTTTTTTTTTTTTTTTTTGTTCTTTTCTCCCCCTCCTTGTACTGGAAAATGGCACTTCCTTAAAACAAACATAAATAATCCGCCTTGTGTAGATGTAGGGTTTGTCTGTATTATTACTTTCCTGAGACCAGAATATTCATGCATTGCATTGGCACAGTATTGCTGATATAGATGCAGTTAAACAGCACTGACTAAAGGAACCTGTGCCAGCCGCAGAAGGATTTGGTCTGTCTTTACCTAAGGAACTTCTGCCAGCACATATTTGCCAGTCAGGTGTCAGCCCTATTGCCACTCTTACTACTGAAGCTGTGCCAACAGAAGTCAACATAAAGATGCCTTTTTGGAAGTAAAACCATTCCTTGATTGACAGGAAGGGACATCAGATATTTGCATGCCAGGGCAAGTGCATGACCATTCAAAATGCAGTTGCACATAAACCACATCTACGTGTAGGGCAGAGCTCAGGCTGTGACAGTCTAGGTTTCGGTGAAAAAAAAAAAAAAAAAAAAAGTGTGAAAAAGTGTGAACAGAAATTCAGGACTCCTGCTGTCTCACAGCTCTCCCTTAAGCACAAGTACATGCTCCTGGAAGGTTATAGCATCTGTTTTTGAAAGCAGCTCTGTGGCACAGTGGCATGATATAACAGAGGGCAGGTTCCTCTCTGTCCTACTCTCCTGTTTTCCTATACCTGTTTCTAGGCTGCAGGACACGTCTCCATGCCAGGCCCATCTCCGTGCTGCTCATCAGCTCACAAGTGTTGCGTTGTTTCTCTGTCAAGAGTTTTGTTTGTTTTCAGATTGCCATTCACGGATTCCACTGGGAAATTAGAGAATACAGGTGGACTTTCTCATTATTGCCTTGTTGTCATTACGGTAATCTTTAAAAAAAAACCCAACAAACACACAAAAATAAACAACCAAAGGGCACGTAATGTTCTTGTCAGGAGAAAGATGCCTCTTTTGACTGTCTCTGAGAAATGATCTGTGTGTGTAAAATTAAATATACTAGGTACTTTATCTAACTGTCAATTCATTCAGCTCTTCCACACTTAACAAGCAGAAATAAGCTTCAGGAACTGGAAATGTGTACAAACAGATAAGAAATGTGACAATATTAATCTTAAACATTAAGACAGTGTTGAACTTTCCACAGGAAGCCTCATGGTATATGATGATATTTTTCCCAAGTGATGGTCTTGAGAGAGATGGGTTATTTTTTATTATTCCTAACACCCAAGAGTTCTAGCTGAAGAAAACTTCATTAATCTCTTGAAACAGGAGGAGTTGGTTATTGTTGCAGGCAAAGATGACAGGAAAGGGCTGGAAGACAAGAAGTACTATTTATGTTAGGATTATGTGTGAAAGAGAGATTAAATGATGTTCTGTGGATCACATCTACAGTTGTGAGATAGGAGCACTAGAGCATGGGCTTAAATATTGTCTATGATCATCCAACCTATTTGGTAGCATGGTCTCTAGCACGGTTATGGCCTGTGCTAAGACACACTGTTCTGCTGGGCAGAGTTTATAGGAGAGCATGAACCCTCATGGTATGAGCACTGTCACCCTGTTTGGGGAGAAACAGAGTTGACCCTTAAGGTTGCCAGTTGTGGTGCATCACTCGACCCCAGAGCAAGAAATGGAGCTTGTTCATTATTTAGCTTGTTGGATCAAGAACTGGTCTCGTATCTGCTGAACCTCATATTCAGGCTTGAACCTCAGCTGCAAGCAGGAGATGCCTGTAAAAGCATCTTTCCTTATTTCTTCAGGAGTAGTTTTCCTTCCAAATATAAGTACTAATAGCAGCTGTATCTTTTCATTCTTTCCTGGATAAGCAAAGGGAGCTAGCGACATGTAAATAAATCCACGAGAGGCAGACATCGTTTAATTAGATGGGACTAGATAAAGGCTAGAAGGCTTGTACTGGATACGATTAGTAGCATGCAGCCAGTTTATCTGCTCTCTCGCTCATGAAACATGTTTATGGTTTGGATATTGATAGTAATCATTAACATGGATAAGTGTTGCTTTATTTTTTATGAACAATTTAACAGCATGTTTTCTTATTTTTTTGTCCTTTGTTTGACTGCTTAAATAGCTGCAGAGAAACCTCTACAGGGAAAAAGTACAGTAGCTATTATTTCAAAGTACCTGCATCTCCAAGTACAAATTGTTTTCTCTGCGAGCATAAACACTAGCATTTTCAGAAAAAAATAGCCATTACAGATCCTGTCCCATCTGTGTGTCATTCATGTCCATGACTGTCTGTGCTGTAGTGGAAGGCTGACAGGGGAAGATACATACTGCCATTAGCTGCACAAATTGGCTGAGTGGTTGGACATACATTCCCCAGGATCTTAAATGGGAAAGAAGACTTTTTGACAGAATGTGTGAATGGCATCTCAGACAGGTTTTTTTTTAACTGATTTGAAGAAACGTTTTGACTGGCCAAATAAAAATCCTTGGCCGTCATTCAGAAAAAAATCTTTTGCAAACCTTATGTTTGTCTGCACCACCAAAGGTTTTGTATGTGGAAAACACTTGTTGTTCAAATATTGTCCCTCAAATCATGATGAGGAGAAAGAAGGAAGACAGGTGTCTATAAATGAGCAGAGGTGGGTGAACAAGGGATTGTGCGATGTGCTGAAGCAATTTCTGCTGAATTTTTCTACCCAGCTGACCTGTGATCAGATGTGACCGATCCAGCACACACGTGATCCACCGTTATTGAATATCTTAAACTTTGTACAAAATGAATTTTAACAACTTGAACTATTTACAAAAGACTGTCCTACCTGATGGTCTCTGCCTCTGCAGGAGCGACTCTTATTGATCGCTCACAAGCGTCTTCTCTGTGTTCAGTTTGGTGGATTCTGTAGCAGGAACCTCCCAGCAGAGGACCTGGAACAGCCACATTGCTCGCCAAGGATGCTAATCAGCACACTGAGCACACAAGAAGCTGGTTGGGGGAATATTCGTGGGACTGTCCAAAACTCCCACACTGGAGAGCTCCTGTAGCAATGAGTCAAATGAGTTGCTGTGAAGCCATCTAAGAGTTCAGTCTATTACCTTGTTTCAGGTATGTCCATTGTATAATCTGTGCAGCTGACTAGATGGGGGGAGTTTCTGGACCAGTCTTATGGGATCTTGTGATTTCTGTTTACACAGACACTGCCCAGAGGCACAGCTATATCACAATTATAATAGAAACTTGAATTTGATGCCTATTTCAGTTTTATAGCTTAAATTCTATAGTTCTTACCTCAACCTTAATAATACTATGAGTCCTGACGATGTTAACTCATGCCTTAGTGGACTTTTTCAGCAGTACCTTTGGATTCATTCTCACAAAGGACAAAACATACTCTGGTCCTTCCATTCATTTCATCATGAATTATTTGCTCTATTTCAAAGATCAGCCACTCAATTTGCATCTTTTGGGAGCAGGCTGTTAGTTCAATTTTCGCACTAGCAGGTGACTAAGAGAACTCAGTTAAACCATTTTACAACCATCATAATGCTTGAAAATGTTAACTGTTGTGGCTACCTCATTCTACTTGACCTATAATGTTTGGTTTTTTTCTGGCTTTGGGTGGTTGGGTTTAGGTTGGTGTTTTGGGTATGTACGTGGGGGGAATTTCATGGGATCACAACGAGCCCTCTGACTTTATTCTGCTTCCTTTATTCATCTGACTGATCCGTCCAGAAGCAAGTCTATGTGCTTTTAAGATTGGAAACTTCAGCATAAATGTATGAAAACTTTTGAAGACAAAAATAAACCCCACAAATGTAATAAAAGTCTGATTTCATACAATGCAAAAAAATAGCCTGTAAATAATTTATTCGGCAAGCTCTAGTTAAGCATTTAATTCCTACTCGCAGTGAAAGGTATGCAGCCAGCTTTAGTGCTTGTCTATCTGTATCTTTTAAGGCTTAGACCAATAAATGTCACGGTCAAGAAAACATCCTGAAAACACTTTCTTATTTGAGAATATATATTATTTTCTGATTTAAGAAATATGATATATTCAAAATTATTTATTCCTCCCGTGTCTCTGGTCGGAAATAATGTGACCTGTTGCTTTGAAAATGAGGGCACAATAGATGTACTATTCTTATAATAAGTCAATATGAAAGAACATAAGTTATTCTCTTTATTATCCGTTTTGCAAGATGTAGCAAAATGTTTGCAGTTTGAACTCAGGATGGGAGACTGTATCATTTAAAGAACAGCAGCTGGTGATATTTATGCCTAGTAGAGAACAATGAGTGCTCTTCCCTGAAGTACCTCCAACTTTTATTTTGGCAGTGAGCCATACCACATATAAAA
This sequence comes from Ibidorhyncha struthersii, assembly GCA_013398815.1. NCBI lineage: Eukaryota > Metazoa > Chordata > Aves > Charadriiformes > Charadriidae > Ibidorhyncha > Ibidorhyncha struthersii. The sequence continues at coordinate 36,808 of VZSZ01006073.1, read as the reverse complement.
GATAATCAATGGGCTGACTCAATATTTATAATGCAATTCACAAGATGAATCTATTTGTGATTGAGCTAAATCTTTGAACACAGAGCTTAGGAGGAAAATGTCTCAGGACTACAGCAATCTTAGTTTTACCTTCTGAGAGATGCATATGTAAATACACGAGTTATAGACAGAACAGTCAAAGAACAGGGCTGAGGGCACTGACTCTCCAGTTTTAATACTTCAAATACCCGAAGAGTAATGGAAAGAATACGGTATGTGGTATCGTATACAGCAAACTCTACCCTTCTTTCTGTGTGTATATGAGTCCATGTGAGCTTTTGTGTGTGCCTGATGCCCCTGCTGTTGCTTTGCGGTTGTGTACACAAGCAAACTAAGTGACCTCTTTGAAACAAAGGTTGGAGTTCCTTCGTTGCCATCACTGCTCACTGTGATTTCTGAGCATTATTTCCAAACAGAACAAAATAAAGCAGACTGTCAAACTTCCCTACAACTTTCTAAGTTACCTTGGGGTCTGTCTTGGAAACCTTTGAGGTTGATTGCAATGAATCACTTTAACAGCCAGTGTAGCCACTGTGGAGACAGAGCTGTCATTGCATGAATGAGAGCTCTGCAATACAGTAATGTCTGGAGTTTATATTGACATGACTGGAGAAAATTACATAAGCCAAATTTCTAGTTTTAAGGTGCAGCTTTAAGGGCTCTGCTTTTGAAATATGAGCTTAGAAAGTTTTCCAGCCTTGTGATGTACTGCTAATAAGGTGGGAAGACAATAAATTAAATGAACTCCTAATATGCTGCCAGATATCACTATTCACAGATGACTGCTACAATTATTGCTAGGTAGTTTGGCATCACTCCAAGACTCCTAATATATAGTCTAGGACACTCAAACAAATGAGCAGCTCCTTGGTTATGTGCTGCTGTAAGCACTGCCAGCTTTGCGCTTACTAGGCATATGGCATCATCCTCCGTTAGAAAATACACCTCACTGCCGATACAGATATCTCAGCTGTGAGCAGTATGAAGGATGATACTCCATCATAGGAAAAATATCCTGAACTATTTACTTCCGGGTGACAGCCTTGCATTGATTTTAATACTACAGACAAATGTAAATCTTATTCTGACTATTTTAATTGTTCTTTACCATTATTGTTAATTTTTAACACGATTTTGTTTTAGTTGTTCCTGTAACTTTGTGGCACCAAAGAGAAGTAAGAACTGTATTCATTCCCGTTTGGGCAAGAGGAGAATTTAACCAGATCTTGATTCCACATTTGAAGGAGAAAAAAGCCTTCATGTTCAGTGCATCTCTGTGTAGGTGAGGAGACGGGGGAAAGTAGGAGATGGGAGATGGAGCTATGATCTGCCACTGCCGCCTTTATGATAGGGAAAAGAGTTAATTGTATGAGCGAAGGAGAGTGTGAGCTCACATACACACACCTTTTGCTGCTTTGCCATGAGTGGATGAGTTGCAGTTGCATTTCCCATGGTGAACTGTTTGTGAAATAACTGAACTGCAATAATTGCCCTCAACTCCAGCAGGCTGAAGTAGGCTGAGACTTAGGTCCCTGATGCAGACTTGTTACACCCAGGCTGAGTAACACTGGGTAGCCCCAAGATGAGGTGTGACATGTCCATGTCCTACCTGCTGATGGCAGGTACCAGCCCTACCAGACTCACTGCATTTGAAGCAAAAATAACAGACTTGGGCAGAAGCCATCATGTGCTCTGAGGAGAGGCCAGGGCATTGAAGTATACTGCTGGTTATCCTCTCCATATACATATATATTTCTGCAACACAGCATGTGTGTTCTGCTTTATTCCTGCTAATGACAGAAGTCAATTATTCTAGAGTATAAATGCAGATTTAAGAAGGGGAAATACCTTCCGAGCAAATCCTTCCCTATTGCTCCTATGGGGGTGAAAAAAATTCCAGGCAAAGTCAGACAGATAATGCCTTGTATTACACTAGAATTGATTCTCCCAAGACATGTTGCCAATTTAGATGAGATAATAAGAATTTGTTCTACATTTGCATATAAACAGGTAGAATTCAGAAAGTCAAGCTCATTGTTAAATTAACAAAATGTCTTATTTCCATTAAAAAAAATAAATACCTTTCTTAGAGGACCTCTAGAAGGACAAGGTAACAGAGAGTAGTTCTTGCTTGAGGTCTAGAAGGTCCAGCCTAACCCTGCTTTAATATTACTGGTCATTAGATCAGACCTTCGTTAACCTATGCTGTGTCAGGATGCATGTATTAACAACGATTGGCTTCCTGACTAAAATATTTTTAGTCCTACATAGATCCTTGTTTATCCTCCTGGTCTGTTTCTGGCATGTTATTATTATGCAAACATCTAGATGACATCAAAGTCATAAACTTTCTGCACCTAATGCTAGAAAGATTTGTAGTAGTGCTCAGGTACTATAGTGATGATCAGAGTGGACAAACTGTCTACAGCAAGGCTTATACTTGGGTGAGTTTCTGATGAGCTGGGTCAAAATGGTAACGCTTATCATCTAGGTGTGACAAGGAACATTTTACTTCTTTCTTATATTCTTATGACAAAATTTATCTTCCTGCCTTCAGGAAGGAATAGGAAATGTTGGAAATAGGAATAGGAAAGAACTGGAAACATGGAGAATTACTAGAGAAAGGAGAGGCAGGAGCTTTAAAACCAATTTGCTTTACGTATATTATAGTGTGAGTATACTTACATAAATATTTTCTTTCTGTTCATAAATTAAGTTCTGGGTACTTTGCATGTAAAGATAAATACTGTTAGTTTTGTGAGTGTGTCTGTGTGCATGTGTTTGTCACCAGTATCTTTCTAAATAAATAAGAAATTAGCTATTAACCTCGTAGTTACATCTGAAACAATGTGGACATAAAAAGATTAAATTAGATAACATTAAATTAGATTTGATGAGACTAGAGATAAAATTTAGAGTGTATAAAATTATTTTCCTTAAGCATAAGGTGAGAGATTAATCTTACCTAACCTTAACTGTCTAGAAGTTAGTTGTCTGGACTATCATTTAGGATCATACTACTATCAATGAAGAGTTAAATGAGGACTTCCAGAAGGTCATTCATCCCATTTTAAGATGTCTGTCGTCTCTGGAGATCCCAATCTGTGTCTTTTGATTCTCTATATAGAGTCTGGCTGAGTACCTTAGACTCAATGCCTAACTTGGAGCAAGTGTGGTTATAAACTGCTGTATTTCCAAAGTCTTCAAATACAACTGTGATTATTCATGGATCTACCTTACAAGCTTGCATAGCATTAACCCTTTTCTCCAGCCAGAGATGAAAAAATAATCATTTCAAATAAATGACAGGCACTTTTCAATAAAGTAAAACTTAAAGTTTACTGAACTGACGTGTCACTTGGAGCTCAAAATTATGTCGATAGTAAATGCTTTATAAAGCTTCTTCTCTTCTATGACACAATTTGCATTCTATGTTTACATGTTTAAATGGTAAATAATTGGGTAATATGAATATTTCTTTTTTTTTTTTTTAATTGATGTACATAAAATAAATACAGCTGTTGTGAAACTGTTCGGTAACAACACTTTGGTTAAAAGGGTCACCTACAGCCTGAGAGAGCCTGAGCTCATGCCTTTTAAGAACATCAGAGGGACTGAGGAAGCCCTTCAATCATATATAAATCATATACCTGTCCTGAAATGAGAAACTGGGAGAATACTCAGGAAAGTATCCCCAACTATTTATTTATATTGTGTTATTTATTGTTCTAAGTACCCACTGTTGACCACTATCAGGAATAAGATACTGAACTGTATCGATATAATACAGCCATTTTTATTTCTTATGCTTAAGTTGGTAGTATGCTGGGGTTTGTTTGCTTTTTCTATTGCAAAACGTAAATATATAGGTCTCTATTATGGTTAACAGAAGCATTTACTGTTCCACAGTATTTAATGTTTAACTTCTGTACTGAACCTGGTAACCTGGTAAGCAGAAGCTCAGCCCCCATAGGCTCTGCCTTCTGTAATCATGCCAGACAGCATTTTCAGAAAAGCTGAAATTCCAGTAATCATTGGACTATGAGTAGGAGTAGAAAGAAATTCAGCAATTCAGCAATTCATAGCTGCTTCTTCCTTTTTTTTCTTTCCTTTTTTTTTTTTTTTTTTTTTACTTTGAAGCCTTACTTTGAAGCAAGGAAAATCTGGCTTTAACTTATCTCCAGCCAGCATGAGGCCAAATCAAAACCTAAAATTGCAGGGATTACATGAGCAAGTCACCTTTTTGTGTTGAAACCTGCTCTATTTCTGCCCTGCTGTCATTCCACCTTGCACATGGGAGAAGCTATCCTGTTTTATCCCATTGTTTATAGTGTGGACCCAGTGGCTCACATTGAGTCTTCTGGCTGGTGTAATTGATTTCAGGACACAATTTGAAATATAACCAAGAAATCAACTCTCTGCCCTTCAACACTCCTCACAGGACCACTTAGGCTGAAGTCCATTCAGTAAATATCTTTATAAAAGGTAATATGAAATTGTGGTTGACAGTAACTTCAGAGGCAATTGCTTTTGATCAAAAAATTTAGATTAAAGGTGAAGCAAGGAGATAAAAGGGGCCTTGCTGCCCATGCTGTAGTAGACAATTTTCTTTTTTCTTTTCAGCAAAATGGTCTTTTGTTGGTTTTACAAGACCTAGGACATCAATCACAGCTGTGAGCTCTTGAGGCAAATGCCTGAACCTAGCAGTGAATAAGAGAGTCAGGGCTGATTTGCTGCAGTATTTAAACTGTGTATGAGATGAACAATGGAAAATGCTAAAGAAGATAAAGAGGAGGGAAGAATAACTTGTGTATGACAGAGTAAGTGGGATCCAGAATAAGTTTATTACAAGAAAGACTTTTTGGTGGAAAGAAGACCCACTGCATATGACAAAGCAGGGACCACCTTCTGTCAGTAATGTACACTAGGTCCCTCATCCCCATTCCACAATTCACCACAACATGTGAGTTTGCATGTCCATCTATACCCTATTCAGTCTACCCTCAGACACCTGCAGGACACCAAAAACAGATGAAGGGATAACATGTCACATCATTGCCAGGAATTTGCCCTGTTTGGCTTTATAGATAGATTTGCCTATACTCTTCTCTTTTCTCATGCCAGAGCAGATAATTTTACAGAGCTGCTTGTGTTTAGTTTTAGGGAAATTCCAAGATTCTCAAAGTAATAGGAAAGAGACAAAGTTTGCACTGAACTGTTAAATGAAGTCTTCTCTTAATAATAGATATGAAGTCTTCTCTTAATGATAAGTAACTTGACATAAGTAATATGTATAATTAAGTAGCATCAAAATATTTCTTGCCTTTCTCCTCACCAAGTGCTACTACTGTCAATTCAGTGGGTAGTTGTTTTTCATAACTTGTACTACTCTGCCTTTATACATGAAAATTAGGACTGCATTGAGTGTAAAAAGAAAATCCTAGGGTCCTGAGTCACGGTCCTTAACTGTATCTATGATGTACTTTCAGGCTGCTGTATTTTAGTTTAAGTGAATGCCAATGTGAAAATGTTTTTACTGGATTAAATCTCTTCTTCTCAGAGCTTTAAAAAAAAAAGTAGGTTTTCCTCCTTTCTTGCACGCAGTTATTTGTACTACAGAACAGTTTGCTGTAGCACTATAATCATGTAAGGTAGCAAGCTGCCAGGGAGAGCAGGCAGTTTAACATTTCTCCCTATCTCACATCCTCTGAATACATGTGGGTTTTAGGGGGAAAAATGTGTGAAGGAAACGAGGAAAGAAGTGTTCATGAACCATTCAAAATGCCCCTGCCTTCATTTTCCAGGGTAGATTTTTTCATTCAACCTGTGACATCTGTCATACAAGTACTTCTGGTTCAGGTAGTAGAGTACTTACTATATGCAGTGGATATTTAACCAAAATAGCTAATAGAATTTGATAGGATTTCATGTAAATATCTGCTTTAGGATGAAATGAATTGTGTCCTAATCTCCATTAAGTATCTTGATTATCTCCCTACAGTCCACAAGATGAGCCTCAGGGTCACTTGTTGATATAAGCACTTATATTTGTAGATAAGCACATTTAGTCAGATGGACTCCATCCCACAGGAGGCTGGAACCAGTGAAGAATCCATCAGTAGCACTGCTTAGATGTCTGTATTAATTTGATGTGACAGCTCTTCCCCTTTGGGTTACACCTAAATTCATTGCCCTCTCCTTCTGCTTTTCCTGCAACAAATAAAGTAGGTCTGTATTTGTGCCTGGAATGTCAGTATGGATACAGTTACACAAGTATATTTTGGATGCTACTTAGTAGTTGCTTTACTAACCCAAATTCATCCATCAGGGCATGCAGAGCTGGAAGCAACTTTAAGCAACTGTCTATTTCCGTCTAGTTCATTAATTCATAAGTATGTCTACAATTCTGACAGGCATTTCCTCCTCTCAGTTCCTAAGAAAAAGACAAAAGATAAAGATTTCACAGTATCTCCATGTGGGCTGTTCACACCCATCAATATCTCCTGAGACCCCAGAATGTAGCACCTTTGAAGAGTGGGAAAGAACTGTCCTGTAAAACAGTTTTTTCACATTTTAATGAACAAATAGAAGGCTGAAGTGAAATTAGTATAGGTGGTGGACTACATACTATATATCCAAGAGCCAAAATAAGGTGAGAATAATGTGGTAAAAACCCAAGAACTTTAAGAAGTAAGAAGATTGTTAACTCGGAAAAAGTCTGACTGATCTACCTTTTTGAGTAGCTGAAACACAACACAGAGAGAGAAATGCAAGTAGACATTTGTGCCATGATTGGGAACAATGGTAAGAATAGCCACGCTCCTATCTGATATGTAGTTGAGAAACAACCCATTAAAGAGCTTGATTTTATTTGTGGTATTTGCCACTTGTGAATGTCCAAAGATGTAAGAATACATAGGATGAGGATCATATTATTTGCTACCCATAGACTCTGGGTGATGTATTGTGATCCAAGGGGCAAGAGGGACACCGAACTCTCAACATGTGTTATCTTGCTGGACCCTACTTATGATGGTGAGATTGCTTACTTAATTTGATATATATATAAAATAGTAAATGATTAATCACTGGCCTGAGATTATTTTTTTTCAATAAATCTGCCTTACGAATGCTAATCCACCAAGCTTTGTAAGTTCTTAGGTAAATTCCTGCAAGTATTTCATCACCCAGGTGGTTAGAAAGATTTCCTCTTGTCCGCCATATTTTTTTTCTTATTTTTTGAATATATTTTATTGTTCTAGCCCTTCCTTAGTGGCCACAGAAAATAATCAGTCACAACCCCTCTTGTATCCTATCTTGCAAATGGAAGTGTTGATCTCATGGTATTTTCTCAACATAAGAGAAACAAAAAAAAAAACAAACAAAAAAAAAGGAAAAAGAGACCATAAAGAAAGAAAAAAGATAAGACTCAACAAAATCCAAATGAAAGCTAATAGAAGACTCTGCAGTAGAACCCAGGTTTTCTGACCACCATATCTTGACCCTCATCTCACCCATCCTGACTTTTACTCTAATGGATTCTTCTCTGGCTCCAGGTTTTCTCTGTTGTGCACATATATACGAGGAGCAGTGTTTGTAAGCTTAGCAGGCTACTAGGTTTAGTGCTAAGAGACCATTATCTGAAGTTAGAGTACAAAAACTTTTTCAGTACATTATCCAAGACACCAGCCTGCATATTTTTATCAAAGAAAGTCTTCAGCATCACTAACATACTAATAGTATACTACACTTCTCCCATTCTATTAAGATAGACATCACACATTTGTAAAATACAGTAGGTGTTCGAAGGAGGTCCAACCAGACTCATGTATTCACTTTAAATCTTTCTGATTTTACACCTTCAACCTATATAAAAGCCTTTCAGCCTTTGTTCCTTTCCTTTAAAAGCTTGTTGATCTTTTAAGTTGCACTCCTGCAAGTTTCAAGAACTCCCAGGGAGCCAACACATATGCACAGCAAGTCTGATGTTTGCTCCAGTTCCACAAAAATCACACACAGATGTGCTCTTTTATTTCCTTTGTGATGTTAAGATCAGCTAATCACACTCTTTGTGAAGCTGTGCTGCCTTCCTCAGGGCCACCCATTTAGAGAATTAGATCTTTGGATACTGAAAGGTGTATACCATGGGGTTCCTCTGAAGCTGCCTAGACATAAAGGGATAGCGTGTGTAAAAATGACATCTTCAGAAGAGTCTAATTCTACAGACAGAAATCTACCGGGTAACTGGACACTGATTTTCTATCCAGTATATCTACCTTGCTGTTAATGCCTAGTAAGTAGCAACCATCACCCTATGAAAACCAGAGGGAAAAGGTCTGCAAACAAGTAGGCTTGCTTCAGGTGGATTCAGTTGAGTGAGACTGTCCACAAAATGAATGTTTGAGAATCATGAGTACGCTAAATGCTCACGCTGGGATGCTAGCTGGAAGGGACAAGGAGGGCATAATTAAGACACATATACAGGTACGGAGCAGTGGGTGAAAGCAATGTGCTAGGAGGAAGATGTGACTGCTGCAACACTAGCAACACGGTAGCTTGAAGAAGTCCCTCGCCAGCTGGAAAATTCTTAGATAGCTGTACGTCTGTGCTCTGTGGCTATATCCATGGTAAGATTCATGTCAGTGACTGCCGCCAAGCAGTGGAGCTCCATTGTCTGCACTTTTTAATTGTTGTAGTGCAGCAATTAACACTCACAAACAATTGCTGTGCACAGTTCAGGAGCCAGCTCAGGCCCAAAATAAATTCTAAGAAACAGATTGCCTACCACCCTGTTTCAGAAGCTAAATGAAACTATTAGTATGTGTGTGGGCATCTCTATGCCAGCTTTAGAGGATGATCTCAAGCACGTATAGTTTACAAGCTATATTTTTTTTCCTTTCTAGTTCCTAGAGCTTCTGCAAACAGAGTAAACTTCAGTGAGTCTACAAATGGAATATATTTCCTTTCTTGAAAGCCAGCCTATACCAGGAATATTCTTATAACTGAAAAATGTTAGCATTACTATATGCATTATTTAAATTCATATTTTAGCTTGCATTTGCAATATCTGCATTTTCCCCTCTGAGTTCCACTGAAAAAATGATTGCAACATGCCCCTCATACATTGATTTAGCTAATGAGATCATGGTTACAGCCACAGATTTAGAACAAAAACAAATGGCTATAAAATGCTACCAACGGCTGGAGCAGATGCATGGAATGACCTTTTGGAGATTGCTTGAGGAAACCTTGTAAAAATCTCTTTTTGTTGGCTAAACCCATGTTTACTGCATAGCTAATGTTTTTTTCACTGCCTTATGTGCAGTTAAAGACAGTAATTTGGACTGACACCAGTCATAACTTTTCATGCTTCATGGCAGCCCCCACCTAAGCTATTAATTTACCACCTGCTAAAGTTCCTGAAGAAATGAGCTGTCAACAGTTTTTCTTAAGCTCTAACTAAGAGAGCTTTCAAACAAAAGAAGGCCTTAGGAGAATGAAATATGTACAGTATCCCAATGAATTTCATCAAACTATTTCACACAGTTCATATCGAATTAAAAAGTTGAATGTTGAGAATATTTAGCAAACTTTTGAGCCTAGTCTCAGTCCAGTCTTCCACTACCCATATTTGCTCTGCATATTTGAAACTCACACTTAGTAGTATTACAGTATTGGGGTTAAATATGATGGTAGAATAGGGCTGCTATTCATTATAATTCCTTTGGAATTTTACTAGTATAACTGATATCAAAAATAGATTCAAGATATCATGGCCCTGAGTATAAAAGTTTACATTTCAAAGCTTGGTTGACAAACACAAGTTTCCCTAAAGCTTTGAGTCAGAAATGTATCAGCCATCTCTCAGGCATGGAAGAGTATATTTAAAAATCCCATCCATGGTGGCTGGAAGCTAAAACTTGGGCTGGATGGTTTAACTGTACACTAGATCTAATGTTCCACATTTTTTGGTTATCTTTTTAACAAGTAAGTGTCTGAGTGAAAGGAATTGTGGCCCTATACTTTGAGCCTTTTGTCTGGTAACACCCACAGAAAGCCACCAAATGCTCAAACCACTTTGGGGAATTTTGAAGTCAAATCCACATCCAACTCATAAAACTTTTTTTTTTAATAATCCAATTAATTAAGTTCCTTTAATGGCTCTACTGTCCTATATAAAACTATACTTTTTAATGGATTTTCTAGGTAAAGTAAAATCCCTTGTTTCACTCTACAACAAACAATGGGGATGAGAGCAGTCTTTTTTCAGTGGTGCCCATTGATAGGACGAGGGGTAATGGGCACAAGCTTGAACATAGGAAGTTCCATCTTAACATGAGGAGGAACTTCTTTACTTTGAGGGTGGTGGAGCACTGGAACAGGCTGCCCAGAGAGGTTGTGGAGTCTCCCACTCTGGAGACATTCAAAACCCGCCTGGACGCTGTCCTGTGCAACCTGTTGTAGGTGACATTGCTCTGGCAGGGGGGGTTGGACTAGATGATCTCCAGAGGTCCCTTCCAACCCTGACCATTCTGTGATTCTGTGATTCTGTAATTCACACAGATCTGGACTATGAGGCTCCATTTAGTCAAGTGTTCTTGCTCTGCCCATCTCTGTGACCACGTTGAGCTCCAGCTATGTTGTGTGTGAACCGTTGATCACTCTTACTATTTCTCCTTTTTTTATATTTCCTCCCTTTTACTAATTCCTGTCTTTCTGAGTTGCTTCTGCCCTGCAATAGACTCTGCAGGCCTTGTGAGAATAATTCCAATGTGAAGCCTTTTGCACATCCTCATCTACACCTGTCTGGGTGCTGTAGGTAAAGTCTTATTAAATCAAATATTCCTGATTTTCATAATTAGACAAAACTAGATTTTTTCTTCACAATTATATTCACGAGTCAGTTGAAAAAAACAGATGTGAAAAGAATAGATGCCTGACACTAAGAAGCTGTGAGTAACTTCAAAATACAGGTCAAGACAATTGTCATGGTTTAGGCCAAATCAGACACTGGGGATGTGGGGGACCCCAGATGGGACCGACAGATGCTCTCCTCTACCCGTCTTCAAAGACAGATGCAGAGGAGGGAAAAAAACACTTATGAGTTTAGAAGGAACTAAACTAGTTCAATGAAATATTAACAATAAAATAAAAAGAAAATAATGAAAAAGATACAAAACCATATCAAGCTCCCAGGATGACAATCACGACACCGGCTGGCACTGGGGCAGTCCCAGGCTGGACTCAGTGATGGATGGGAAGTGGATTCTGGATCTGCATTCAGGGTTGGGACCAAAGGCAGACAAACAGAGTCCTCCTCAGATGTCGGCCATTGCAGAAAAGAGGGCTGACCCTTTGATCCCTCAGCTTTTATACTGAGCATGATGCAGATGGGATGGAGTACCCTGTTGGTCAGTTTTGGGTCACCTGTCCTGTCCGCTCCTCCCTGCAGGTGGGACCCCATTGTGCTTTTCTGCTTTCGACCCTCCAACGGGGCAAGTAACAAAGTTGGTTTCCCTTGGCTGTTATAGCGATAAGTATAAGCAAGAGCCTCTCTGCATACCATTCCTTGGCGTCAGCTATAAACATTGGTCTTATCCCTCTGAGAGCAAACATCGTCTACACAATATGCTGTTAATTTCAGCATTTAGAAGAGGCTTAGCTAAGAAACAAAGTTACTGAACAAAATTGATTCTGTTTAGCTCAAACCAGGACAACAATTTGCAGATTCTCAGTACTTCTGAGGGCTAGTTTCCACGGCTTTACACATATGAAGGAACAAGCTCCTTTTATTCTCAGGGAAACCAGAAGGTGCTCTGTCTTCTGTAGAAGTGATCAGCTAATGCCACCCAACTTTAAGTAAGTCCTTCATTAAGGTACCTAATTTAGAATATCATTTCTCTATCACTCCTTCTATTATCAGCGCTGAGCTGAGGTATTTCGGCCTGTCTGTAATCTGCAACAGACTGTGTAATTTGCTTAATCCTCTGCACTGCATATAAGGAACCCAAAGACTTTAAAGGTGCATTGGTCAAATGTCTAAATCTGTGTGACACAAATCTCTTCCATCATCCCCAATCCTTTAAGACCTCAAGTCATCTAACTGTTGAGAGATCAGTCAAATACAATGTTTAAGTCTTGTGTACAGTGTTACTCAGCTATCCATTTAAATTAAGCACTTTATAAAGTTAAGCCCTGAAGAAGGTTGAAGAAAAAAAATGGTAAAATGCTTTGTTGAATTGGGACCTTATTCTCTCACTGATTTGCCCAAGGTTGTTTTATATGTAAACGAAAGATTTTTGTTGCATTTTGGAACAATTTATTACTTTTATGGGAGTTTATGGATGCTGTTCATAGACTTAGGGTATACACTTTGTTGTATAGTAAAACAAAAACATTGAAAAAAACATTTTTTCTGGTTAATCCAGAGTCCCATGACTCCAATAGCTTTCAGCATCTCTATTATAAGTGAATTTCATATAACCTTTCTAGGTAGGCTTTACGCCGTAATTCCATTTTGTGTTGTGCGAGAGAACAGGTGCTTTTTTATTTTATTACATTGTAACTCAACTACCCCATGATAACATTAAACAGTATTACCTAATTAGCAAACAGTAATGCCTAGAACCTCAAATTAGATTAAAGCTAGACAGGGCTAACTAATAGCCTGGTACATAATGAGGTACGTGTTCCTGACTGTTTTTATACACTTGAAATATACGGAGTTAAAGAGATGAGAAGAACAAGAGTGCCACATAAAGGTTTGTACCACCTTGTTATCTGGGCATGTGGAGACAAAACTTTGGCTACAACATAATGTGAAGTTCCACTTGAAAGAGGGAAAGAAGGTTGTGAACACCAAATGGAAGGTAGTGGCTCTGAAAAAGGGCTGAGGGTCACAGCAGACATGAACCCTCCCTTCCCACTGCAATTATGAACTGGTAATACAGTCCTGGATGTTTAAATAAGGAACTTTAACACAGAAGAGAGCACATAACCAAATTCCTCAATAGAATGTTGTTGACAATAGTAAAAGTGTGTCCTTCTTTCGTTCACATCAGGAATCTTCAAAATCTGGAAAAGGTGAAAAAAAAAACAGAATATATGAGGATGGAAGAGAACTTTTAATGGTTAAAACAATAACAGTTCAAGCTGTTTAGTTTATCAAATAGAATAGTGAAAGGTGACCTGGACACTTCTAATGTAATTTCAATTAATGCCTGATTGACTTTTTTATTTTATAGAACCAGTAAGGCATAATGAGTACTAATATCTGGACACTGAAGCTGGGAAAAGCTAAGTTAGGAGTTCTTAGTAAGCCTGATGGAAGCAAAGGATTCTGTGTTTATATCTTTAAATCATGTGATTTCATGTCTTTCTGGAATTCTTTGTTAACATATCATGATGAAGGTCTCAGTAAGTGGTTCAGTTGCACACTGTAGACATAAATGATATACCAGAGCCCATCTAAAGATACTGCTGTTGCCTCAAAACATAATCCCACTCCTTCCCATCTCACTGATCTCTTTTCTCTCTCCCTACCCTAGCTCTCAACGTGGTGGTTTCACCCTGTTTCTCAAATTAGATAGCTTCTGCTTTCTAACAGTGGAATAATTTCCCTCCCTCCCCTCCCCCATTGAGATTTCTGCAGGGTTAGCACACTGTTTTGCTTTACTGCATGGTCAGTCCATTGGTGGTCAGAGCTGGTGTGAAGGAGAGGATAGAAGTGTGGTGTCAGGAGCACACAAGAGGACGGAGTAATCACAGGGCAGAGGAATAATTCTCCTGTAGGTGGGAGTGAGCCATTAGAGTAGATGAGCCGTAATGCATAGTGCCCTTGCACTCTGTTAATTAACAAGCACAGTTTCCACTGAATTGTTAGAGATCTGAACCTTCTAAGTGTTTTCATAACTCATTGTTTCAAGCTTTTTCCAAGGTAACAAAAAGTTTATTACAGAACGACAGACTAATCCAAAGTTTCTTCAAAGCAAGTGTTTTTCAGAGGCAATTTTCAGAGGCAACACTGAATACTTAAAACAATTAAATAACTTTGCATTTACTACATTGTTATTTTATTTTTCATACTGTTTTCTAAGAATATTTCAATTTTCTAGACATCTGGTTTTACCAGGTTCTGTTTGGAATGCAATAAATATTTAAATTCACAGTTTTGTTGGAACCCGGTGCATAAAAGGTATAGTGATATTCTTTTGTTCATCTAATTCTTATTTCAAAAGTATGAAAAATTGGCTATACATAGTGTTAAGTCCTTAAATATAATATATTTGAAAATGAGTTGTGTATGAAAAAATCAATACAAAATTAGTAATAATCTCAGCCTCTTAACAATTTAAAAGTGCAGTATTCATCAAAACATACATAGCTACTGCTTCACTTTATGGTCATTCATTGGTTCTTTATCTGTCTCTATGTTCAATTTTTTTATAGACTGGCTTCCTCCCACTTCTTTTGTTTTTAGGAGTATTTAGCTCAGATCAGTTCTTACATATGAGTTGGATTCCCATGTCATCATCATCATCATCATCATCATCATCATCATCATCATCATCATCATTACTACTACTAATAATAATTCTATATTATACATCATTATAATTATATAATTAGTTTATCAACCAGACTATATGGTGTCTATAATATAGGAGCAGGATCATTGACTTAGTTATAGCATTGTTCTTTAATGTTTATTAGTGAAATCTTACAATTTCTTCTCACAAATAAGAAGTCTAATTATATTTAAGTATTTGATTACTGAGAAGAAAAGCATATTCTTATGAATTATCATCTGGTAAGATGATTTTTTTTTCTTTATGCATTATTTATTCATTATTTAACCTTAGTTACTGAAATGCTAAAAAGGTCTAGGCAAACAACCATATAGCAGAAAAGAACACATAATAAATTATAAATAGTGAAACACGTCACTGAAGATAAACACTTTGCAAACATTCCCTAGGCTCATACTGTTCATATACACTATTTCATAGAATCATAGAATAGTTTGGGTTGGAAGGGGCCTTTACAGGTCATCAAGTCAAACCTCCCTGCAATGAGCAGGGACATCTTCAACTCAATCACTCTATTGATACCAGGGGTTGCCCCGAACCAGGTGCAGTACCCTGCACTTGGCCTTGTTGAACCTCGTGAGGTTCACATGGGCCCACTTCTCAAGCTTGTCCAGGTCCTTCTGGCTAGCATCCTGTAAACTGTCCCTCAGGAGTGTCAAACGCACCACTCCGCTTGGTGTCATCCACTTGCTGAGGGTGCACTTGATCCCACTGCCTATGTCACTGATGAAGATATTGAATGATACTGGTCCCAGTAAAGACCCCTGAGGGTTACCACTTGTCTACCATCTCTGTCTGGACATTGAGCTGTTGACCACTACCTCCTGGACGTGACCATCCAACCAGTTCCTCTTAACATCCACTTAACAGTCCATCCATCAAATCCATATCTCTCTAATTTAGAGAGAGGGATGTTGTGGGAGACTCTGTCAAAGGCCTTACAGAAGTCCAGATAGACAACTTCTGTAGCTCTTCGCTTGCCCACTCATGTAGTCACTCCATCATAGAAGGCCACTAGACTTACGTATGTTCGGGTTCTTCAGGTGGTCACAAACCTGATCTTCTCTTACAGTGGGAGGGACTTTGCTCCCCCAGTCCCTGCCTCGTGGTCCATCCACTATAGAGCTGTGAGAAGAGAAATTGCCAGTGAAGACTGAGGCAAAAAAAATTCTTGAGTACCTAAGCTTTCTCCTCAGCCTTCTCCTTGTCCGTTGTTACCACTTTGCCAGTCTTGCTCATCACCGGGGGGTATGCTTTCTTTGATCTTTCTTTTCTGGCTGACATATTTGTAGAAGACCTTCTTAGTATTCTTTGCGTCCCTTGCTGAGTTCAGCCTTGGCCTTCCTGATCCCATCCCTGCACAACTGGGCAGCATCCCTATCCTCTTCCCAGGATACCTCTCCCTGCACTGCCTGTGCATTTCCTTCTTGCCCTTTACTTTGACAAGCAGGTCTTGCCTCAGACATGCCGGTGTTTTGCCCTCCTTTCCTGGTTTCTTACACCTGGGGATCAAGAGCTCTTGCTGTCTATGGAAAGCATCCTTAAAGATCTGCCAGCTCTGTTCTGCTCCCTTGTTCCTGAGGACGGTTTCCCAGGGGGTCCTATTAACTAACTCTTTGAAGAGCTGGAATTTTACTTTCCTAAAATAAGGGTCCTGACTTTACTCTTCCCCTGACCCATACCCCTCAGGAGTGCAAACTCCACCAGTGCATGACCACTGCACCTCAGGCTGCCTCCAGTTGGCCTGCAAATAGCTACTGAGACAGAACAAAGGTCTACACAGCTGTGTCATTAGTGCATACTGGTTGCTAATTTAAGACAATTAAATTTGCTCTCAAAAAATACAGGGATTTTAAACCACAATAACTTAAAAAAAAAAATCCAGGATGTTTAATTTGCCAATTCTCTTTTGAAATTAAAAGTTTTGACTGTACTTTTTCTCCATAAATAAAGCCATCTTTCAGTAGCAGAAGGATTCAGGAACTACTTTTAATGAGTAGTAGCAAATTTCACAGGAATTAGGAGATCAGGCAAATAATCTCCTTGCTCTTTTGTTATATTTATCTCTTATCTAATCCTGTATTTACAATCTTATTGATATTTATACATATTCTTGACTTTTTGGGGACTTTTCCCAGTGAACAGAATTGAGAAAATTATTAATTGTTTTGATAAAGAAGGTCCTAAGTTAAAAAGGACTTGGCCACAGATTCAGATTCTTTCATTGGTGAAATGAACTTAAAGAAAATCAATCCACACTAGTTGACAGGACTCACTTGTTCATATTATATAAAAATCAACACTGCTGTGTAGTCTAAACAAAATATACACCATGAAAGGGTCTGAGGTTTTCTGAGTTGCAAACTAAAAAGCAATAGTACTGTGTGACTCCATTAATTTTCTCATTGTTGTAATTTAATTTTCACTTTGGCTATAGAGCTGATGAAATTGTAATTCATTTATTAATTTATTTTCTATTCTAAACTGCTACTGTATCATAAATACTCCTGCAATTCAAAACAATTTAAAATGTTTAAAAAGTAATACTAAGGTTAACCTTTTAATTTGCATTCCAGGAAAAATAATTGTTCAGCCATTAGCTATAGCAGAATGTTAATATAACTGCCAGGAATTGTTAAAAGAAAAATGTTTGTGCCATACTAGAAACAAATAAATAAATAAATGCAGCCAATTCAGAGTAAATGAAAACATATTGACCTAATTTCCTAGCAACTGAAAAATCTGCACAAAGAAGACCTGCTGGTATAAATTATGTATTTTCTGTGTCAGTAGAGGAGACAGGAATGAGTGTCTGGTGACCAAATTTCCCCTGACGATTATCTTTTTACTTTTCTTCTGGCCCTTCAGTGAACTGGAAAAAGTTAACGGTGTTGCATTATCAGCAACAGATTTAGCGTGCTAGATTTCTAATGAGCTGGATGTGTCCAGAAGAGAAAACTGGGCGTAGAATAATAAAACAGCAATGCAGGACCAGGAGAGAAAGGAAGAAGCTTGGTTCCTGCCTTCAACTTTCAGTGGCACAATGATGATAATTGGAGAAAACCTTATCTTGAACAGAGATGTATCTTTAATACCAACTGGAAAGTACAATTGATCCATTCTTCATAATACACAACCTGCAGAACTCCATCTGAAAGTAAATAACTTGAAGCACACAAGCAGCATCCCAACTTACATGAGGCCATTCAGGAGTCTGAAGAGCTCCATCTTTATGCCATATTGGTAATGTTTTCAAAAATCAAGAGCCAGAGACAAACCCTGAGACCAGCTTGAATGCCAGCAGCCATTTGTTGTTATTTTAACAATACTCTTCTGACTGTCTTCTCGGACTTGAAATTGAGCTGACCTCTCATTTTCACTTCCTATACCCCTGATCTCAAGGTCTGGAAAAGTTTATAGCACACGAGTATCTGCGACCCAAACGAAAATTAAAGAAAACAACAAACATCACATCATGGAACGGGGAGATAGTTATTAATGTTCTTATGCAGCTAATATCTCCATAAGACCTGCAGCAGCTCTAAGCCAGTAGATCCTGCCTGAGCAGGTACTTCATATTCCTCCCCTCAGCCCTCCTCCAGTGCTCTGCTGCTCCCAGGACAAGTATCCTCTGTCAAACCTTCAAGCTTCATGCACACTAAACACTGAATTGGCTTGATTTTGTTGTCACTGACATTTTTCACCACAGTTTTTGACTTCAGAGGAGAGTTCACTGATCTGAAACAGCTTTGGAGCAGTGCTGCAGGGTGACAATTTGCCATCACGCTCGCGTTAGGGAATGCTCGTTCTTGCTCACTGAAAGTGATGTCTTTTTAAAAGGGTTTATGCAATTTACTCTGTATTGCTAATTGCATCGCCTGCAGTCACTAATCCTCAGCTTCAAAATCAAGACTCATGGAGTAGTTGTGACCACATTTCTCAGTGCTAGACCTTCCCAAAGGTGACTGGTAACAGTTGGCCATCGGTCCCGTCTGCACTCCATGCAGTGTCCCGAACTCCTAACACGTGCTTACATGTGCTTTACTGGTGTGCGTGTATTTCGTTTTGCATTGTTTTAGTACAAAGTGCAGCAATAATGGGAGGGCGGTGCTCCAGCCTTGTAAAGTGTTGGAGTTTTATACAACAAACCTGAAAAGTGGGTTGCATGCAGCGGGCATAGGAACAAAGTATGGGAACACGATTGCAGATGTAAAAGCTGCTGCAGTGACATGGAAAACTGCTGAGGACAAAGGGAGCCAAAACTACCTTGTATCTACTGTTTATCGGGACAGGGCGCTGAAGCAAACTATTTGCAGGAACTGAGTTTTGTTTTAGATGGAATTGAATGATTCACTCCAAAACATGCCCTGAGAATACACTAGCATTTGTGCAATCTGGAGGATGAGAACTGCGAGCTAAACTGTCTGGCAGGTTAAACATATCTTCTGTATCAGGAATACATTTATCCTTGGAGTCAGGTTTACATAAAGGTTAGCTTATTTTTATTTTGCTTATGTGAAATGAAAACAACAGGGAAAAGATAGGGAAGGTCTAGCCTTTTTTTCTGCCACCTACAAACCAACTGCTGACAGATCCTTAGCTGTGGTAAACTGCCCATTTTTCTGGCTTAGCACATGATCTACTCCTCAGTACCCTAGAGCTTAATCTAATATTCTTAACACTAAATTAACTTAGAATGTGAAATTAAAAGAGAGGAAAATTATGCACTTGTAGTGACAGAAAACAGATCTTAATGATTTCATACCTCTGGCCTAAATGTAGTCAGTGTAAACCTTAAAAAAAATATTAATATTGCCCAGATAAGTTAATAATATTAAAGGAAAATCAGTAATACTTGAATTGCTATTTAATTTGCATTCTTGTTTTCCTGAAAACATCTATCTGAACATGGCAGTGTAAAAGACCAGTCTTATATTGAGCATGCCTAATTGATATTGATGGTACAAAATGGGTGGGATTTCATTTTAGGAATATGTCATAATCAGTGGTTCAGATTTATGTTACAATATATTTTAAAATAATGGACCTATCTGGTATTGAAGGAATATGAAAGGAACAGTTCCTATTTCTGTCAACTGCCTAAATACCAAACACCAATAAAACACGGAACTGTGTCACAGTTATTGGAGATGATTGTGTAGTTCCCAGAGGAACAAAAATGCAGGAGATAACACAATCCTTAATATACCTAATTCACACTTCCTTGTGTCATGTCACGCTGTTGCAGCTCTATATCCTCTCCTTTTCTCTCAATGAGATTTAGGTTGTACTATGGATCCACTGATATGGACCCATGCCCATTTTCGTTATATAGGAAAATCAGAGAACAGGTTGCATCACACAAGACTATATCAAATTCTTTTGAAGGTCTGGGAGTTGAGCATCCCTCAGACAAGTGTCCTAGAGCCACACAAGTTCTCTGAGCTCATCAGAAGAGGTCAACATAGTTGTGTCTCAGTGTCACAGCACAGACTGAAGAGCAGAGAGATCAAGACTGACTTAGCACTAGCAAGGCCAACACTTCTGGTTTAGATAGCACCTATTGCACAGTTTGGAGTCAGAAAGCTCAAATTCTGCTGGCAGGGTCCCATGTAAGTTATTCATAGTATGAACAAAATCCATCTTAAGGTTGCTGAACCTAAACTCACACTAAAAGCCCTACAAGATTTTATAGGGGCCTTGTCTTATTGGAGACTTGGCTCCAGCTTGAAATCTAAGTCAGCTGCATGCAACACAAGTGCTCGAAATGCAGTCTCTAATGCTAAAATGTAAACCACTTCACCAAGTTCAATTGGGTTCAAATTTTATTATAGTTTCCCAAGACCTATAATAAACACCAGCATTAACAAGCTGCTTAAAGTAACTACACTATGGCCATTATCAAGCTACTTAATCCCGAAATGAGAGATCAGTTTATATTTTTTTAAATATTTCAAAGCAGTTTCAGCAGATGAAAACCTTTGTGTTTGTTAACTACTCACAATATTTCTGTCCTCTTTTACACCAAATGCAGTTCTGTTTAAACACTGACTTTAAACCAGATCATTTATTAGCCATTTTAAATGTGATTAGAAGAACATTTCTGGTTTTCAATTATTATTTGCTGGAATCAAAGTAACAAAAAGTGCATATTCCCTTGCCCAGATTTCTTGCTAAAATCCTGTGTTTGAGTCCAGCCAACAAGCATCATGTTCCTTTCTTGATACCAAATAATGGTGAATGCAGTCAGCACCATGTGTCCACCTCAGCTCATAAATGACTTGCTCAGTTACAGCTATAGCAGTTTTGCATAGATATATCTTTTCTGTTAGTAATGAAATAAAGGCACTTATTTAAAACACAAAGATCAAACCTTATTTTTACAAAATACAGAAAACAGTATGTTCTGATTTCCTCAGACTTTGTTAAACATTTTAATTTCCTGTGATTCATGCACGTTTACAAGATATTTTGTTAAAGCCAATGCTCTCTTTTTAAGAAAACTTTTCAGCTACAATAAGTGATAGCTCTAGTTAGAACTGGTGACCAAAAAAAAAGTGATTTGCATTCTCAAATCTCGTATCCTAAATAACACTTATTCTTTACATTAGTAAGTGACTGTATAAACCAAAAAAACAATTAAGTAAAAAAAAAAAAAAACATTCTAAAAAGCATTTATACAGAAAGTTGTAAGACATATATCTAGTTAGAGACACATATTGGAAAACTAAGTCAGCCGAAACTTCTTTCACTAGCATGCTCTTAAGCAGCTACCCTAGGCAGGTATTTACAGACTTCATTGATTTGCCAGGCCTGTGTGATGAGAGAGTCACAAAATCACATTAATATGATAAGGGAACCACATAAAGTTACTGCCTGATGTTATAAAGACCAGTTGAGGGAACCCCCTGAGCTAGCAATCTCTGGAGAGGCTGTAAAATAAGACTTTTTTGGAATAATGATCGCATGGAAGGTATTCTGGGGTAGGTTTTGGCAACAAGGCATGAACACCACTGATGCAGAGGAAAAACCTTTAGTGAGTTGTCCTATTAGTCACCTACCAGGAGCAGACCAGCTGAAGTCCCATTGACTCTAACAGAGAGTTATACACCTCTTGTCCAAGGGCACAATTTCAGACAAGAAACATCTTCTGAGACAGAATGGGGGTGAATGAAGAAAGGCAGAAGAGGAGACAGTCTGTTCTCTGAACTCCTTTGAAAAGTTTCTTCTGTTGAAGAGCCCAAATACAAACCTGTTATTTAGTTTTGTCTTGATAATATGTAACCCTAAATATCACTGGGTGATTGATTTGTATCAGTTTGAAGTGTCAATGCCTCTTTAGTGTTGCAGTGTACCTTCAGAAAAAGAACTGCCTTTGGCTATTATAAGAATTACTTTAAAAAATAACGTTAGACCAGGAACTTGTCAGAATTCCACTGCATTTTAATGTGCCTTGAGTTTCTTCCTTATGCACCCAATCACTTGTATGTGTTTCCTTAATTCTTAAGTATTTGAGGATGAGATATTATAAAACGGGACTGAAGTGTGTTATCAAAGCCATTCTGATATGAAATGTTTGCACTTAGCAGTCAAGAATTATCCTTTGTTACAAGTTAAGTATTTGGGTCACAGCTGTAGCAAACTCACACCAGAATCAAGAAATGCTTCATTTTTTTTGTAATGAGAGAAGGATCTGAGATCTTTTACTGATGGAAATGAGGAAGAAGGGGGAAAAAAAAAAAAAAAAAAAAAAGAAGAAAAAAGAAGAAAGCACAATGAAAAAGGTAATACTGTATTCTGAAATGTGCTTCTCTGCTAATCAGCTCATTACAGGCATTAATTGAATTATACAACTAAACTAGAGACAGTGTGAATGTTTGAAATGTTCACCCTAAGGAAAAGAATAAAGGGAAGGGAAGTAAAACATATCTGTGACTTCACTCTATGTTTACAAAGATGAAGTCATGTGGATTTGTAAAATATGACCAAACCCAAATGAGTGTAGGTGAAGAGGGGCTGAAGTGTTTCCATCTCAAATCCAGAAAAGAATGGCACAAAAGCAAATGATTAAAGTAAATCCCTGACAGGAAGAGTTATGTCACGCATCTAAACCATACCATATGCAGTGCTGAAAAAGGAAAGTGAAGAGAAAAGGAGGCAAACAAGTCTTTGTTCAGTGGTGGAACTTAAAAAAGTCCCTTATATAAATAGTGTATTCATCAGAAAGTAAAATTCTGGTCTTGTGCGGCTCTGTTAGGGATTCTGGACAGGGAAAATAGTGTCTATGTTTTGATTCACTAAGGTGAGGGAAGAAATCTCACATTTCTATCTGCTGCCTTAGGCACAGTACTCACTGCAAGTGGGAGCAATGCCTGAGAAAATCTCACCCACTTCATTTTGCCTTCACTAAGCAACGGATTACATGCTGCTGGCTTGTTCAGTTTCTCCTGTTAATACTATTCTAGATATATGTATATAAGTAATTAAAACTGTTCCAGGGCCAGGGCAGGAATTTGACTGTGTTTGGAGAAAGAGAAAAAGATATATAGGTATGGTTTTAAGCTCGGCTGCATCCCATGGCTATGCTTGCCCTAAGAAATACCAAAAAGTGTTCTCTGGATGTTCAAATGTGAGTTAAGATATTGTTAATGTGTTTATATGGTCCCATGTTGCCAGATACAAAATTTAATTTTTTTTTTTTTTTTCTACTGTGAGGGCGTACAAGCACTGGAACAGATTGTGTAGAGAGGTTATGTAGTCTCTGTCATTGGAAATATTTAAAAAAGGTTGGACATTGGAAATATTTGAATATTAGAAATATTTAAAAGATGACTGGATAACCTGTTGTAGCTGACCCTGCTTTGGATAGGGAAATAGGACTACATGATCTCCGGAGATACCTTGTAACCTCGGCTATTTTGTGACTCTGTATTCTTGTGCCTACCTGTATGTGCTAGTTGGAGACTTCACTGATTGTCATGTGCTTTGCAAATAAGGAACTGTCCCATCCCAGATCTTTCCTTATGCAAATTCATCACCTGCTGTGGATGAAGAATAATTCTGTGTTTTCCCCTTAGCATGCTCAAGTGAAGGTGATTGCTGACTTTCAGTCCTTTACAAATAAACCTTAAAGAAGCAAGATACAATTTAATGCCAGCCTCAAACACCATTCCTCTAGGGCCTTAAAACATTTATCAGCATTTAATTTGGAGCAGCAACAACAACAACAAAAAGGATATTTGCTATTGTGGCAGCTGTGAGTTTCAATCATTAGATGAGTAATCTGATGAAGTGAGCTGAGAATGGGCAAACAAAATAAACACCTATTGTGCAGACAAATGCTAGATGAACTGCTGCTGCTGCTGTTAGCACTTGGAGATGCATGGAATTATTAACAATTTTAGTGGGACAGGTCATACCTTAACAAGCTAAATCAATAATAGCACCAAAATCACCGCTGAGTCTCATTTGTAATGGAGGACTGGCATACCTGACCCTGGCCCTCTCTAACAAGCATGCTGTCATTAACAGAATACATAATGAAGGATAAAAGCAATATTTCAGACAGCCTTAGAAACTGGCTTGAAAATTAAAGCCTCATCATGTACATTCACAGATTGAATACAAAAAATTATCAAACACGCTGTTTCCTCTCTTATGCTTTTACCACCAGCCCTGTACAAACGATGATGAGTACATGTCCTGCTCCAAAACTGGGGATAAGAGTAGGAACCGTGCTGTCCCTTTTGGCCCAGAAGTGAAGTGAGATGAATCAGGTCTATATTGTATCCCTGTTATTTCTGGAGGGGTTGAGCTGCTCTGTGCATTAGAAAGATGAAGGTTAAGGTTTGCTCAATCCTTGTCACTACCCAGTCAGATTCAAGAGCAATAAAACTCTTTTACCCCGCTCAAACAGAAATATAACAGAAAATCTACCAAAATAAGCTTCTTTCCTTGTTTTGTTTTGTTTTGTTTTAAATTCCCTTACAGGAGTTACCTTAGTGATGAATTGGAATCATAGTGTACTGATACCAGAGTAAAAGACATGGACTATGTGATAAACAACTGGACAGCTTCCAGCAAAATCTACAGCTCCTGCACTATGCATTTCTTGCAGAAAAAAAACCAAACCAAAACCACCAAGAGGAGTAGTTCACTTTATAAAAGCATTCTGTAGAATGATTACAGAACTTTATAAATTAAGCTCCATTTCTTATTATTTTAACAACAGCTATAACACTATACTCACCTTTACCTATTCTAGAATATTATGTATCATTGCATCTGTGGTTACCTCTGTGGAAAATGGAGGTCATTTGCAAAGTTCATGTAAGTGCTTAAAATTTTTTATGGCACAGTAATTTTTTAGTGGTGGAAACTGTACAAGATGGAACTTTGTGGAAGAAGAAGGTATGACTTCTTTTCATCAGGTTAAGATGTGTATTTATATTTAATTTCCCCTTGCCTTGCCTTCCCTTTCCTTCCTTTCCTTTCTCTTCCCTGTTTCAAAAAACTTCCACTTTCTTTCCTAAATGGGAGTCAAATATTCGATTTATGTAGAGATATGTATATATGCAGCCTTTGGAAGACAGCAACTGAAGAGGATAAGGAGAAAGAATAAAATAAGATAAAGGAAAGGCAAAATACATATTTTAAAAGTTTTTTTTTTTTTTTGTAGCAAAACTGCAATATGAATCAGAGTCAGGTTGCAGATGCAAACATGTAAATCTCTGATTTCCTGGTGAAAAACTTAGGTTGACTTTATAGTTTGGCAACCTATGTAGTGTTTTTTTTTTAGTTTGGGGAGAAATGGAAATGTCGATGGAAAAAAATTGTATCAAACCAAAGTGAAATAGCTACTGTTTTGTGGGCAAAATACAAGTAAAATTGTTATCTTGTTTGGCATTGACTTTACCAGAAGCAGAAGGATGTCCTGTCATTTTGAGGTTATTTAACCTTTTTCTTTAAACTTGTTTCTTCTAAATTAGATAATTTCTAAAACAGATAATGCTGTTTGGAAGAAAAGGGTTCCAACGCTTTATGTTGCTGAAGGGAGCCCTTTGAACATTTTGGAAAAATTTCCCCAGTTTTGTTGTTTTTTTCTGCTGTTATTTTGTGCATTTGTTTCTTTTCAGCTGAATCAATTCTACAAAGCCTTCTATATATTTTTTTTAATATTTTATTTTTAATCTGGCTCTGAACTTTTAGCCTTTTTTTAAAGAAAAAAAACCCAACAGGCTATCTTATTCTTGTTATATTGTTCTTTATGACTAAACAGCTCCAAAGACTTTGTTTTTCCAAACCAAGAAGAAAAGACAACATGCAATCAATCTGGTACTGGCTGGCCATGACTTTTAGGTTATATGCAAAACAGTCAGGTGGATGAGCCAGGGAGGCAGGTCATATCTCTGCTGCTCTTGAAGTCGAAGAAGGATGGGTGGTTTGGAACTCAGTCCCATCTCTGTCAGCCTTGCCTCATAGAACAGATGACCCAGACCCTTCATTGTACTGAAGGTCCCTCACTGGACTGTCCCCACTACGTCCATGTCTCTTTTGTGCTGGGGAGCCCAGAACTAGACACAGCACTCCAGGTGTGGCCTCACCATTGCTGAATGAAGGAGGAGGATCATGTACCTCAGACTGTGAGCAATGCTCCTCCTAATGCAGCCCAGGATACCATTAGCCTTTGCAGCAAGAGCACATTGCTGGTTGATGTTCAACTTGGTATTCCTCAAGACCCCCGAGTCCTTTTCTGCCAACCTGCTTTACAGCCGGGTGGGACCCCAGGTGAAGGACTTCGTACTGTCCCAACTGTTGAACTGTCCCAACCGCCTTCCAGTTATAGTAGCTTTGATCCTTCTCTGACTGCTCCTACCTTGCTATATTGCTTCCTGGCCCAAATGGATAAAATTAGGACCTAGTCAGCAATAAGCAGGCAATAACAACTTTTTTTCATACCCTCATTCTGTGGAATCACACTTTATCCAGGGCCCTTTGTGATCAACAGATCTCTGGAGGCAGCAAAGTAGCTTGACGGAAAATGGAAACAGGATATCAAAACCCAGTCACAGGTGAGATAAATAGTTATCAATGGGATGGAAGGACTGCCCTTGTCACAGAGCGCAGCTTTTCCTGTTACTTACCAGCTGTTCCCTGTGGCAGCTCACCCTCTAGAGACTTGGACAAAATACTGGAGAAATGATTATTCCTCAAGGCAACACACTGGAAGATTATCTAGTGTCCCAAGGGTTAAAGTATTTAAAATAGAAGAACGTTAACTGTGATACTTTTTGTCTCCGAGTTGTTTGCTGGAGCAGGACAGTATTTGTTAGATGTTTCAGTGATATGGAGAGGATTTAGGTACATTAAATTTATCGCCTGTTGTGCACCTGCAGGCAGCACAGAACTGGAATACACCGTTTCAGCTTTTATCACAAACTTGGTGCCTGGGAATGGGTACTACCATCCTCTCCTTTCACTGTAAAGTTTCTTTTGAGCACTTATTGGCTTGCACGCCTTGACGGTGTCCCTTTGAGTGACTTAAGCATTTAAGAGTTTATTAGAAGTGGATGTAAGAAAAATAAAACAAGTTTTATTAGGACATTATATCGTGCTGCAAGACCAGCAGAACAAGCGGCTCAGCGAGCTGATGAAGCTCAAGGGACAAATGTGAATGATCTCTGATTGGGGAACACTAGAAAAATAATACAGGCCAGTGAATCATTTTTTGCTGGTGAAAAGAAGAAAAAAGAGACAAAGGGAAGTTAAGACATTCAGGCTTTAACCTGTCTAAACCTGATTTTGTGGTTTGGTCAGCTGTATAGAGGTTTACTCTTGAACTTGGTCAGTCCTTCATAGATAAAATATGGATTTATTGAAAAAATTGAAATAGATTAATTTCTGTTTCAATGGGAACCAAATCTCTTGCTTATATCCTCCTTTCTTTTGTTTGTCCATCCTTTCCAGCTGTCCTGCAACTTGCATACTTGTAGAACCTAGTAAAAACCATACTCATTTCAGTGCAGTCATTTTTTGACGTGCTGCAGCCAAACAGGAAACACATTGCTCTTTAGTCTTTGACAGTGGAAATAAATTGAGTACATAATTTTATTTTTATCCTCATTCCTGAACTCTCCGACTGCTGCTAGTGAAATTGCTATGAAATCCAGGTCATATATGTGTCTAAATAAAAGGTAGGCCTCTGACTTTATTTTATTTTTAACAGGCAGCTGCAGCAAGGTACTTTTTTTTATTTTTAATGGGCAGCTGCAGCAAGGAACTTTGAAGGCTCAAAAGCAATCTTGTTTTCCTCTGTGGATGTAGGTACCAAACTTTAAGCCTCTGTCTGAACATATTTTGCTTCATGGTTCAGCATAGCTTCACAAAAGGCAATATTTAGAAGTCATTTTTTAGTGAAGTAAATGTCAGGATTTATAACTTTTTAGTTTGTTTTGTTTTGTTTCGTTTTCATTAAGAATGTCTTAATGAAAGAAGTCTTGAGCACCATAGAATCTACACAGGATAATAAAAGCACTTTATGAGTTGGGATTAAATTCCAGCCATATTTCAAAATTATCACATCATTGTAAGCTGCAGGACATGTACCTCAGAGATCTGAGATGAGGAAAAGACGGTGATCCTTCCCAGCATCGTTCCCAACATCACCTCCATTTTGTAGTGGGGGTAGGGTGGGTGTGCACCCCGTAACAACACATATCCCACTGTGCTCCCTCCTTCCCACAGAGTGGGTCATTCGGGTGGCCTGTTTGCCTCCAAGCTCTGTTCCGCCTGGGAATGACAACTATTTATCCTTCAAAAGGGCATGAAACCCTCCTGCCCTGCAGCTCAACAGGGCAGATGAGGAGCTTTTGTAATCCTGGAAAGCCTGATGGTGCAGTCAAAAATAGGTCAGGGCGTGGAGAGTTTGGTCATAGCTGAAGAAAGAAGGGGCTTTTCTTGGTCCCATTTATTGTCTGTTGAATAGATCAGTAGGGGAGAGCACAGAACTCCCCTCCCTGACNTCTCCTTCCCCTTCCCCTGATGCTTACCTTCCCCTTACCTTTCTCCTTACCCTTCCCACTCACTTTTTCTTTTTTTTTTTTTCCCCCAAATAAAACCCCCAAACTGATATTGCTGTGGTTTCTTGGCTGACGTTTTGATTTTTCATTGTATTCTATATATATGATTAATACCTGGAGTACTGAAGGGGTGATAATACAGGATATGACTGGTCTAAATACATTCAGATATGATTCATGTTCAATGCTTAGACCAGCAACAGCTCTAATGCTTTCTTGCTGTTAGGGATCTGTAAAGAGAATTTTGTGTGCACATGCCTGTAAAATGCAACAGAGATTTGAGAGCGCAACATCATGCAAAAGGTATTGTATCAAAAAAGAACTACCACAGAAGCACACATTTGTATGGCAAATACTTATCAACTGCTTCTTGAACAAATTCACAGGACTGTCAAGGTGTTGGGACCTTTTTAATTTTCGCCAATTTAGTCTTTTCACATTTAGTCCAAGTTGACAAGGGCCTGTTTGACACAGACGACTTTAGGAATAACCAGGAGAACCACCACTAACAGCTTTTGTTCATTTTCAAATACTACCCATGTATTGTGGTGCCCAGATCGCTGAAAAAAAAAACAACTAAGAAACCAGTTATTTGGGACGGGTTTCAGTCATCCCTTCCACGGGCTAAACTGGGCACTAGATGGGCACAGATGTGGCACCACCGTGTACTTGAAAACTCCGCAGCTCATTAAATCTTTAGGAAAAAAAAAAAGAAATGTCAAATGTGGCTTTGGAAACTTATTGCACATGATTACTAAGACAGAATGCCAAAAAAACATTTTAGCAAGGCTCTGATGGGGATAGACCTTACTATCTCCAAGAGTCACAGAATCATAGAATCATAAAATCATAGAATTGTTAAGGTTGGAAGGGACCTTTAAGATCATCGAGTCCAACCATTAACCTAACCTGACAAAACCACTTCTAAACCGTATCCCCAAGGACCACATCTACCCTTGTTTTAAACACCTCCAGGGATGGTGAATCCACCATCTCCCTGGGCAGCCTATTCCAATGCTGGATAACCCTTTCAGTGAAAAAACTTTTCCTAATATCCAACCTAAACCTCGCCTGGCTTAACTTGAACCCATTTCTTCTCGTCCTATCACTTGTGACTAGGGAGAAGAGGTCAGTCCCCATCTCTCTACAACCTCCTTTCAGGTAGTTGTAGAGAGTGATAAGGTCTCCCTTCAGCCTCCTCTTCTCCAGGCTAAGTCACCCCAACTTAGATGATTAAGATCAGAATGGTTATTGCTCCTGT
The DNA here is from genome assembly GCA_013398815.1 of Ibidorhyncha struthersii. Lineage (NCBI taxonomy): Eukaryota > Metazoa > Chordata > Aves > Charadriiformes > Charadriidae > Ibidorhyncha > Ibidorhyncha struthersii. Next base: position 6,842 of record VZSZ01006073.1, on the reverse strand, counting down.
TAATGACCCAGGACCAGAACAGCTCGATCAGCCCCACTATTTGAAAATATTTATATATGTAAAATAAATGAAAGAACTTGCACCAATGATTTGAGGCTTGGATGCATGTTGCTTACATGCACTCATGCAAAACTTCAGGCGTCTTCAGCAGTCATTGGAGAGAGCAATAAACACCTGCAGAAATCGATGCAGGGATTACGTCAGACCTTTCAGCCTGTGGAGGTGGCTTTCTGTCTTATTTTTCTGCTAAGAGTTCCTAAGGTACAAAGCGCCTCAGTTTTGTAGTCAAGGACAGCAGTTTAGTAGGCAAGGTTCAGTGGAATTCATTCAGACCGTACAGTGCAAGATATAGAAACAGTTGGATATAGCTGAAGAAAATAGTCTAGCAACACTTACTGGTGTAATAAACGGTTAAACTCCTGTCTGGAGAGCTACACAGCTGACCAGATATAAGCTTATACTCTGGATTGCTTTCAAGATATCATTGATTATATAGATTAGACCTCACTAAACACACTTTTTATAATACTTCAGATGACCTAGAATATACTGTGGGACCCCATTTGTTTCTCTGGGGTGCAGGTCATCTATAGATCTTATGTTTTAGCTGTTTGTGAATGTGGATACCTTAGGAAACAGAAGCTGTCCAAAACACAACTGAATTAAACCCAAACATCATAAAAGTCCCGCAACATTTCATCTCTCTTTCCACTGTCAAGTATTTGGTAGGATTCATAGCAGAAGTGAATCTTAAGGTGAATGTTGAGGGCAAGAGGTATCTAACAACCCAAGACTCAGGCACTATTGTAAGAAAGACCCTGTACATATGTTTGAAACAAGATCATACTAGTTTTTCAAGGCCAGTAGGTAAGTGTTCATGACAATTCATCTTAAGGGTGCTTTGATGAGATGTTTCCCAAGGTTTGCCTTTCAAAATTCAGTGAATTATTCATGAACACTACTGGTTGACTTCATCTCTACGAAAAATTCATGACCTCTTTATTCATTTTGCTACTGTCAGGCTCCTCAGGGCTCAGCAACTATTTTAATAAAATCTCATTCCTACTACTGTGCATCATGGAATATGAACTTTTCTGGAACTAAGAAATAAGCCAAATAACATTCTGATTTTTCCACTATTATTCGATATTATATAAATTAAACTAGAGAGGTCAGTATATCAGTGTTAAAGGTCATATGTAATTTTGCCATAATCTCTAAGCCAATTGCTAAAGGAAAACAAAACACAAACATCTGAAGTTAAACATATGAAGAAGCCTTCATTTCTCTCTGTTTCAGAAGGTATTAATTATTAATTATAGGGAGAAAAAAGTTAGAAATATCTACTGAAAGATGTTGACTTTGCATTTGTCCTGTACAATATCGTTAGACTTTTCGGAAAATTATCTCCTTTTAATGACTAGTTTATGAAATGGATAAACATCAAGATGGCCAGAAAATACATGCTTTTGAATGTATGGCTATGGTTTGTTTTTTGAACATGACTTACTTGTCCTGATCGCCTAAGAGAATCATCACAGTGTGGAGAAAAGAAAGGGAGAGAAGAGATTTAGGAAAAGTCTTATTTCAGCCTTAGCTTGCTAACATTCACAATGTGTGCTTGTGAGTTAGAAACCCCAACTGTCCCTTTTCCTCTCTATCCTTCCTGCCTCTGCATCATTCTCACAAACTGTTGTCATTCTCAGTAAATAAAACTGGTGATTAAACAGCAATACTCTAATAACTGCTGAAACTTAATCCTCTTCATTTGCATGAGAATGAAACACGGGAAATAGAAGTAATCACATTCTCAATTCTACGCACTAATGCAAGGTTGTTTTTTTGTTTGTTTTTTATTATTATTATTATTTTAATTTATATAAACCAAATCAGATACAGAAAAGAAAAAGGGTGAGAGCTTTAATTTTCTTCTATAACGGCTTAGCAAATTCAGATTCTGGTTAAGAAGTGATAAGGGTTTCCTGTATGTGTACCCTGCTGTAAGCGGAACAAACAATTGTTAGACACAGAGACCTGTGAGACAACAAATCCACATGATGCTCTGAAGAGGGCATATGGAAATAAAGATACATTTTTATTTACCGTGAAAAAATATTGTTTCAAAAGATCTTATTTCCAGACAGGATCACTTCTGCAGAGCATCAAGTTTAGAAAAATGCCTTAGGCACCAAAACAGATGTGGGCTCAGAGCTTATGCTTCTAATTTGTGATCATATAGTATTCACAAAACTTTGCCACCCACTCTAGTTCATTATTGTTCCAATGCTATGACTAAAATTGTTCTCATTTCTCCATCACACTGCCAGTCTGAGGCCTCTACCTTGCCAGCCCATAAATAGCCAGTACATTCAAAGATGCAAGTCATCTGACTGAACCACGTACTTTCTTTTACTTTCTTACAGGATCTTTCTTGGCTGACAGGAGAATTTGAAATCTAAATCTAAAATCATGAGTTCCCTACACCTTTGGGTGAATTGGGGCTGTCACAACATGTAATTTTAAAGATCAGGATCTGGTGGACCTGTAGTTTATATGAAGTAAGTTGTCTTTCAGGTGCCTGTCCTCATACAACCGTTGAGACACCATGTGACATTGTGTCCTTGAGTTTGAAGTTTCCGACATCATAACTGCTCATTTACTCTTCTTTGGCTAAATCAGTAATACTCTTTCTAGTCATCTGTAATCAATTATCCATGGATGATAAACCTTGGATAAAAAAATAAAAATACTTTAAATGTAATTTAATATTACCTGCATAAATAATGTGCTAATAGCAGAAATCGGTCTTGAAGACATAATAACACATAGCATGTACAGAGAGGAATGAAAGGGCCTGATCCACAAAAAGATCTGGATTACTAAAATCCACTTACCATCTGAGTCATTCAGCTGCACCTTCAGCCCCACCTGAGGACATCTATCATCTTTCAACACTTTTTTACAGAAAACTCGGTATTGATGGGCTAACACTGCCTAAAGAACCCATTCCAGTGCATCTTTCAAATGCATAGCTACTGAATCAGACATCATAAAATCAATGAGAAAAGTAATAATTTAATTTCATCTCTTTTCTTTCCATTATTTTTATCTAACACCTTCGTGACTTGCTACAGACTTCTTGTGTTTATATGTATGTATATTTTACTGGGCTTTAACTTATTTTCCTAAGGCAGCTAGCACCATTTGCTGCACCATGTGGACACAACTTCTCATGAGTCTGGTAATTTTGGGTGCATAAGGAAGGATCCGAAATCAGTTGGGAACTGCAGAAAATTTCCCTGCTTGGCCGGGTTTTATTAACATCTGATAAGCCAGCATTGTCTGCTGTTCCCTTTAACTTAGAGTGATTGTTTTGCCATGAGCAGCATGACTGGAGCATACCTTTATCCCAGAATCAAGATAGTGTTTGTATTAACATTAGGAAATACGGTAGAAAAGTTTCTCTTATTAGGTTGCATACTACCTGCTGGCTTTGAGAGAGCTCTGAGACATCCCTTGTCAGCAGTGGGATGGTCAAGTTGAACAGTGGAACTAAATTCCGAGTCATTCAAGGCTGCTTGTTTGCTGTAACTTGTTTGTGTGAAGAAGCAGTTTCACTGAGTTCAGTGAGACTACATTGATTTGCATCATCTGAGGGCATTTAGTTGCTGTGTTACACTCAACTGAACTAAAAAAAAAAAAAAAAGCAAACTTGTGGGTGTTTTGTTAGTTTATTTTGGTTGGATTTGTTTGTTTCTGCTATCCACTACAATTGTTATAGGGATTGTAGCTTCAGAAGCTCAACATTAAGTATTCACGTACTAGAGAAATTGCTATCCATGACACATGAGACCTCCTAGAGTTTTAGGATGACAGATTAGTGCATAAAGTATTTCAGAGATCAAGGAATGGGCAGTATAAGAAAAAAACATGCCAGCTACTGAAATTAAGTGGCATTTTCTCTTGTCTTTCAAGTTGGGCATAAAAAAAAGTCTCCAGGAAAGACACTTCATGATTGACAATAAGACTTCACATATTGTGGATAGCATGTGTATTCGATGACCTTCATCTGTTGATCTATTAAAAGAGCAAAGTCATTATCTTCTTCAATAGGCAAAGGTGATATATAAAATCTCATTTTGTACTGAGATGCCACCTGCCTCAAAAGAGGCATCGTCTGTGCTGCTCCTTGGGAGCATGGGACTTGTCCTTTTTTTCCTTTGTTTTAAAGACTACAAAGGACATTGGATAACAATATAAGGCCTTAGAGTCCAATAAGGATTTTCCCTTTTCTCAGGTATTTTGGTACAATTCCAATGTAAATTATGGATGGATTTGCAGGGCAGATTGTCAACAGATGTCCCCAACCCTTGTCGCAGGGTGGGAAATAGAAGCTCTGAACTCACCTTCAAAATTTCAAAGCATAACTTTTAATTTGCTCTGACAAAAGTGGGTAAGCGCAGTGGAGGCACTGCAGAACTGGGAAATAAGGCAAAGATTTGCATATACTGTAGAGTATAACTGTTTCCTTGAGACAGTATACAGTTTTACACATAAGCATATGTGCACATGTGCACATAAACATGTCCCCTCTTCGAGGGGGTGTTTTTTGGTGTTTGTTTTTTTTTTTTTTTAAAGGATACAAAGGCATCAGGTTGAGATTACATAGGTTAAGGCGAATGGTGTGTTTGTCTGGTGTTGAACCCATGATGACAGAAGAATCTCTCAGAGGACACAAGGGAGAGTTGAAAATATATACAAATTAAAATAAGAACAATGACCATGACTGTCATTACAAAGTTCTGAAAATCAGCTTATATCTCCTTGTGCCTACAGCTTAGAATTGCAGACAAATGTATATTTTTGTGCAGTTCATAGATATACTTATAAATGAACTGGTATTACACTAGCCCGGGTGTGGCTAGTTAGCTACTAACTAAAAAGTCTGACTCCACAAAATGTTGAGATAATTTAAGCAATTTTCAACAATTTTATGGGAAGCAGTTCTAGGTACCCAGTGTGGTGATTCAAACATATATCATGGCGTGGAAATGCTGGTTTGAGAAGCCTTTTCTGTTCATCCTATTTGACAGGGAGCATGTATTCTTTTTGACCCCTACACAAAGACTTGGCTTATTTCTTGAGCAATACACAAGTCATGACCTTCTGACAAGGGTCCACATCTTTTTTTTTTTTTTTTTTCTCTGACTCTTTGCTTGTTATCAGGAGTGAAGGATGCAGAAGAAAGTGCATCAGAGGAACTCACTAACCTGAAGTTAAAAAAGGTTTCTGTACCATCTCTGTGAAACTTCTTTTGGCAGAAACCTTACTTAAAGCAGTTGACAAATAGCATTAATGAAACACAGACATTACTCAGAGGAAAACAGTTATGTTTTCACGAGGGTCTAAAAATTATGTGGTACCAAATACCTGCATATTCAGTTATTAGTCTGTATTTCCACATGCACTGGCTAAGTACAAGTTGTTCTGTGAGACCAGCCATGGGGGACAATGATAAGACAGCTATTATTATTTTAAAGAGAAGGGATAGATTAATAACTGCTTTGATTGAAAAAATATGAGAAAAAAGAAAAATACAAAAAATTGATCTCTGCTCTTCAAGTTGCTGTTGCTAAGTGATCGGTTGGTACTTGAAGACAAAGGGATTATTGCTCAAAGTAGTGTTTACCACCAAGTTTCTTTTCAGCTTCTGTAAATCAGCATTATTTTTTTTTTTAGGCGAGAAAGTGTATTTTGACAGTCTAGGTTTTCTACATGCCTTGAGCCTTTCACAGGTACCTTCAAGTAGCTGATAAAAGCAAACCATATAATTTATGAAAATATTTACATGTTCTTATCTTTGCAATGGTTTCTTAGAAAGCAGACTTTATGAACAATTATGTATGATTGGCAAATACCATGACTGGCATTGCCTAGATCAGCTAGACTGTTTTATGATCCTTCAGGTGAGGTCTGTTCCTTTATGAATATCTGGTGGGTTTGATATCGACTGATGCTGCTGAAGGCATATATAGTGGAGTACTTTTGAAAAGATTATGAGTACTTAGTGTGAAATTCTTAATATATGGACATCTGAAAAGGAACTTTTTAAGGATCCCCAATCCCAGGTCATACTCTCGGGGATGAGTCCCAAAATTTTAATTGCCGAAGACTACATAATCATTTTATATTTTGTGTGGTATAGCTTCTCTGAAGGCTGATAGCCAGCCAAAAAGAATCACAAGTCACAAGTAGAAATTAGTCTGTCTAAATACCAACCTATGAACTTGCACCTGTCATTTTCTGCACAGCCCACTGACCCGCCTCAACATGTTCCATGTCTAATGCAGATTTTCAACTTGAAAAATATTCACAGGAGAAAAAAAAAAAAAGCTAAGCAGAATTTACAGTGATGAGTTGTTTGGGCAAGGAGGGCTGAAGCACAGGAACCACATTATTGTTCCATAAGAAAGGCTATTGTGGGACGTGACCAACTCCGAAGAGTGCTTGGGATGAGGAAATTCACAGAAGCAAAGATGATAATGCCCCTGCTTCTCTGGGTCATTCTGCTAGAACCAAAATACTTCTTTTCATCAACTCTTCCACTTCAACCTTCTTTCTGTATTTAAATTTATAACAATTGAGGAGCACCATAACAAGACTTTGCAGCAGTTGATGTTCATGCAGACTGTCAGTGTTACAGTATGGAATGGGAGGTGTAGGTTCAAAGCCAATATACATTTGGTGTTTTTTTTTCAAAAAAAAACCAACAAACTGAGGCATGCTTCCTGTAGAAGCATGTTATAGAAACACCTGAGTGGGGCCTGGTAGGAAATGGGGCC
>VZSZ01006072.1:56630-104481 GCA_013398815.1 Ibidorhyncha struthersii | reverse complement strand
GGTCTCTTCCAACCTAGACAATTCTATGATTCTATGAAACCAAGACATTAATGCAAAACAACAGGTCAGTTTCTCTTAAACGGTTTAAAATGCAAAAATAGTTTATCCTTTGTTCTGACACAAAATAAGTCAATTTTCAGGCATAATGTGTGTTTCTTGTCACTCATGAAAATGATCATAATAGTGAATAGGGCTTTGGTAGATCATATGCATTAGCTGTGGGATCATTGTTTTGTCTGCTGGTATGCTTAGCAAACATATAAACAACCCAAGGGGTTTATAGCGTATGGTTGTGCAACTAGGTAGAAACACGAGGAGGGCAAAGCTTTCTCCCACTGGTAGTGAATAAGTGGAGCTGAGAGCCGTGACAGGGAATGTAAATAGCCATAGGACAACAAGATGGGGCTGAGTGGTTGTGCAAGGTACTGGAACACAGTTTTGTGCTGAATTTTAAAGACTTTAAATATAAGAAGTAAAGCTGCAATAATACAAGTTAAAGAAAATGAGAGTCATAGATGGAAAAAAAACCCAATAGTTATATCTCGGATAAATAGTTTAAAATAAGAATTTTGAAGAAGGTAGAATGCAGTGTAGAAAAATTTATACTGTCCCTTGGAAGGTGGAAAAAGTGGTCCAATACGTTTTTCCACCTTGCATGTGTGTTTATCCATGGGTATTTAGATTTAACATTATCTTCAATATGTTATTTCTACATCTGTTTATAACCCAGATTCTCAGCCTTCATTTCAAGGTATTTTTTAATTTTCAAATGGAACACACAAGGTCTAAATTATTCTGGCACGATGGGCCAAGATGTTCCCCCAGAAGACAAAATGACATGTTTGGAAATGCTCGCTTTCTGCTTTACTGTGTACATGGACTCCAACAGACACTTTCCTCTTTCATTTTATTTTTTAACCTGTCCAGCTGGAAATGTTGCCTGTTCTCCTGTCAAGAAAGTAAAAGTTCTTATAAGAAAACTCCTATGTAAAAAGGATTTTGACTACTGTGTCTATGTACTTGCTGCACCTTACAACTAACTGTGGCCTCCAGAGACAGAAATGTGAGGATGCATTAGCAGGAAGAAAGGGCCAAAGATGCATCAGTGGTAATCTAAGGATGAGAAGAAGACAGCAACCAAGAGAAAAGGGTGATGAGGGGAAAAAAAAGGAGTCTGTAATGCTGACTGTGCCTCCAAAGGTTGTGAAATCTAATATATGTAATACTTTTGCTGCAGACAGTTTAAGTGAGGATAGCACTGTGGGGAAGCTGCAGCGTTCCTACTTGTATGCCGCTGCATAACCACATAATACCAATGTTTGGTTTTCTGTTGTGCATGGAAGGGTAATCCAAGTGCTCTTCCAACTTTTCAGCATTCCCTCCCCACTCAGCACGGCCTCGTTGAAGGTATTTACTGTGTGCACTTCTCTACACCAGAGTTGCAGAGCACAGAGTTTTTTGAAATAGCCGGGTAGAGAGTCTGGCAAGATTGGTTGCAGTAAGGTTTAGATGGCTACAGTTTAGATGGCTACATTCAAACTAATTTTATGGACTGTCATTCTACATAATGGAGAAAAATAAGTGCATTTACTAAGGGATTCATCTGACTGTAAAAATAGACTTCTAAACTAGATTGAACGAATTATGTCATAGAACTGACTGTTTTTTTTCTGTTGTAAAGACAGATCTAGGAATAAACTGAAAGGTCTTGCAGCCTGTTGTAGGTGACCCTGCTCTGGCGGGGGGATTGGACTAGATGATCTCCAGAGGTCCCTTCCAACCCTGACTATTCTGTGATTCTGTGATTCTGTGATTCTGTCTTTAAACTGCAATAAGATAAATCCTATCCTCAGTATCTCGAGAAACATCAAATATGGACTTTGTAAAATACATGTCTTGCCCTTTTTTTATGCTACTCGAGCTATTTTGACCAAGATGAATGACTTCAAGGATTTTTATCTCTAGACTGCTGCTATGTTTATTTGTGTGGTTTCTGTGCAATAGAAAATGTCTTTCTATTTGCCATTACATTTTTGCAATGTGTGAAAGATATTCCATCCACAGTCTGAACACTGTGTCATTGACACAAGTACTGCTAAAGTTACGACATGAACAACTTGCTTCCTCTGCTCTGTTTCATACTCTTACATCTTAATACCAGTTTTGACTTTTATGAACATTTCTAGGTTTATTAAAATAAAATGGCCACGTTTCTCTCCTCCTTATTCTATATCACAGTTGAAAAGAATATGCCAACCTTCTCTCTCAGCAGGTGTTTCTCAGCTGCACTCTACTTTTCAGCTCTGCACTTATTCTCCCTTCTCCCAGCCATATTACTTTTCCAATAAATGTTAATCTGATGTGCCCAAGCCATTGCTACATACCTGCCTTCTAAAGCTATGTATGTTTGCTCTTTTGCTGTTGCGTTCAACCTCCCGATGCACATCAACCTAGTTTTTGATCACACGTCTTTGTTTTATCACGTCTTTATCACTTTCATCTGCTCTTCAGATATCACATATGCCCTAGCTAATAGTTTTTCCAAAGTCAAATTGCCTGTATTTAGTCATTTTTCTTGTAGCTATTTTGAGCTAAATCATACGAAGAACCATTTCCTCACTTGCCAACCCCATCAATGAATACAGTGTTCTCCTATGAACTGTATAGAGGTTGCCTATTCCTCAGAAGTTTCATCTAAGAATGTCTTTCTATGGAGTTATTTTTTCCCCCATCCTGAAATCAAAAGTCTCAAGTAACCTGTCTAAAATTCATTTTCTATGGGCTTCCTCAATTTTTATTTTTTTTTTCTTTGGGATTCAGCTTTGCATCTGTTTTAGGTCACTCAAGGAGGAATTTGGTTAACTCTATTCACCAGTCTCATTCTATGCAGCGTTTCCAGTATTTAATTCCATAGGCTGATTCCTTCTGGTGTCAGTCTGAATATAAGACATGCCACCATCGCCTGTCTTGTACTAGACTGATGGCAGGAATGGGGACCCACAGAGGAAAAAGGAAAGTAAACAGGATCTGATTAAGACTCTTTTAAAGCATGTACTAATCTCAGTTCAGCTAAGCAGGAAACTATCTTAGATTTAACTCCCTCACTTATTTTAAAGGCATAGATCATTACTTACCTCACCATTCATGACACTATACAAATAGTACATAGCTGACAGATTGGACACATTTATCAGATAATTATAATCTAAATATTTATTCTTGAGTCTTACTCATTTTCCAGTCCTAATGAAAATTTCATACCTTTTGATCTGCTTATGTGATGCAGTCAAGGAAAGGAAATATTTTAGATTTAATTTTAATAATGAATACAAGTATAATAACCTGCTTTTCTTGCTAGAAATACTATGAACAACATGAGTAATCACATTAAAATAAATCTTCTATTTTAAATTTCTTAACTTTCTAGTATTTTATTTTCAAATTCTTCATTCTAGCTATGACTGTTGCATAGAATAGAGATAGTGTGGAGATTAATTAGATCCACCACTTCTAACTATTCTGTCTCAACATACACATTCCATTCATATTGTTTAATTTACAGGAAATAGAAAGCTGCATAAACTGTACTGACTTTCAGGTTCTAGAAAGATATTTAGGAAATTGAAATTTTATATGGTTAGAGATTTTGTGTGATTAACAGATCATGAGTAACTGATTCCATGATCTTCAAGAATATTCTATTAAAAATATGAAAATGAAGTGTGTGTATTTTACAGTTGTTTAATACAAAAATTTTCTTTGGCTTTTTGATGTCTTGTCTATTTGAATTTTATTTGCATATGCTGCCATTTAAATGAAACTTACCCTGAATATTATTATTTTTCTGTGAGGAAAAAGGAGTTTTACATTTAGTTAACAAGGCTGTAACTCAGACTCTAGTGCCATGTAATTGCCGTCAGTTCAGTACTAAATGAAGCCAAATGTTTGACTATACATACACATTGCCACCTGATCAGTTCTTACTAACAAAGCACCCTGTTATCACCTTTCAGAGTTCTCTTGAACAGCACTTTTGTACATGCTTCAAGTAGATTCTACCATCTGAATCTAATTCTGTGCCACGAACTTTGGCGAGCTGGTGAAAATTGAAGATTAGGTTTCTTTCTGCCCAGGTGTAATATAATTTTCCCTGCTTTGAACCATTTTATTTTTGGATTACTAAAATCGCATGTTTACTCTTGCCAAAACTCTACTGGAAAAGGGAAAATAAAGAGGGACAAGATAATCGTGCAGATTATAACAAATATGAAGCTGATATTTGCAGACACTAGCAAGCTAACAAGAAGGGTTGCACTTCTTTGCCAGTTTAGATAAACTGCAAGATTTGCACTGGGGAAAACACACAGGGAATTCTAGGACTTCTAGTAGTTCCAAGAAGGCATGAGCACACCGGCAGTATTACAAATCACACTTACCAGCTCACTACAGTAAATATTCTCTCAGTAAGGATACTACTCACCTCTATTCAGCCCCAGTCAAGCAATCTCTATTGTTTTAGTCTCCAGTTTCCATCTGGCAAGCTCTCCCTCATGAATAATTATTCTTTTCAGGATCATATGACTCAGTGCTTAATTCAGTCTCCTCTTTATTTTACCTTTCCATCACTGCCTCCCCTTGCTGTCTGCCCTTACTCTCCTCCACCTTCACCTTTCCATACTTTGCCTTTTGCTTCTGATCTAGTCTCACCATCCTGTTATCTTCATGTGGCTTCACTAGACACATAAGTAGGGTGGTTTATCTTCTTAGATTCTGATAGAATATCAGAATATCATCATTCTGTCATGGACTTCAGGTGAAAAAGGCTACACAAATGAGATTTTGGGGGAATTATGTGAACAAAAGACTTCCGTCAAAGACCTGTGATCCCTGTCCTCTAAATTAGTATGTGTGTGGTCTGGTGTTGCTTAAACAATTGTGACTCCAGTTATAAATGGAAATTCAAGTAATACTCAGCCTCATTAAAGGTGTCAGTTACTGCAACAGTAACATCAAATCAGGGTGTTACTTGCAGGATGGCCTGCAAGTAACGCTGAACTGAAAAAAATAGGACTGAACACTGCAGAAATTTGAAACTTGGGTGTTTTTAATTCAATGATAACATGGTTTGTCTAGCTCAGGAAGAGGGGGAACACAAACTACCATTAAATTTTCCCTTGAGAACATTTTTCAAGTTGATTCAGAATATTTGGGGTTGGAAATCAGTAAAACCTAGGAAGTCATGTGACCTTTCCAGAAACTTTATTTTTTCCGTCAGGCCAGACAAAAATGTCTTGAAATTGAAAACTGAATTATACTTGTTCCTACCATTTTTCCAAGTTTTGAAAGTTTGTGTTAGATTTATTTTGAAAGAAAACTGGAGTCATCCTAACTTTTACTCAGTTTTTCCATCTGATGAGTCAAGACCAGTTCAGGTTACACACTGAACGAGCCTTGAGGTTTGATTAATGCCTGTTTCCTTGTGATCAGTTTAAAAACCCACCACACTATTCATAAGTCAGTCAATGAGAACTACATGCCAGAATCAACTGTATGGATATTGTTTGTCAGACTACACTGGCTAATCAACCTGCACTTTAGCTTATCTGCTTAAGTGGGATAAGGGGCTCGCATTCACATCCATTAACACAAATTAAAACCATAATTTGCAAGTTATTTGTCAGTTGTGTGTGTTTGCTTTAATTGGCTGTATTTGTCTGTGTAGTTTAAATACAGCCATAAGTCAAAGACACTTTTTACTGCCTTAAAGGAAAACTGTACATGACTTAATGCAAGCAGAATATTTTTAGGGACATTCAGAAAACAAATCATCTGCACCATTGAACAAGAGCCAGCAGCATGGCATTTCAACAGCGAATTACCAACTGCTCCCACTTAGGCACTAACATTGCCAGCTTCTCACACAGGCTATCCTAAAACAAATGCCTGGATTCTTCTTCTTCCAGATGCCTTCCTGCTACACAGAACCCTATCCAAGCATGTGTGAAAAGTGACACGTGTTGAATCTCATTCACAAAAGGCTCTCCACACTTGTACTGGAACACCTCACTGAACATGGGTTTTCATTTCTAACACTCATTTTGCTCTCCAGGGAATCATGCTGTTATATTTCAGGCCTGGTTTATATCACTATAGTCATAATCAAAATTATTGCTTCAGTCTGAGAGTTTAAAGCATTTGTTAAACATAGCTAATGGTGCATGACTGCATGAAAGCTGTATTCTTCATATCGTATTTCAGGTGGAGAATCTGAAAACCTATTTCAGTAACAGTCCCAACGCCAACACACACATCATAAAATCTTTTTGCTTACTGCTAACAACAGTGGCTTTAGAGAGTGATCTTTCTCCCACCAAATTCATGAATAAAAGTATTTTTGGCTTTAGTGATCCATGGTGATCCCAGTTCCTAAATAAAATATGTACTTCTCTTTGGACTTAAATAGGATTGAGAGAATAAGAGAACAAGAGAGCAAGAGTGTGAGTGAGCGCCAGCTAAATTACCTGGGTTTTTTTATTCGTGGACCAACAAACAAGAGGCTAGTACAAAAGGCATGACATGAAAATTAAGAGGAGAAGGTTTACTTCCTGGCTTAGACTAGTATTTCTTTAAAACTTGGGAAACTTTGAGTCTCAGGTCCTTTTCTGAATTCCCATCTCCTAGTGCAGTGCTGGGAGAATAAATTCCCCTGAGACTGGACAGGACCATGTGGAAACCAGTAAGGAAAATCTCCACCCTTACAAAGACAAGCACACTTGAAGCCAATTACTTCTAAACAATCAATCCCCAGTGAACAACCACAAAGGTAAACAATGGGGTAAAGATACATCTTCCCCAAATCCATCATAAAAGTGGTAAGTACCTCTCAGTGTATAAATAACCATTTGCACATTTAGAAATCTTTATTAGCACATACAAAGGATTATAGTCAGTCAAGGAGCTCACAATATAGCACAGTGGTACTGAGAAGAGCAAATGGTGAGTCGAAGGACTTGCCCAAACCCTTATTTCTTACAAAGGAATTAGACTGATGTTATTGTAATTGTGCCTAAAATGCAGTCATCTTGTTTATACTGGTTGCTCAATATTTCTGTTCAGTGGATAGACACAATCATCTTCAAATGTCAATGTACCTTGTCTTGAGACAGATGTCAAAAGCCTGCAGGCTAAGCCATCTGGTGGACATGGTTGTCTCTCCATTCACAACAGGCAGAGCTTAGGTAACCAGCTAAGAGTGTATGTCCCAGCTTTTAGGTGGCTTGTGTTTAATGAGATGAACCTCGACCCCGATCACCACTTTGCAAGCTTCCAAAAGCACAAAAGCTTGCTGAGCTATTTTTTTTATAGTCTAATTTGAACACTTCGTTACCAATATCTGTTTTTTCTGCACCTGACTACCAAAATGTAAAGCTTTACCATTTACGTCCATCAGAAAAAGATCTGATTTTAAGATCAATGAAGCTGATGTTAATAAAAGATTTTATGATTTATGTGTTGGCCATTTGATTAGTACAGTGTATAAAACACACAGTATGGCACAAAAGAGAAACAGTGTGAATACTCAGCTTAAAGGTTTGTTGGAAATTTGGAAATGCTCAGGTTTGTGAACCTATTCAAGCAAACCTTAACCAAGAGATGGCTCAGGTTTAGGAGGCGTGTTGCAAGTGCTGTATAGGGAAACACAATGCTGCACAACAACATAGAATATTATATGGTTTGCACTGCTCCTTTTTAGTAAGAACTCTATTTAACTTGAAGTCTGGACAGTTTTATTATTATTACTATCAACTTCTGACAACAAAGAGAAGCAGCATACTCCTAAACAAAACTCTTCCCATCCCTATCCCCTCTAAGAGAAAATTCAGAGAACCAAAAATTAAAATATAAGGCAAGAACGATTTTGGCTTTACTTTCACATGAAAACAATACCCTATTTAGAGCTGCTGCTCCTTCTTCTGGCTTCTAGCCAAGCCCTTTGTACTCATCCTAAAATGATGAGCAGCTATATTTATATTTTATGGCTCTTTAGCCATAAAATAGCATTGTACATTACTACCAGAAAGTCAGAAAACAGAGAGTTACAAATCATTCTCCTGCCCCAGAAAATCCTCCCAATTATTATTCATACAACAGCAGGAGGGGAAGTGGAGGAGGTTGTGAAGCCTGCACCATACCTTATTTAGGTATTCAGCAGCTAAAGGGACAGTGTAAGATCCATAGATGCTAAGCCCAGCCAGATACCAGTTGCATTCAGCAGGATTTTAATGAATATAAAAAGGGCTTTATACCTGACATCCCTGTTGAGCTCTTTTTTTTTTTTTTTGAGCACATTGCAGAGGTATCAGACAAACGGAGAAGATGTATTATTGAAAGATGAAGTACTTGTCAGTCAAAGTCAACATTTTAAACTAGATAGGTAGCTCCCAGTATAGCCCACTCCCGCTGTATTTAACATTAGTGCAGCCTCACCTTGAATACCACGTGTAGTCCTGGGTCCCACAACTTAAAATGGTGTGAACGTCCTTGAATGTGTCCTGACAAGGGCAACAAAACTGGTGAAAGGGCTGGAAGGAATGTCCTGTGAGGAGCAGCTAAGGACTTTGGGCTTGTCTAGTTTGGAGAAAAGGAGGCTGAGGTGTGACCTCATTGTTCTCTACGGCTTCCTGAGGAGGGGAAGTGGAGAGGGAGGTGCTGATCTCTTCTTCCTGGTATCCAGTGATAGGATGCACAGGAATGGTTCAAAGCTGCGCCAGGAGAGGTTTAGACTGGACATTAGGAAACATTTCTTTACTAAGAGGGTGGTCAAACACTGGAACAGGCTTTCTAGAGAGGTGGTCAAGCCTGTCAGTGTTTAAGAGGCGTTTGGACAATGCCCTTAATAGCATGCTTTAACTTTCAGTCAGCTCTGAAGTGGTCAGGCAGTTGGACTAGATGATCATTGTAGGTCCCTTTCAACTGAAATTAATTCTATTCTATTCTATTCTATTCTATTCTATTCTATTCTATTCTATTCTATTCTATCCTATCCTATCCTATCCTAATGGAGTGAGATAGGGAAAAGTTCTCCTGTGGTATATAGTACATCAACTGCATTAAGTCTGGAGATTAAAAGCAGTATCAAGGATTCAAATTACAAGCTCAGGAGGGATCTCCATGGAAAATAGATAAGTATTACATTCTGTCAGTGATACAATAACTCACATTGTGCACCAAGTTGTTGAAGATATTCAAGTGTATGCTCTGGACAGAACATTTAAATGCTGCAAGCATAAAGGCATGTGAAGGGTTGACCTTGACTGGCTGCCAGGTGCCCATCAAGCCCCTCTATCACTCCACCTCCTCAGCTGGCCAGGGGAGACAAAATATAACGAAAGGCTGATAGGTGGAGATAAGGACAGGGAGAGATCACTCAGCAATTACCATCACAGGCAAAACAGACTTGACTTGGGAAAATTAATTTAATTTATTGCCAATTAGAAGTCAGAGCAGGGTAATGAGGAAAAATCCCTAAATCTTAAAGCACCTTCCCCCACCCCTGCCTTCTTCCCAGACTCAGCTTGACTCCGGATTTCTCTACCTCCTTCTCCCAGCGGTGCAGGGGGATGGGGAATGGGGGTTGTCACCAGTTCATCACACGTTGCTTCTGCTGCTCCTTCCTCCTCAGCAGGAGGACTCCATGCACTCTTTGCCTGCTCCAGTGTGGGGTTCCTCCCACCAGAGACAGTTCTCCACGAACTTCTCCAACGTAAGTCCCTCCCACAGGCTGCAGTTCTTCACAAACTGCTCCGGTGTGAGTCCCCCACAGGGTCACAAGTCCTGCCAGAAAACCTGCTCCAGCATGGCCTCCTCTCTCCATGAGTCCACAGGTCCCACCAGGAGCCTGCTCCAGCTCAGGCTTCCCATGGGTTCACAGCCTCCTTCAAGCATCCACCTGCTCCTGCATGGGGTCCCGCAGGTGGATATCTGCCCTACTGTTAAGTTCCATGGGCTGCAGGGGGACAGGCTGCAGGGGGACAGCCTGCCTTCCCATGGTCTTCACCACAGGCTGCAGGCGAATCTCTGCTGTGGCACCTGGAGCACCTCCTCCCCCTGCTTCTTCACTGACCTTGGCGTCTGCAGAGGTGTTTGTCTCACCACTCTCTCCTGGTTGCTGTCACACAGTTTGTTGGGTTTTTTTTTTCTCCTCTCAAATATGTTGTCACAGAAGTGCTACCACCACTGTTGATGGGTTTGGCCTTGGCCAGTGGCAGGTCTGTCTTAGAGCATTGGCTCTATCAGACATGGGGGAAGCTTCTAGCAGCTTCTCACGGAAGCCACTCGTGTACCCTCCTGGCTACCAAACCTTTGCCTCGCAAACCCAGTACAAGACAAGGTGGCAATAGGTGCTTTGATCTCTTCCGCTTCACTCCAGTGCCCCACATATTAAAGACTCTACTACAGAAAAGTTTGAACAAGTGATCACTTTCAGACTGACAGTAATTTGACAGCCTATAAAATACAGGGAAGCTGTCAGTTGATCTTACGTACTCCTTTGATTTCTATGTATTTACACCATGAGATATAGACTCTCTTGGTCACTCCCTTTTTCCTAAATGTTTATGAGCTAGTCAGGGGCCTAAGAACATCTTGAAGTGAAAAGTGACACTAACATCTCAGAAGAAGTGTTTAAGACACAGGCCATAGCAAGTTGGACTCAGAAAGTGATCTATGTCATATGGTTTAAGCCATAGAAGTACCATTCTATTCTTTCTATAAATTCTTTTAAAAGCAGTCAAATATGAAGTGCTGCTGCTGTGAGTGAAAATGGCATTAACAGTATGAGGGATAAGTCATATTTTTCCTCTGTCCTTGTAAAAGCTTCATATTTGTTCACTCTTCCAACTTGATTCCCTTTGTGCAAAAATAATCCAATCATCTGGGTTGTTGTTTGTATGTGCAAAAACAATTTAAACTGAGAAGTGTTCAATGATTCCAAATTAAAATCCTTGTTCCAAATGCTGTGCAGTTGGGCAAGATGTCAGCTGATATCCATTTCTTCATCTGAACTTTGACTCTGATGACTAGCTCTTGCAGATCCCAAAACTAACGATGACACAAACATTTGATATTGTCTTTACAGATAAACTCATAAATGCACTACATTGCCACCTAATTAATCTCTTTTTTGTTTATATAAATGCTGAAAAATAATTGCTCTTTCTATTGAAAGCATCTCAAAGACAATTCACAAAATTTTTTTCCTACCCATGCAGCGTCATTTATTTGAGGTTGAAGTGGGGAAAAAACATAAAGGTAAGATTTTCTTACATCTGTCATAAGAACACTGAAAGCAGGAAAACAATTACTATGATTAGATAAGGAGCATAAAGTAAACAAAAGGTAAAAAAAAAAAAAAGTGGAATTTTTCTCTTTCTACAGCATTTTTAGTTTCATTTTACCCAGGGACACAGCCAATAACAAGTTGTCTCATCTGGCAGATCAGAGTGTTTTGTACAACCGTCCGTTTGGTCTCTGAGGAAAAAAAGGATCAGCTAATTTTCCATACTTGGATGAAGCTATTTGTGATAACCTAGTTAGTCATGGGAGTTGCCTAGCATTTTTTCAGTGAGTCTGAGAAACTATATCCAGTTCCAGATTTCTCACTGAAGAAACAGAAGTATCACTTGGTGTTTTGCTGTGACTCTCAGGTCCAGATCGTACCATGGAGTTGAGTCAACATCGCATCCCAGATGCATGGAATGAACATTATTGGGAATGTGCCACAAGGATAACTCTCTGCTTTAACTTAATTCTAACCTACTTCATCAACACTCATTCAATGGTAAATGGTGGGTCAGAATTTTTATTAATAGATATAGTTCCACATGAAACTTACATACAAAAATTTTCAGATGTTAACTATGTAATCTGCATGAGGGACTATGTTTACAGAAAAATGACAGTGAAGTCCAAAGTTACACATACTCTTGACATCGTTCATATTTTCAAAAAATTAGCTTATAGTCTTTCTTTTATGCTCTGTTTAATGTAGTCCTAATTTTGATATATAACACAATTTAGAATTACTCATTAACACATTTAATGAGGTAATAAGATTTAGTCTTTCCAAAGTTTATATTTTATTCTTTGCCCAACTTCTTCAGATAAAAACTGTTTTGCGTAATTTTATCTGAATGCACATTTAGGCATTTGCCCAATTTTATATGCAGTTTACTCATAGAAAGTAAAGTCTGAAGAAGGAATCGGTAGCACTAGGCATGTGGAGAGACTAACTTTTTGTGTGTACTGAAATGAAGGAATTAGTCATTATAGTAGTCCCAGTTTCTCTTTTATGGTATTTAAAAACCACATTGTTGGAGAGATTCCCTATGTTACCAAGTCACATCCCATGTTATTGCAGGTAGTTCAACCACCTATTCCTTTCCATAGGCTGATGAAGTCACGGGCTAAGGCCGCCATTCTACCTATGCTTTCTCAGTCCTTATTCCTACTGCAGCAGGCACAGGAATATGCTGAATGCATGACAAGAGGAATGAAACAGACATCACTTATTTCAGTTGGCCTTAAAAAAAGAGCATAGTCTGGAGTTCCTGGGATTTAAGAGATGCCTCCACTTCTATAAAATACAGTCCCACGCACACTTTTACATTAAACTGTGACTTTGCTCTAAATTTTTGCTCTGTAAGATGGCATTTTTGGCTCTGCATCACTGGATCCCAGTTGCCTTCCAGCACAAACATACTCACTTTGCAAGTAAAAATATTTTTCCAGTTGCTAGGATGGCAAACAGTGTAGGAACTGAAAACTCAGGCTATTGCAGACATACTGTGGCTAGTGTGATGAAAAGACTCACTTTATTTCCTTTTTCCAAAACTTCTTACCTCCTGCTTAAGAGTCCCCTTGTGGCCACTGAACACCAGATCTTACAGTTCTGAAAAGGTTGTGGTGACAAAACCCGAGTCAAGACTTCCATTAACAAAGAATATACGACAGGATGAAATATCAGTACAAAGTAAATATAAATGACCATATAAAGAATAGGAAGTGTTGCCTCTGACAAAAATCCATTCTGCCCTTTTTAGACATTCAGCAGCCAGTCTTTCAGCTTTCTTGAATTAGCAAGATCACATGTAATCCTTCAGGAATGCAGGAGGCTGTCTTCCTTAGCTTTCATTCTACAGAGAGAGAATCTCATGGAAACACTGGTGATTCTTACATTCAGATGTTTGGTTTTTATTAAATATAGACTTTATTAAAGATCCACCTGTTGATATAACGAGATAAAGTCCATTCTAAGAGGTAATTCCTGGTCTTTTATCACCAGAATACTTTTGAAAGTTTCTGGTTCAAATCTTAGTCTGTGTCTTTTGGTATTGCATGAATGGGATCAGCTGACCCCTCTGGGCTTTCCTTTGTTCAGTACTTTGGTAGTTTGGCTCTGTAATTCCAGTCAAAATCTCAGTTCCAATCTGCTTAATTCAGGAGGCCTTGCCATTTAGGAATAAAAGGTCCTAGATGAGAAGAAGCTCTTGAGGTAACAGACTTCATACTATTTACAGCCTGCTGTCGGAAGAATTGAGCCTAGTTTCTTGAGGCATTTGTCAATTTACCAATCACAAATTACAAGGCTATAAGCATTTAGGAGGAAAAAAAAAATTTATTATTTTTGTCACATACTGCTTTACAACACTTCTTGCTTGTCTAAGCACAATTGTGTCTCCTGAAAATCACATTAGACTTCTGACATGATATATCTATGTAGTTTCTTTTTAATTCTACAGAAATGATTAATCTAAAATGATGTTGAAGTGGGGATAATGTCTTCCCAAGATCTGTTGTATAAATTTTGTTACCAGTGTGTTTTTACCTCTAACAAGAAATTTGCTTACACCACACAAAAGATGCTGGAAACCAGATCCTGCTGAGAGTGATCAGATGGACCTATTTCTACCTTTTGCTTCTGATGTTTCCCACACCCTTGTCCACACGAGCTTTTTGTTGTCTTTGTGTCAAATATGGCCCTTCAAGTAACAAAGCATCATTGCTATGGACTTAACCTGGATTTCTTTATAAAGTATGTTAATCAACTACCTGCAAACCTATTGTGTTCCTGAATTTCCACAGTGCTTCTCTTTGGGTCGCTTGTGTTCTGAAACCAGGTTTCACATCATTTTGCTGATTGCTCTAAGCAAGCTTTGTCAGTTTTCTAGCAGGGTCAAATGGCTTGCTTGGTTGGTTGCCCTTCTCCTTTCACATTTTTGCAAGGATTATGTTAGTTTATTGGACTTTTTATTCAAATGAAATTTTTAGGTGCCTGAGGTTACAGAACCACAATCTCTTAGGCTGAGACAAAACCTAACACCAGCTCAGATGAAATATCCTAAAACCAATAAAAAAGAAATGGGCAAGTATAGCAAGGCTCAAAGAAATTTGATTTTATGACACTCTTGCCTTCTCATCATATGTCCCATCACATTCTTATTACATATCCTGTTACATTAAATAATTACTCTGAGCAGTCATACCTAATATCTCAAAACAAAGATTTTCTGACTTGTGCATCATTGAACTAGGATGAAGATCCAGCAGGACATGTTGTGCCGCTGGCTTCATTACCAGCTCTGTTATTTTCAAATTCTGACTTTTGTCAGGGTTTTGTGGCACCTGGTTCCAATGAGCTCCACAAGTGCAGCCAAGAGGAATGTGTCCCTTTGGGAGCTCAGTCTTTTTTTTGGTGTGGTACATGTAATAAAGGAACCCAGTCAGATTTCCCAAGATGCGTTTGAGAGCCGAGTATTAAACATTGTTTTTTGTCATTCAGACAAAACCAGACAAGCTGCATACAAGAGGTAACCTCATATGGTCGCTTTTTGGATAAAGTACACTTTCTGTGTCGGCATTCCTTTTCCTAATATATCATTTTGATACTTTTTGTGATTCATAATGTAAATGTTTGTTTTTCGCATTAGCAGTATCAGTGTGAAACATGTACTGCAAAGAAAAAATTCATTTTCCAAGATTTTCATCTCAGCAGCTTTTGTAAGCAATACCATCATTTTTTTCTTATATGTACAATACCAGTAACCATCCCCACATAAAAACAAATTACATGATTTTTAACAGAATGTAACATTTTTCCTTCAAAATTTTATAAACAATAAATATCTCTGTTCTGTTTCAGAGGCTGATAAAAACTCTGAAGTTCCTTCCCACATTTGTTTCTTTCTCTCTTTCTTCTGGTATATTTGTGATCAGTGCTCCTCAGCATAACATGAGATATATAACAGGTATAGAAGGAGCAGTATACCACTATGCGGAGGAGGAACAGCAAACAGCAAATGTTATTTACCTTCTTGAAGGTCTTATTGGATCCATAAAATTTTATTTGTGAGAAATGTGGTGACAAAAACATTTGTTATTCATGCTTACAGCAAATATTTCTAGCTTACAACTTGTAAAATAAAAAGAAAATTTCAGCATTGGATGAAGCATCAGAGAATATGGTATGTGCTCTCGAGAGATGATCTCTCTTAATTGTGATGTATCTTAAAAGAAAATACAGAACTCCTATGGGATCCAAAATGCTTTCCTGAAAACAGTCATATCAGAAGAGCAGAGAAATTGTGGAGACATCAGGAGTAGACACTGAAACATTGCAGCACTTTCAACCACACTTTTCAGCAAGACTCATAGACTGATAGACGATAAGTGGTTCACTTCCTAAAATGTCTCCGCCTTCTGCATGGATCTTTCCTGTTGGCCTTGGTTAAGACTGAAGTTAAGAAACAACATGGTTTCCACAACCAACAAAAATGTGGTGAAAGGCAGTTTTGTATTTTATTTTTTCCAGATGCAGCCAGTACCACCACAAATATGTCCAATTGCCAGCTAGTTATCTGCACCCAAATAAAGAACTGCTTGTTCAACGAGAGACCAGCCAACACTGAAGACACTCTCCAGTGGTAAAAGGTACAATATTCAAGAAGGTCGCTGAGAAACGTCTTGTTCCAGCTTAAATCATGAATAAGTCATTGCCAATGCAGAGAAGAGGACTGCTTTAAATTGGATACCATAAAAAGCCCACGTATCTACCATGTCTGATCATTTTACAAAAGAAGAAGTTATTCTCTGTTCAAGCAGAAGACAAAATGAAACTACAAATTTCAATAGAATGAATGATATCCTATTTCATAAGTACCCACTCACCTTCTGAATGAACTTCAAGATTTATTCACTCTTACCTGAAGGGTACATTCATATATCTGTCCCTTCTTAGCCTCACTGGGAAAAGGAAGTAAAAACTAATTAATTTTACTGAAATGAGACAAATTAATTTCAAATAATAGTACAAACTTTATTTTAGAAATGACCTGAGATAATTAAATGGTGATGTGAAAATATTTGTTTAATCTCCTTTGAGTCTGTTTTCTCTTAACCATACCAGCAGACTCTGTGGCAGCAGAAAATTAACATATTTTCTTTAAGAGCCAAAGGAATGTAACAAAAATATGCAAAAAAAAAGAAGTCAAAACTACATCAACATCACTTGGACAGTATTTTAAGAACTGGGCATTATAATGATGAGAAGGAAGCAGGAGCTGGCAAAGGTCAAAAAAGCAAAACTTGAGCAAATCTTCTATAGCCACCATAGACATGAAGTAACTTGTAAATAAGCTAGTGTCAACCTAATTGCATTACGTGTGACTTACTGTCCAATGTAATAACAAGCATGCTGTGAGCTAGTTTGTTATTTCGCAAGCAGCTTTAACAACTCATTTTAAGATTTTTGTTACTGTAAGTGGCTTGCAGTATTTACCTGAGCTTTG
Organism: Ibidorhyncha struthersii; assembly: GCA_013398815.1. NCBI lineage: Eukaryota > Metazoa > Chordata > Aves > Charadriiformes > Charadriidae > Ibidorhyncha > Ibidorhyncha struthersii. The sequence goes on along the minus strand of VZSZ01006072.1, from coordinate 87,637 downwards.
TCAGTGTAAGGCTTGGATATCTTTACATTAAGCTGTAAATACATTAATGGAGACATGAAGCTGAAAAATTCATTTGAATGGGAGAGCTGGATCAATGTGTCAGATTAAAAAAGATGCAAAAGGAGCAAATATTAAGAAATGACATCACTTGAAATGGGTGTTTTCAACCAGGAGGGTGGAAAATTCTTAGGACGAGAAGAGTGAGAAACAAAAGGCAAAATCATTCAGGAAATACTCATGGAAGAAAAGATAATAGATATTGGATAACAGTGTCAGATGAAATGGTGTTGAAAAGAGGAAGAACAGAGGAGATGGGATGACTGGAAATTGTATTAATAAGGAGGAAGTAGCCCAATACTTCCACCATTATGACATTCAAGAGTTGGAATATGAGAACAAGAGAGGCCTCCCTGGCAGAAGCGAGCTACGTAGGCACTAGCAGAAAGAGTGGTACAGGTCTTTTTTCTCTTACAGGAAGCCCTAAATATGATGTTAGCCAGATGGTCACAAAAATCACAGAGTCTTCACATTTTACTGCTAAACCATCACTTCTAGATTTTCTGGTCGCTGAAAAAATTTGGAGTTCAGGTGCACCACCTGGTTTTCAATGAAATGATATTGTTAAGCATAATTTTTCCCAAGAAGTTTGCCAAAAGAACAGAAAATTCTAAGGGTTTTCCCAGGAACCCATAGCCAGCAGCACATAAATTTCATGTTTTAGTGTAGGGTCCAAGTTTATGGACATTCTTGGAGACATATGAGCAACATTTTTTACCCCAGGTCCTTTTGTTTTCCAGCCCATTCTGATCTATTCCCTAACTTTGGTTTGCTAACAATACAGTGCATTAGCATATGATACAGCTTCATCGAGGTGCTATGAAAATCAGTTAAACAATACCTTTAGTTAGGCAAAGCTCTTTTATCTTCAACCATTGGGCCCAGTCTTCATATTTTAGATACATAAATCGCAAATAAAACAAGCACTGAGTTAAAGCATAGCAATTAGCATGTTAATCCTTTCATTTTGCATTTCAAATTGTAAGCCATTAACTTCCTAGAACACAGCAATTAAAAAGAAGAAATAACTGAACAGTTTCTATAAACATTTTTGCTTATGAGGATGCCAATATAAACGCAGAGTTTGGTAACAGGTCTAGGAATCAAAAGCTCTTGCCCCCATTTCTAGCTAAGATATGTCTCCTTTTTAACTTTAGCAAATTATTTGTGTATCAGCTTTCCTGCTTGCTACCTGTGATAATAAATAATTCCGTGACATCATTTATGAGAGTAATAACAGTGGTAAGGAAGTGGTCTCCATGACATTCCAAAGTGAGAACGAGGACACTGCAGCCTTTTCTGAGGAGTCAAGCAGGAGCAGACATTGGTGAAGAGAAATTGATGCAATTTTATACTGGGACGCCATTGTTCACCTCAAAATGTAATCCCAGATAAATTCTCTGTTTATACATTCTCATGCTGCTTAAAAATTGTCAAAGTGGAAATCCTCTGATGACCTTCACTGACAAGATCCATGCATATAAATCACAGAGTATATATGGTCCTGCCTAGTCTCCCACTGTCCAGACGCTGGATCATGGCACTGTGCCTCTACTGCCTGTCCCCAGGTTTACCCAGGTAACAAGTGGGGCATGCGGCAGAGAGAGGAGCAGGAAGGCATGCCTCAGTCCTACAATTCACGTAGAGCTATTTTAACCAAAAAGAATAATTTATCATTCTCTTATTACTCAGAGACTTGGGAAGCTGCCATTTTGTCTGGCACACAAGTAAATTCAAAAGCTGAAACAGAAAAAGATAAATGCAGCTGATGAAACCTTCTGCTGTCATTTACTTGAAATTTTAATTTACTTGAGCAACCAAACATTCTCCGCTGAGTGGAGTAATTCCTGGCTTATCCAAGTTAAATGGGAGAGGAACTGGACATCGTGAGACTAGCTGGAAATGTTTTATGGATGTATGTTTCAAAAAGGTACACACTCAAAACAAACAGCCCCAGATGCTCTTCTTGATACCAAGGAAAGTTAAACTTTGTGATCATTTGTTTAATTTGGTTCACTCAAGCAAAAAGAAAATAGAGGATTAATCCTTCAGTCACAGGTCTTAGTCATCATTGTTTGTCATATGCATCCAAAAAACCAAGCAAAAAGACCAGAAAATGAAGCAAAGCAATACCAAAGATAGAAAACAGATAAATTCAAAATGTGGTCATAGCAGACCACAGTATATGAGTTTCTTGGGTTTTTGTTGTTTGTTTGGTTGTGGGTTGCTTTTTTTTTTAATTTGTGCAGATGTTTTCAGTATGCAACAGATTGGTTCATGGTTTGTTTGCAGAAAACTATCAGTCTTGTAATGCTCTCTTAAGCAATAGGGAAAGTTACACTTAATAAAGGAAATTATTATAAGCAACTTAAACCATCTTGCTTTAGTGAGGAAGGGAAGGGAAGGGAAGGGAAGGGACTTTACATCAAGAGGTAAAGAGAATTTTTCTTTTTGCACAGAAATATCTCAGTCATTTGGAGTAGTGGTTTTATCATTCACACTCCAGTCTNAGGGGAGGGGAGGGGAGGGGAGGGGGCAATAAGTCAAGCACTTTGGTCTATTTGCATTCCTAACATGTAGAATAATAGAAAATTTATGTATTTTAGAGCTGGAACACTATTGCGGGACTTGATTTTCATTTTATTTTGATCTACATATGCCGAGCTATCACTTCATACAGAACTCAGAACCAAAACCTCTCACAACCAGAACTCTAAATTTCAAGATTCCATTTCTGTGCCCTGTCTTGAAATATTTTTCTCCATTTGTTACATCAAAACCAAAGGATTTTACAAAATTACATGTTAGACATTAAAGAAGAAAAATGTATCCAAGATTAAAACAGCTTGAGTTTCATAGCTTTATGTTTAGTTTTCTATAAAAATGTGCATTTGAGCTGCTAAATAGCTCTCCAGAAAGCATTTCACGTGATATAAAATGAATAAGACACATATTATCTCATGAGATAATAATGAACTGAACAGTCCTTGTCAGTTCTTTCTCATACTTATTTTACAGGCTGCTAAGTTTTTTTAACTGTGTGGTTTATGTGCACGCAAATCATCAGCAATCAGTGTATGAATCTATGGAGTCATAAACTCCAATATATTTCCAATATGTCAAGGCTTAATGCCAGCAAGGAGATTCTTTACTAGTAGGTGTCTGAAAACCAGACTGCAAAGGAAAATGCCTTCCAGAAGAAGACTTCCAGACTGAAAGGCAAAATGCCAGCATGAAAATCAAGTCGATACTGGTTCTTAACATAGTTACCCATCACCCGCGCTCCCACTCCTCCCTCTGGTGTGCTCTCTCCAGAAGGGAATAAAATTTTAAAAATCCAGCATAAGATTGCATGTAGACAAATATCTGCATTTGACACGAACACACTAGATCACATACCATTGGTACCATATCAGTAACTCTAAAGTTCCAGTGTTAAAATATCCCACTCAGACAATCAAGATAAGCATAAACAAGCAGGATAACTCAGGAATTTTATTAAAGAAGTAGACTTCAGACCGAGTGTTTTTAGGCAGCGTGCAAAAACAGCTATTTAGCATTATGAACAATATTTCCAGCTAAGTGAAGTGAAACCCGTGGAGTTTTTAGGCCAGAAAGCTGCTAGAACATCTCAGCTCATTCCTGAGGCAACACATGCTTCCATATTACTCTTCCTTCTTCCTTCTCTCTCCCCTACTCTAGTGAGGTCCTGGGGCTTTCTACCACACAGAGCAATGAAGGACCAGTAAGCCCCATTTCAGCCCTCTATTAAAGTGAAGATTTGCTTGGAACCAAGGGTATATTGATGAGGCTGTTAAGGTGCTTCTTGTTGGACTGTAGATTAACCAATGTAATTGGTGCTAGAGGCAGCTGACAGAGGTTTCACCCCAGGGTATGAGGCAGTCAGGGGTAGGTTTTACCCACTGATGCTTGATCTTACCCTTGTGGTGATCTTACACCTGCGGGACTGGTGACATTTATAATGGCATATATGGAAAGATACAGTGACACAGAGCAGCAACAACCTGGATTTGTCAGAGGCCTTTTGCCTGCACTAGAAACCTGGAAACGTTGCCTGCTGCAGCAGCAGCAGCTGCCAGTTGGCAGAGTGGAGCATGTATGGCAGTCTTGGAATAGCAGCAGCATTCCTGCTCTACCATTTCAGCTCTATCCCCTACCCTTCTCCCCCATCCCCAAAACAGGAGCTTCTTGGTGGTAGAATTTAAATTTTGCTTCCAATGCTGAGAAACTCTGAACTGCTCTGCTGGGGAGACGGTTTACTGTGGGACTGCCTAGCAACTAGAAGCCAAATGATGCTATCTCTTTCATTGTATTTGCCAAACTCAAAACGAAAGCTAGACAAATTATTTTTGAGGGGATTTACTGCAATAATGGCACCACACTGAATTTGGTTGGGATATGACGTTTTAAACTGTAGAAGAGTTCTAAACCCTGTAAAATGATGGTAATAATAGAAACAATGAAGACTGTCATGATATGCCAATTCTCTTTGGAACTGATACTTGTTCTTAAACAGCCCCAATGTTCAGCCATAATCACCCTGCTTGGTTAGGACATTCCAGGCAGGGCTCCTGTAAAGTATGTGACCCTTTGACGTCTGTTTCAAATTTATTTTTATTTTCTGAGTAGGCTGAGCTAGTGTCTGTCCAGATTAAAATAGCAACCAAAGCAGGTTTTACCTACATTTAGACTTACAGTTCTGACAGCTTAATCCCCTACAGTTTTGGAGGGGTTTTTAACTGGTTTGCTTTGGAGGACTGAGAACAGGTAATCTATCTGTAATTGGGAAATGATTATCTGAAATTGTAACAGGAAGCATACTTATAGAAGAGTTTCCTCTGAATTGACAAAAAAGAAATGAAAACCTAAATATTATTTGTTTTCTTCTTTAAACATGGATCCAAGTGTATACATTTCCATTGTCTGTTCCTGTAACGTTGTGTCTCATTGATTGTGCAATGATTAGAAGGCAGTCTTCTATTTCAGCTGTGCATAAAAACACACAATGATATTTTTTCACTTTATTTTACATATAACAGGAAATTATTTAAAAGTACTCTTAAAAAAAAAGTATTATAGTTGCAAATCTGAACATCAAAATTTTAAAAATGATGAAGTTAATTTTGCTCAATCATCCTTAACTTATTCCTGTAATATATGTATACAGTATCTTCTGTCTGGTCTCCATTAATGAGAGCTTGCCCAAAGTCTCCTAAGAGCTTTGCAGTAGTAAGCTTGTGAGATGAAGACAGAAGGGTCAAGAAGCCACTGTGAAGATGGAAGCAATGGAAGGAATTGATTACCTGGTCTTCTGGAGGCCACCATAGGGCAATCGTTGCTCTGAAAAGAGTTGCTGTGGTAGAGGCAAAAGGTTTTCTGATTCACAGTCCCCTTCTACAGGTCTCAGACTTCTACACCTTTGTGACACCTGTTATGATTAAAGAGCTACTTCTTTTCTTTAGAAGGGTCAGATAGAAACAGCATGGACCCTTTTACAAGGTGAGCATATCTTGCGATGTCACTGACTTACTTTTGGATTTACATGGGGCTGTGAACACAAACCGATTACAAACTGCTCCTTTGTGTGTTACTGGGACACAACCTCTCCTAGACACAGGCCCCAAGTGACAGTGGAATTATGAGCTGTGGTCCTTTACCTGACACACACCTTTCCTGAATCTGCTTGCTTGTTCGAAGCAAAATTATATCAACATGCTGAAGAATTTTAAATAAAAGTTCAGAAAGAAGTATAATTGCTAAAACCACAGAGCGATAAGAGGCACTAAATTTCAAGATGTTACAGAATATGTTTCAGTGTTTCTAGTGTCCAGAGACAAAAGAGAGCTTCCAAGAATTAGATCCTGTTCTGTCCCAAATATTCATGCAGCACTCCAGAATTAAACTAAAGGTTGGTTTCAGTGGACATATTGTATCATCTCCGGTTTGCCTTTATCCCTAGGCTATAGGTTTTACAATCTTTGCCTGACACCTGCTTCTAAATTAATCATTTAGTATCCAGCATTTTTCCCATGTAACCATATGCACTTTGTTTATTTTTCCAAACTTTTCTCCAAACAGTTCAAATTGTTTTCAGAGTATCAGTCTATACTTTCAGAGCTGGGATGTTGGGTTTTTTTCAGCTGAACTAAGAAACACCAAGCACACTTTTTTTCTCCTTCCCTCCATTTCTCTGCTCCAGGCTAGAAATGGAAGCACAGAACAGGTCTTTCTACAAAGTCCTACCCATTGATTTAGAGGCTTATAAGCCATCCAGCTCAGCTCCTTGCACTGTGGTTTAACAAGTTAAGTATTTCTTTCTGGATTATTCATTATTAAAGACACCAATAAAATAAAGAAAAAATTTTTGAACCATTTGTTCTGTCTGTGCAAAGAAGACTAACATTCATCTAGCTTGTGGGCTATGTTTATTAGGACCTCCTCTAGTGCTCCTACCCTAGTGGTAGGACCTGTAGCTAGCGTAGTGGTAACTGTCCTTCCATCTATGTGCCACTTTTGTCCAAGGATTGAATTTTGCCACTACTGGGCACAGCTCCCATCCTATTGAGGTTCTGTGTTCTCACAGAACTAATGAAACTCCCTTATTTTTCCAAGTGCTATAGAAGAGGTGCTACAGATATGATTCTGAAGGTAGAATTTGCTCTCAAAAGAACCTTCTCTTGACTAATTCGATTGCAGTCTTGGATAAAGTATTATGTGGGGAAAAAAAACTTTTCAGAGTTTTGTATACATTTTTTGTGTTGGGCTTAGGGAGACTCTGGGGTTTGAAAGGCTGCTGCACAGCTTGCCACCATCGCTAACATGCCAGAAGTAATTACAGGATCGCTTAAAAAAAAATAAAAATAGACTGAATGTTCTCAGATCTTCTGACCATTTCTTCCATGTCTTCAGTAACCCTAACTATTCTTTTCTTTTTGTTAGAGTAGTTCTTTCCATTCTTTCCTCACCTGTATCTAACGCAGACCACAATTCAGATTTTTCCTAAGGAGCTTCCAGTCTAGCCATTTTTCTATAAAATCTGGCTGTAATTTATTTATTCTTCTCCGAAGGCCTCATTTCCTCCCTTTTCTCACTACTGCATTGTGCAAAAGATGATGTAACATGTCTATTCTTAACCTCAGCTATGTCTGTGACACAGTTCTTTTTTCGTGCTGAGGGACTTAGCTACGTATGTTAGCTTTTTCCAGACATAAGTCTATTTCTTTTCCTTCTTCTATCCCTCAGTATTTTCTCAGAAACTAGGAATGTGGCCTAAATGCCATTTATTTTTTTCTCGTCCTTAATGAACTGTTGCCACATTAAACTATTTGCTATTATAGATATTACAGTAAGCTTCAGGAGCTCACTGAAATATAGTCTCTGCAGCGCTTTGTTTTGTACAAATGCAGTTCCTTCTCTAACAGGCTTTGCCCACTGCACAGATAGGAGACAAATGACAGGGAAAGGGACAGAATATGCAGAAGACGGAGACCAGTGATGGTACGCAAACTGCTGCATTGGCTCCTTTTCTTTGTTAACTTCAGATGTGTCTTCATTAGAAGGAATTAGTTAACAAGAAAATGTAAGGCAAGGCAAGGCAAAGGCAAAGGCAAGGCAAGGCAAGGCAAGGAAGAGAGATCTTCAGGTGAAAAGTGCCTGTTGGGGATTTTATTCCAGGGAATCTGAAGGGATTATACACACACTGAATCTCAGAATAGGTACAACAGTGCCTTTTGAGACTAAAATAACATCTGAGTTACAGTTTGCATTTTCAGACATGTATGTGCACGCTGCTTCCATTCTGATGTAATCAGAATAATCTTTTCTCAAAAGGAAGATAATCTACAAGGGATACAAGGTTCAGCTGAATTTTGCATTAAAAATTCTGCATGCTTACAAATTGCAATCTGGCTGCCAGCAGCAGGGCTAATCTTGTCCAGTACTTGGTGGTAACAAAAGCTGTTCAGGAGATAATAATGACTGCAAAGGGGCCGTGACATAGCCATAACCACTGTTTGCTAGTAAATCAAGCGTGCTGGTCTCACACACTGAAATTTCTATACACAGGCTCTATGCACTGGTTTAGGCTCTAGATTTTGCCCTACCCCCTCTTCACCAAAATTAACAAACCAGAATCATCAACTGACTTTACAAAAGTGCGTAGCAAATTACTACTGAAGTACTTATGACTGAGTACAAATCAGTGTTACCCTTTTTTGTTTCTTCTCCCGTGTCCTCTCCAAATGTGCCTGAGCACTCCTGGCATGTGGACCCCTCTGAGCACCTAAGTGAGGGGAAAAACACAGTCCCCTCCCTGAGCCAAGCAGAATCCTCAGATCTTGGGTACAGACCCAAGAGAAGAGAAGGAGGGCATGCTTACTGTAACGCATATGATAAGTCCCATGAAAATCAGCGGTGCTTAAAGTTAATCATAGCTTCAAGTTCTCTGCTGGACCAAGTGTTAAGCCAAGGATTTTTCAGTTCAAATATCTAAGCTGATCTCCACTACCACAGTGTCTCAGGAAATAAGAAGTGAGTTCTCAGCAAAGACCACACAAAGTCAAATTTAAACTGCAGACAAGAAAGTGCAAAAAGGCAACCCACAGTAGTATGTGACCAGGTATAAATGAAATTAAGACAAATTTTGAACTCATACATGAACACAAACATTTTTTTTTGAAGCATTTAATCCAAGTTTTTTAGGGTTAAATGTTATTTTTACTTGTTTATAACTTTGTTTACCAAAAGCCAGCTATATAATCAATGAAATAGAAGTCCTATGCAACTGTAAATAAATAAATAAATAAATAAAGTTAAATTAAACAAATGCATAAATAAAAGCAACAATGAAAGATAAATGAGCAGCCTGAAGCCATTCCAACTCTAAATCATACTAACATTTTTACCAAATGCAAATTTTAAAGAACAGACTCATTTTATAAAGGGACCCAACTGCCAATTTTGTAAATGAAACAAATCAAGTTGGAAGGAAATACTGTGCATTTAATCTTTCTGAGAGAAAAATCATCTAATGTACCATTGGAATTTCTCCAGCCATGAAATATCTATGCTGTCCTCAGTCCAGCAGAGTAATTTTCCCAACAATAAATACAGTATATGAGTAAACATGGTCCTTTAAGTGCCTTCAGCTTCAAGGTTTCATCATCAGCTAAAAGGAATATTCAGGTTAACTATGATTAATATAGAACAGTGCAACTCAGCCAGTGTAACAAGATGAGGGTCTGCTGTTGGGATTACTTGGAGAAAAGGTGAGACAAGCTGAATCTTCCACAACACTTCTATGAGGTTTACTATGTAGAGAAATACACCAACATAACATAGCTATGTGTTTGCCACACACGAGCTGATGAAAAGGTAGGAAAAACAGAGCATTGGACTGAAGAGGGAAGAAGGGAGTACATTTTTTAAATGATGTATGCATCTGAAAGTTCCTCAAGGTTAAACCACCTGTCCTGTTAGGATTTCAATGCCTGGACATGGCTTCCTGGACGACTTTCTCCACAACATGTTACAGGGGCTGAGGTGAAGCTGACTGGTCTGTAGTTCCTGATTTCTCCTTCTCTGAAGATGATTCACCCCTTTGGGGAGCTGGGTGCAATTCTTGCCTTGCCGTTGCCCATCAGCAATGCAGACGAGCCTTGCAAGGACCTCAGCCGTTTCACCATGTTGCACCCCACCTGGTACCACGGACTTAAATATTTTCAGCTTACTCAAGCTGTGCCAGCACTATCTTCCTTTGCCAAAGGTAGTGCCTCTCATCCCCTAGTTTTGCTACCAAGCAAAGAGACCTGTGAGGCCCGAGATTAACTATAGCATCTGTCATTCATTCCTGTAGCTGTGTTACCTTTCCAGTCCTCAGCGGCAGAGCAAATTTTGTCAGTGTATATAAATAAAGCGTCTTCCTTTCTGAAGGTCATCATTCATAAGATTCCTTCTTCCCTTTGTCCGCTATATATCTTCTCTCTCTCCTAATGTGCCTTTAGGCAATGGGAATTATCCTGATTATCCTGTCAAAAGAGCTAGTCTGTGTTAGATGTGATATATGAATATCACCTTCAGTGTCAGTAACTGAAAAGCTACTCAAAACTTAATAAATATCTCACATTGGGGATTTCTCATGTTTCATTGCTAGACAAACACTTATTTCAAATTGTTGTATTCTGTCCCATTCAAACTAATACCACAGGTGTTAAAGCAGCATATTTTCATGCTCTTAGTAGTAGTGTCCCTATTCATTTTTAAGAAGTTATTTTTCAGTTCTTTTGAGAATAAAAATTTGTAGTTTGATACAGAAAAACAAGGGGAAAAAAACCTTGCTTAGTTACCTGATACGGAAATTAAATAAAATATTTTATTTTTAAAAATCATTAATAATTTTCTGCTGCTTGTTAAGCAGCAGAAAACTACCTGTAACTAAGGAGAAAAAATATTTCTAAAGAGGTTCTAAATGTCATAGAAAAGAAATTGAGCTAAACTCTCTTTCCTAACTTCTTTTACATTATATATGGGTTGCACCAGGGTGCCTATGTTTTTGCATGCACCTGCAATATTGGCCTCAAAAACAAGATTAGACAAATTACACTCCATACAGCAATAACACTGATCTCTGTTTTACAGTACTCCATATATTTCCTCTTTGTAGCCAACTTATTCTTTGTAAGATGGAGCCAGATCATCAATGCACTTTTGTTTGAGTCTGTGACTGCATCAAACTGTCCATTCTGAAAGAGTGAAGATGGCATACTAAGATCATTATACAAGTCTTAAGATATTATTGTACCAAACAACATACTTCTGAGAAGTGATTTTTTAGAAGACTTTTACTCCCCAAATCAAAATAATAATAATAATAAAAAAACCCTTGCATTTCTGCTAAGTATATAGTCTGTGGTTAAATGCCTGAATGTTCATGATCTTCATGTGTGCACACTTAGGGTGAGCTCCTGGCTGTATAGAGCCCAATTTTTACCATAACTTTCTTCACATTTGTCATGCAATGACAAGCACTTTTCCTGCCCAAAATAAGTTACTATTTCATGAGTCAGGGGTGATAAATATCAGGTTTTTATGCCTGCGTATCTATTGAACATGCCAAACTGCAGAGGTCATTCTGTTGTATCGATGTTCTAGCATGAACTAATAGGCTTATGCAAGTTTCATACTTACAGTAGTTTTGTTGGTTTAGAGTATCTGTACTTAATCAGATAAGAAAAGTGAGCTTGTACGAGCCTGTCAGTTTAGAAGCTGTGTATGGTAAGCTTTTTGGATTATCTATTAGACATCTACCAGAGTCATCATCCAAATTTAAAAATTACCTATGCTACCACCTGAGCAAGCAACTGGGTAGGAAGCTGAAAAGTAGTCTTCGGGTATTCTCAGAAATCCCTTCTGTTGCTTGAGCAACAGAAGAAAAAAAGGCAGTATCTACTACAAATGAAAACTTTATTTATGTGAGCAGAGACAGAAATGTGTAGTTTGGGTAGGGGGGTATCATTTACCACAAAGACATCATCATACAAATCAGATGGTTCTTTTCTCTGCAGCAAAGATTAGCCAGAAAGGTTTTGAAGCTACCTAAACACAGCAGAATAATAGCATTGTCATTATAGGACGTACACCAAACTATGTACATGAAATTTGTGACCTCATAATCATCTAAGCACAGAAGGAAGACGTCCTTCTTTAACATCTATATAACAATGCTGGGAGTCTAGGCTGTCACCATGATGAGTGGCATGGAGATGCCAATGTGTGGGAAGGACTACAGAGCAGGACTGCTGCAAAGTGCCAAGATGAATCTTACCTCATGAATATTGCAACCAATCCTGTAATTTGCCTTTAGAAAATAGAATGACTGGAAGAAGGATGAGGGAGAGGAAGTAGCAGTTCACACCAAAGATGCTGCAGCCACAGACAACTCCGAACACTACACTATGAAAGTTTATGAATAGAAGTTCTAATTAATGAAACTAAAGAAGGCACCTTTCTGTTACAATCTTAATCTTTCATGCATAGTGCAAACTGCTCCTTAAACCACAGCTGAGACGCAGTAGGAAGAAAACCAGTGTTGCCAAGAGTGACTTCAACTCAAGGAGTCTTTACTGGACATGTTGAGTAGCCAAGAGCAGACAGCATGCAGTAACTTGGTATTTGGGCATTATTCCTACTGGCAGAGATGCGGCAATTGCTAACCTAAAAAAAGATGCCAGTGATCTTAATCTAGTCAGATTTCAGTTACAAGAACAGAACACAGCACTAACCCAGTACCAGCATACTTGAACCCTGAAGTGGTCACTTTTACCAAATTTGAAGTAACTGATGATAACTGGCAAAGCACATGTGTTTAATGTGGTGTGTTCTAATAAAAACCAGAAATTGTTCATGGATATCCTATTGGGTATCCCATAAACCACAATTCCAAGGACATGAAAAAAGGTTATTCTGGATAGAAGGCCAGCATAGTTAAAAGGAGATGTTGAATACCTGCTAAAACAGAAGGAAAGCTAATACTGAGAGGACTGGATTACAGGTACACGTCCATCTAAATGGCTCTGGCAAAAAAATGAATTACAATGCAGAAACGACCAATAGATACTCATGCACTGGATGTGGAAAGAAGCATGAGGTTGTATGTATCCCAGATGCTGTTGCTGCTGTAATAGCAAGTTTACCATGTGTAGCAAAGAAAGATGTAAAGGAACATCTGTTGAAATTAAGCATTTGCAAATCAACAAGCCCAGATAACTGACACCCAAGAGCCCTAAGAGAACCAGCTGGGAGATTTCAGAACAACTCATGCAATATTTAAAAAGTCCTGGGAAACTGAAGAAATTCCAAGTGATTGGGTAACTACAAATGTGGTTCCAGTATTTAAACAGGATAAAATGAATAATCCTGTGAATTTCAAACCAGTTAGCCTAACTTATAGGAAGGCTAAACTAAAGAAATTTATGTAGATTCATAGACATGTGCAAATAAAGACAACTGGAATTTAAATAACCCAACCTTGTTCACAGACAAAAGCCTTGTCAGAAATAAATTTGTGGTCATTATTGACAGCAGTACAAATCTGGTTTCCAAAAGCAATGTCACTGACATAGTGTATCAGGAAGATAACACATTCTGATGTTTTACAGTCAGTACTTGACTTATTACTATATGACATTTGCAATATTGCATTATACACTAATAGCAGGACAAAAATTAAATTACTTAAAAGCTGTCTTGTTGACAGAGCTCAATATACAATTCTCAAAGTTAATATGTAAAAGAGAAAGGATTACTAATAAAAAAAAGGTTCTAGGATCAGGCTAGCAAGTATTTTTATCTTATCAAATCTTTCTCATAAAAATAAAAATTAAAAAAAAATGGCATCACAGTAAGTAATGAGGACAAGTAACTGACATAAACCATTCTAGATAATTTTCTGAAATTGTTAGAATACAACCAGATGTGTTCGATAAAACTGAACAAAATGTATTATCTCTGGGAACATACCATGGCAGCTATGGAGCAGGCTGCATTTTTTTCAGAGTAGAAAACAATGATGCAGAGTTAGACGTACGGGACTGCCATATGGGAAAATGCTTAGTTCATCTACTTTAAATAAATCAGGATGGAAGCAGTTTATTGACTGATTAGTGACACATAGTTCGCCAGTCATCAGTGAACTGTGTATCAGTATCGGTTATACAGCATAAACCGCCAGACCCTCTTGTGAAGATGTGGGTGCTCCAGCTGTGCGTGCACCCCTGCTGCTGCCAGCACCCCACTAAGACACCACTGTGGGCAGGTGCCCCATGTGCACCCCAAAGAGGGGTTCCCTCATGCCACCCGTGTGCTGTGGGTCCCTGGCTGGGTGCAGGCTGCTCCTCCTCCCACTCCAAAGCCTCTCCCAACACCCCATTATGGGCTTCAATGCTCCCGTGACACTGATTCTTGAGTTGTGAAGACTTTGTTTCCAAAGTCTCTGTAATTCACTGGATATTCTTTAATTACTTTATTTTCATCTTGTTCTTTAACATAATCTGTTTGGGACAAACTCGCTCTCAGTTTTGGGCATCCCATCACGTATGCTGTTACCCTCCCATACCAGGCATTGTTATCAGGCAGTTTTGTCCTGGATTTTGTCAGATATTTCAGGAGTGACATAAAAATGGTCTAGAATTGTAAAAGATCTTTTGCCATGTGAGCTTGAGGCTGCCCGACAGCAGATGTGCAATTAAACACTGACAGAGTTGTCCGAGGGGCACAGTGGAGAGATATTTGGTTGGAATTTTTGAGGAAAAATGAGTGTAATGCTTTAAAAAACATGATTTGTTTTCTGCCTGCATCGGGTGAAGGCAGAGCTGAGATGTCTGGCTAGGACAACCCCTTCTAGCTCTACAGTGTAGCATTTGTGTCTTCATAGCCCAATAATACTTATAAATTCTTAGGTTCAGAGGGTTGCTAGTAATTGTATAAGATGACTTATAACTGAGGAGAATCTTGATTAAATATTTTTTATCTTTCTCTACAGCATCAGACATTGATCACAGAGTGCTAACCTTAGAGCTGAAGACTGCAGCATCTTGAGAAAGATGGATCAGTGTTTGTGCATACGGAAGCCTCCCAGGTGCCTGACTGGAGTATGCTGCACAAAATTTATGCTGGTCACCAGTTCTCTTTTTTGGGAAGGAGGTTTATTTCCTTAGTAAGCTTTCTCCTCCTTCTGTAGCCTGACTTACCATTCAGTGATCATCTGGAATCTCATATCTGACTCACTGACACCATTTATATTGGTCTCAGGTATTTTGTCACCATCGATATAATATTGGTCTCTTCTGTTTTTTGTTAATGTCTACTGAAGCTTTGCCAGAGATAGTGGTGCATTTGGGTGAAATTACCTGGTCTGTAATATGTAGATTAAATTTATGAAACTTTGGAGTTCCTCTTGATATTAATTTTTTTTTTAAATTTCTATAAAAGCATCAATAAGTCTTAAAATCAGAAAAGAATTAAAAAGCTTGACGAAAAAATAGACAATGGTTCTGATGTCACAAAATAAAGTATTTGGGAAGCCTGGAATATAAATCAGAAGAAGAAACTGCTCAGTTTCACTTAAATGAGCACAGATGGTCAAAGTGAGCACTACTCAGTCAGAAAATCTTTGCCAGAAAAAATAGTGATAAAATACTGTTTACACTATGATAGCGGGTAGTGGGTTTTTTTTAATTCTGCGAGCGCATATCCTCATTTGAGACATAACCAACAGCCCATAAAAAATTAGAGGCTTTGGATCAGTCTCAAAATCATTGGGCATAAATGACAATATTCTTTATTAACTCTGTAACATTATTCCATATTTGAGTAACAGGGGTTGAACAGGGAAACGCCAAGAAGAAACCAGAGATCTCATCAGCCATACAATTATAGTGATT
The DNA here is from genome assembly GCA_013398815.1 of Ibidorhyncha struthersii. Taxonomy (NCBI): domain Eukaryota; kingdom Metazoa; phylum Chordata; class Aves; order Charadriiformes; family Charadriidae; genus Ibidorhyncha; species Ibidorhyncha struthersii. The sequence goes on along the minus strand of VZSZ01006072.1, from coordinate 72,122 downwards.
TGTGACATGGAGGGGAATTGCAGTAAACAGCAGGCAACAAAGAACAGGATGTGCTAACTAAACAGTGGGACAAACAAAATATTTGAAACTAGAAAAATAACAAAAGAAGAAAGCAGAAGGAAAAATTCAGTTTTTACAAGTCAATAAGCAATGCTGGAGTGAATTTGTATAAAATTCTGAATTTTAGTCTTATGGTTTTGGCTGAGTTTAGATATTTCATACCTTAAAGTGTTTATTTGAAATTTTCCTCTAGAGAAAGAATAATTATGTGAGTAGCCTTTGTGTACTAGTCAACACTATTGATGCTATTATATGCTTAGTCTATGGGGGGCTGCCAATTTGAGAACATTTAATCTTAGCAAACAGAACTTCAGAATCATCTTTGAAATATTTCATGTCAGAAGTATCATATATTGAATTCCTCCTGTTAGATCCTAAAAGCATAGATAAGCAACTGATGGAGGATTTCTTCCTATTCACTTACCTTTCACTGTAAATCACTGAGGTTTTTTTCTTGTTCTAAATTCACTTTTAAAAGATTAAAAGTCACTTTACTATCTTTTGCTCAATCGGTCATCAGTATGCTATCATGTTCCTTATTAATTACCTTATAAATTCACCTTTAATTCATATTCTTTGATATTTACATCTCTTTTCCTTATTCTTCAGGTATTCATTCTTCATATTCCCCTTGTCTTCTTTTAGAAGGGTGGCTTCTCACCCAAAGTAGATTTTTGCAGTTCTCATTTTGGGGTATTTTGTAGGATAAAATGGAAAAGATTTTGGTTTTCAATGTTTTCCCGTATTTTAAATATTAAAACTCAGTTGTTTGTGCTATACTCTGTGCTATAATCTATAAGCATATATAGAGTCATCCCTGAAAGTTTTAGTGTTTGGTGCTGTTGACAGCTTTTTAGAGCCTTTCTCTGCAATGCACACAAGAGGGACTCTAAGGTTGCCCCTACCCTGGTGTGGAGTCCCAACACTTACTGGAGTGTATTAGCTGACATCTACATTGCTGAAGCTAAGGGATAGTGATGGTAGGCTGCATGCACCATTCAACCTGCCCACAGGATCTCACAGCCACTTGGTAACTATTCCAGATGGTTTTCCCCCTCTGTAATGCTCCTTGCTTCAACTTAGGTGACTCTACAACTACAATTCAAATTCAACCCAATTCAGCAACAACCCTGAGCTCCTGTTCTACATGATCTGAACAGACTTTCTGTGCGTGGCTCATGTGCCTAGCATGATGAGGCTTGCACAATGTGTCACTGCTCTCGTCACTTGGACCCAGTGGAGCCAGGCAATCAAGCCATTCTTGACCAATATATGGAGAAAAGGCAACATTTCACCTTCCCACCCAGGTATTGATTGCAATTTTGTGTCAGAGGGAGAAGTATTCCAGGCAGGATTACATCATCCTGTAGAAATGAGATGACCAGGAATGAGTCCAAAACATCTGGCTATCCTCAACAGTATCCCCGAGGTCATAAAAGAGTTCACTAACTGCAGCAGGGCAACAGGCAGGATATGCATTGTCTGACACAAGGCACATATGGCTGCTTGAAACACAAGGATACACAGTCATACTCCAAGTCTCTGCTAATCGTCATGAAAATTTCTTACACTGTGATAGATTACACTGGTGGAGTACCTGACACCTGTTTCTGGAAGGTGACTTCACTATCACCAATGCAACTTTCTTGCATTATGAATATCTTCACCTACATATGCACTTCACTTTTAAGTGCTTAGTTAAAATATTCCTGGCAGATACCTGTTTAACCAATCCTTAAAAGGCTCTAATAATGTAGACAAGTATTACACAACCTTTTTAAGCAATCTGTCTTGGTATTTCACTATCCTTAGAAAGTTTTTCCTAATGTCTAGCCTAAGTCTCCTTTGCTGTAGTTTAAGCCAATTATTTCTTACACTATCCACTACTAATATATTCCCTTCCATTGGGCAGTAGCTTTTCTAATGTTTTAAGTCTGGTATCATGTCTCACATGAATCTTCCCTTCTCTAGACCAAACTGCAATGTTTACATCTTTCCTCATCCATTATATTTTCTAGCCCCCAACTATTCTCACTGGTCTTCTCTTTCAAACCAATCTACACCTGTCTTAAAGTATACTCCCCTAACTGGATACAGTGCTTCAGCTAAAGTGTTGCTAATGCTACACTGAGCAGAAGAATTTCTTCATATGTCTTACAAAAAACATGACTATATAGTCTGGTGTTCAGCTTGCCTTTCTTACTACATGCTGTGATGTTGTTGATTCATCTCCAGCTATAATCCACTACAACCTTGGGATCCTTCTCTGCAGAACCATTAGGCAGCCAGTTGTTTCGCATCCTGCGTTTATGTAGCTGACAATTCCTGGCTAAATATAGAGCTCTTTGCTTATCCTTACTGAATCACATCCTATTTTTCTCATATCTCCTCTTCAATTTGTCAAGGTCCTGGCTAAATTCTAACTTTGTCCTCTACTGCGCTATTCCAGCTTGCTGTTGTCTGCAAATGTAATAAAGATGTTCTTCCGTCATTCAAGTCATTAAAGAAAATATTGACTAGTGCCAGAAACATTGTATAGTCCTGGACACAGGACAAAACTTCCTTCTTTATTTAAGTGGATTGACAGTCAGCTTCTTTTACTTTCTGTCTAGGATAAACCACTGGGATAAATAGTCTAAATATTGCCTGTATTGACCATGTCATTAGCAGTAAACCATACAAATTCTCTTAGGAAGAATTTTATTTTATACTTGCTTAGTGCTTGCACTATATCTCAGCACTGAGGCCTCCAAACTAAAACTTTTTACCTTTCTTAGACCCATTGTCAAGATGTGCATACCACACCAGCTGGCCATCTTTTCCATTCTTCAGATCTTAATCCCTGTGTGGCTAGTTTGGACATCCAGACTAGACACTCAAATTTGTCTGTCTATATTTCCAGGGAATATTTTCACTGCTTCCTTTTCTGCTGAGGCATGGCTCAACAGGCCTAAACCTTCATGTAAACAATTGTGCACTTTTGTGTATTAGCTTTTCTCCAGTTATGCTACTTGTCCTCAAAAAGTTCACAGGTTTCTTCAAATTATTGCTCCACAGATTAAACCACCTTTCAAAAGTAATCAAAGCAGATTCAGCTGCTTTGCATTTGGTCTGCTTTTCTTTAGATCAAAATGTCATGTATTCAGACATCACAACCATCTATACCATTAAAAAAAAAAAAGTATTTTGTAATTAAAGAATCCAGGGCCAAAAGGAATTCCAGAGGATCTTTAGGAAAGAGTAAATTCTGATTTTCTAAGAACAGCTCTCAGAAAGCTCAGGTAAAAATATTTGTCACTGACCATCTCACTAGTTATTCATTCTCTTTTGCCTATTGCAAAGATTTCCATTCTTTATATTTTTTTAGTATTTTGAAATGAACGTATGTGTATGTACAAATACATGTACAAAGACTTCTGTCTTTTGTTTAAATAATTCCCGCCAAGTTTATTAATACTATGGTTCTTGTGTGTTTCTCTCTGGCTTCTCGATTAATATATGTTTTCACCCCTTGAATTAGTTGAAATTTCATAACATTTTTCATTTACATACTGCACATCGTCATCAAACTTTCCCAGTCATTCTGGTTCCTCACCACCACTTCTCCCAGCCTGTCAATGAGTCAGAAATTGATCTAAATAACAGGAACCTTTTCTCCTGCTACTACTATAATATTTTTTTTTCTCATTTGCTCTTCCCGGCCTGTTTAGCCAATAGTGACAATTGTGCTATTGTGAGACGATGGCATTCATGTGAGGATTTATGCAGCTCTGAAAAAAACATGCAGCTTCAAAAAGTACATAACAAACCACCAGAGGATAATCCCAAAGCATAATCAGCAGCTCAGACTATAGCAAGAGCCTGCTTCATGACGAAACAGGATGTTAAAATTTTCAACTGCAAGTTTACGGCCCGGAAGACCAAATGTCCAAGATTTTCATCCTACTGAAAAAAGGGCTTTACCATGATCTGATAAGCAAATAGGATAGATGACTTGCTATTCAGAACCTGGCTGTGCACCAAATCATGATAAGAAGATGGAAGAGACATATGATACTCAGCAGCACATAAAAGTGTAGGCAGAGCTTTTTACAGCAGATGGGTTTGGTGCTGAAAGATTCAGAAAAGAAAGGAAGTTTTAAAACAATTAATGACTCCTTCCACTCGTCACAACTTAACATGACAAGGAATCCGTAATGAGATCAACCACACAGGAGTGCAAAGAAACCCGGAGCTGGCTACAGATTTATTTTATTGGCCTCGAGCCGCATGAGCGGTAAAGAGGAAATGTCAGACAAGTGAGGATTGTTTCAGCAGAAAGGCTAAAAGTGAGATGGCTGCCAAGCCGTTCCACAAGAGAGATCAAAAGTGGAATTGCTGGAGGGGGTTCATACAGGTGGGATAATCCCACAGGTGATGACTAGCATTCAAAACAGAAAATTTTTTTCTTGATTTGACTTCACAAACTTAGATGGAGAATTTTGAAACTCAAAGAGCATGCTTCAAAATTACAGGAACAAAAAGCATAACCTCTTCTGAAATGATACCTCTGTGACATTTCGTGCACATTCACTGGTTCCTACCACAAAGTCCGAGACAGCCATTACAGGCAAACATGCTGGGTACCAGAAAAGAGGGACTGCTTAATGTAAACCATTTGGAGTACTCCAAGCTCTATTCAGACTAGCTCCCACACCTACAACTGAGTGGAGTATACTGTTGGAATTTAAACTCAGGAGAGTATTAGCTGCCATCCAGGGCTGCCGGACCCTACTTTTCATACTGAAAAGTTCTTCAGTGGCTGTGATACAGGAACCAGGCATTCTCAGTTTTAAACCCCTGCAGGAAAGGACTTCTAAAAACCTAATATGGCCTTCATGTCTAGGAAAATGCCCAATTCGTCAGACTACTCTGGAGCATAGCCTGAGAAGAAGTTGGAGCTAGGGGAGACTCACTATCTCAACTGCAGAAACTGTGTCACTCTGCAGAAATAAATACAGAGTGTATGCAAGAAGCAGAGAAACAAAATGGAAACAGAATACTACCCAATGATGAGAATACTCCCCGGGAATTCCTGAGTTTTTATGGCATGAGCTTTGCATCAAAGACCCAGAAAATAAAAGTCACGAAAGACGCAGACTAAGAGGGAAACAAGGAGAATATCACTTTGCAAAGTTGTACCGTGCTTAAGGCACATACTAAAATCCTATGCCTTAATAGACAGCAGAAGTGTTATTTAACACAAATACTGGCACAGCCTCTCCTCTTTCTTACATCCTGTGACTTGTCAATAGCCGGGAGCTTCAAATGGAAACTCCAGGCTGGTTTCTTTACTTACCGATGCTGGCTCCCTTCTGACACATTGCTGAAACTAACAGATTTTCTGCCCCAAGAAAAATTACATTTAGCTGCTAGCAGAAAATATCTGTGCCAAAGGGGATGGTGTTTTGAAATAGTAGAAAGTCAACAGGAAGACAATTAGGCTATTGTGATTATACGGAAGGGTTCTGGATAGATAAAATATGGCCTACCTATAGGTGTTTATGTGAAATGCATGTTGTGTTTCTGCTCTTTGTTTATAATACTATGACTGATTTCAATTAATGCCGGCAACATGAAGACAATTTATTCAGGCTTATGTGGAGTTTCATGTTGCCTGCCAAGTTCTCTTCTTGAAACCTTTAAACTGAAAACCTTTTAAACTGAAAACCTTTTACTGAAACTTTTAAGCAAGGTATTATTCTTCAGGAGCTCCTGTACACTGGTGTTTGTTTGACCTTTGTTAGTATCTTTTTGGGGCTAAAACACACTATGATTAACTATATTCCCCTTTCTAAGTCATGTTAATTTCAATAAGAGATTGATAAGTGAAGAATTCAGCAAGGTTGAATTTTTATAGCTTACAAGTCGGATTTAGCATTCCAAAAATATTCTGATTTGACCTATTCCAGGTCAAATTCACTACATCGGTGCTATTAAGAAAAAGACAGTAAAATGAAAAAAATCCAAAGCCAACAACCAAATAAAATGCCTTAAAAAAAACAACACAGAGAAACAACATTATGTATTATATTAATGTATTTCCATCCACTACTTTTACATAAGTTCACTATGAAACTTCACTATCAAAGTTCAATGTTCTTTCATATTGGTAACGGAACTTATAAACAACAGAGCTTAGGTTTTCCCACATCAATAATGAGAAAATTAACAGAAAACAATCTCTGAACTAACTGCTGAGGAACTCTACTGTGATTTCTGTCCGTCTTAACTTTTCCCCAGGCAACACATCTTGAGAGTTCTCCTGAAGACACTTCTTGTCTAACTCTGGACTAGTGCCAATATTCTTCTTTCTGGAAGTGTATTATGTGTGTTAATGAAGTCCAGAAAGATGAGATTAATAGCTGGGAGGGGAGGGTGTCTTAAATGTTAGTTATATTGTCGAAGAAGCTTTTGGATTAGTTTTGCATAATCCATGTGGCTTTAAAAGCCTTTTTCCTGTGGTCTTCATCCGTTCTTTCAAAATTTGATCTAGAACCCAAAACGCAGGTTCTCCTTCTTAAATATAGTTATTTTTATTAATTTATTTCCTGAAAGTTTGCTAAATAGCCTATTATGCAGGGATGCAGATATTTCTTATATTTGACATGATCTTGAAAAGCTGGTGATAGCCATCATACTTCTCATGGGCAAATTCTTTGTAAAGACAAAGATTGTAGGGAATGATTGTACCACTGCTAAAGGTAGTTTCATTTAAGTCCTGCAGAAAGTAATAGGAACCATTATACTTGGGGAAGATTTCATTAGGCTTGAAACAATAAATCTGAGATCATGTGACATTCAGAAAAACTCAACCAAATCTCATAAGACATGTAATAAAATCACGAGTTGGCAACAATCTTGATCCATCTCATAAACTCTAGATAAATACGAACAGATGTAAATAGTGTAATTAAATTGATTGGGAAGTTTATTTCCCAAGAAATCATTCTGAGAATCAGAATTAGATACAGACCCCTTGAAATCTAATTGATTTTTGAAACAACTCAAATGTACTTTAAAGCTTTTTCCCCTCTGAGGTTTTTCTAATTACACCTTCCTGTTCTGAAATATTTTTCACTCCCTTGTGACTATATGAAATATTCATTTTACAACGATAAAGGGGAATAGCTCTTCTAAAGAATAAACAGTCAAATTGAGTATAAACAGAGTCCGATCTAAAACACCAGTGGAAATTTCCCTAAAAATAAAGGAAATAAAATCATGCTTTAGTCACTTTCAGTTAGAGCAACTTTAAACATAACTCAGGGCAATAGGTGGTTAAAAGTCCGGAACTTTTTAAGAAAGAGAAGTTAAAGGTGTAATAAAGAATTAAAACAGAAGGGAACTAGAGGAAATCAGGAATACAATGTTGAAGCCACTGGAGCCATTTTCTGAAAGCTTCCGTGCTATTGAGATTATCTTTACGGGGATCTGGAGGCCATACATTTTTAGTAACAGACAATAATCCAAAGACTATTGTAGCATTGTCTAATGTCAAAAGTTGGGAATATTCTTTTACTTAGCTCTCCCAGCAGTTCGGTCATCCTAAGTAAAATGTGATTAAATAAAACATGTTTTTTAGCATTTTTCATATGCTTACCTCTTTCATATGTTTTCAATATTTTTTTTCCTAAAATTGTACTTCTATGAAAAAAAAAGCAGAGCTACATAAATAGAATTTCTTTAAAATATGAATTAGAAAATACATAGCTGACAGACGGCTTCCCGTATGAGCTAAAAGGCTCATCTTGGGCCAATAAATAAAATTTTTAAGGGTGAAAAAATTATAAAGATTTTCTTTCCTCCAGTGTTTCTACGCTAGAACAGACGAACGTGAATTTTGTCCTCAGCTGGGCTGAAATATGTCAGACAAATGACTAACATAAAAAGAAGCTGACCATCCATTGGAACACCTCTGAAGTTTAAAACAAAGATTTACAGCTATTACATGAAATCACTTCAAGAACTGGCAAAGGTGCTGAACCTCTGTCAGGGTTATTGAAAACTATAGGAATTTAGGAAAGGCTGTCTATTCAGGGAAGATAGAAGAAGATCTAGAGAGTGCTTTAGTGCTCCAAGAATAATCTTGTTGCCTAAATTCAAAGTACTTGTCAATTGAAAGTTCATCTTTTGGGGGATCTTTTAATTATCTTCTAGTCCATCTAGTGCACTTATGTACTTGACATACCCAGCACACCGAGAACCTTACCTAGATGACTTGTCGTGCATTATTGTCTTTTGCAATTATTTGAGCTCCCTCACCAACATGAAGCTGCAACCCAGAAAGTCATTACTCCAACTGTCTCATGTATATCCTTACATGTGAGGTGTGTTTATAGCATTTTTCTCTGAGATCAGGTGAAAAACCCATGATAAGTTTCCATCCTTCAGGTGGCACAGAGCTGATCTTCTTTTGAGACTTTCTTTTGCATATGTGGTCTGTTTTGCCTGAACTACTGAACAACAGATTGTGGTGGAAAAACATTCACTTTCCATACCTCTTGTTGATGCTGGAATCATGGACAGTCAAAACCACAGTGGCAATGGGTGCTTAACTTAATATTGTAATGACTCAGGAACTTTGCTGGAAAGGCAGAGAGGTGCAGTTCCAGTCATTGTTCTCTTCAGTGTTTCTGTTTTTACCCAGTGATGATCTGAAGTAAAACGCACAAACAGTTCTGGGCACATGGCCCAGGAGCCAAGCTTTTCCAAAAGCGAAGTGAGTTCTCTAACCACTATGTTACAAAGCTAGTCTGTTCTCCTTGTGCATTCCTGTCTGTACCGTAGCCCAGCATCACCCAGAGTGAGGATTGCTTGCTATGCAAAATGTTGGGCGATTGGTACATTTCCTGGTCTGAAAGCCAGGTCTCCCGCTGCCTGGACAAGTACTCTAACTGTCAGACCAGTGTCTAAAAGCTCTTAATTAGATGCTGGGATCTGGTCACCAAAATCCTGTAAGGAGTTTCACCCTCTGAAATGTAGTTTTGATAAAATGCCGAAGTTCATACCAAAGATGAGTTTCAGGTACACCCCTTTTGGGATCTGGGGGGGTGGCTGACCTGACATACTAAAACACAATTAAAAAAAAGGGGTGATTTCCTCATTTGTAGGAATTGGGCCCCTCATTCACAACAGGTTACAAGAAAAATTACCACACCTAGGGACACTTCCTGTTTCAGGAATTTCTGTATATCACTATAACCACCAGACTTCATGTCTTAACAATGCCACCTTGCAAAACCACATGTGCCGTCTTCACAAGCTTTCCCTCAAAAAAAGGTTTGTCTGGAGATATAAGAATAAAACCATACTTGAGAAAGCAGCATAACCACTGGAGAAATGAAAATTAGTGTTTATTCATTTGGAATCAATGCCATTTTTAGTTTATGTGGCAGCCAGGTACAATGGCAATACCTTTGAATAGAAAAGATGTTACATAGCTAGCTTTTACTGTACTTCAAATGCAAATTCATATGCCAAAGTGATTAAAGAATCTTCACAGATTCATCTCTCCTATGAACTATGTCATCATTCATTACTGTACATATGTTATGACAAAAACTGATTAAATAGTTATGTTAATTGATACTGTCAGCCAGACTCTTCTTTTAACCAGACTTTTCACCTCTTTCTCCCACACTCCATTTTCCACTTGCACATAGTGAGTCTCTGACCCTAGGAGAGTCTATTTGTGCCTGTGGTTATGTGGTTGCCACACCTAAGTGAAAGAAACATATAAAAAATTTCCTGGATCCATACCAACAATTTTCTTTTGAGAATGTCTGGAAATGGTAATTAAGAGTAGGCCAGAAAAGAATCTTTCATTGTAACAAGTCTGAATTTCACTGTTTCAAATTAAAAAGCCTGCTGGAGACCACAATCACGTCCTTCCAGTAACACTAAAAGAAGGAATGATTAAATGCCCCTCGTTGAGCAAAAAAAAGGATATAATGAAAGCCATGGCCCAAACCAAACTGAAGGAAAACTCAGGGGCCAGGAATTAATTAGTAAAGCTATTTGTATTCATTTGTCAAAAGGAGTTGAGAAGCATCCAGTGGACAGGAAGAAACTGAGGACGCTTAAAAACAATCAGTGAGAGTGTAAACTTGAAAGAAAATAAGACAAAGCGGGAAAAAGAGTTTCTTGGGTAGAGCACTTGGTTAGAAAGTTGGGCTGAGAAAGCAAAGCAAAGGAATTCCCCTAGGTGTCTTATTCTTACTGTGTTATGGAAAACAGAATTTTGTGTATGGGATTTAGTAAATTATTGCATGAGAGAAACCAATAATTCCAACATAAATTTGTCTTAATAAAAACAATAAACAAAGCCCCAAGTATTGGCCAGTTTCTTGAGCCAAGTAAATGACACTGCAATTTAGTTCTTCTGGGAGTTTATATTCTATTTCCTCTCCTGATTCCTCAACCCGATGTGATTGTCCAATCCCAAAGTAACTTTTTGACAAGTGTGCGACTCATGCATAAGTCCTTCTGTCATTGTTCCACAGCTGAAGAAAGAAGTGGAGCCACAATACTCTTCTCATCTCCTCTGCTTCAGCTCCCAGGGAGAAGGTGTGGAACAGAGCTTTAAACTATGTAGTTGCATCAGCCTGAAGTGAAATATGACAGAATGTAACCTGGACAAAGGAGACTGATAGTTACGGAAAGGGTTTCTCTGCACGTCAGTTATTAAGATAGGAAAGGAGTGAACAGGAACTTCTCTGCTTAATGTTTTGACGTCAAGAGACTGAAATGAAGATGAGTCCTTCTTTCTGTTCTTGAATAATATGAGCAGTCAAAGTCTTCCTCCTGCTTCCATGAAATTCATGAAACTCCCATAGAATTCAGTTGTTGAAGATCAAGTTTTCAGTGCCTGACAACCCAGAATTTGGAAAATTGCCATTTATCGAGATACAAAATGCCACTGATGATGATGAATTGCATCTAGGGGACCAGCCCATACCTGGAGTTTGTCCTTTTTGTGCCTAGCACTTTATCTTGTCCTTGAAAAAGCTTCAACCCCTCCTAGGCAAGTGTTAGCCACACATAGACGAAGTTACTTTGCACCCATCACTATAAATATAGTTGGTGATTTTCCCATAAGAAAATGTTCCTAGACAATTCAAATTTCACAATGCACTAATGATAATTGGTTTTGCCTACACTGGGCATCCAGTTTACAGTAATGTCATGCAGACAGTATTTCATTATTTTGTAAGATGTCATTCTTGTATGAGGCTGTTGAAAAGTTTGTTCAACCATCCTATTGTCCCCACCCTCTTCCTTAGATGCTATACAAATGAACTAGTCAAAGGATCATTTACTTGGGTGTGACTTGCTAGCAACACAACTATACTAGCTGGTTTTTGCAATCGTGTTGTATTGTAAGATCATCTCAGTGTTCAGAAACCAGTTGCATCAACATCTTTCTGGACAATGAAGTTTAGAAAATCTACTAGAATCTTCTTATCCTATTGCTGAAGTCCTGTATCTGCCCTCCTCAGTTCTCAGGATCTACTCATTCATTGTCTAATTCTTAAGAGATTGCCTTTAAATGCTGTTGGGTCTTTACTTTATCTCATGGTATCTATAAAATTGTTTGTCCAAAATGCACATTGACTAAATTGAAACACAACAAATTATATTGTAAATGCTGCAGAGGAGGATTTGGAAGAGAGGATGACAGTGACTGTGACAAGAATAGAACCCTCTGAGAGTAATGACCTGCACCAGTCATCACTACCATTAGCAGACTTATAACTTGCTTCAGTTATTTGTGCTTTCTATAATTAAACATAATAATAGTTTATTGCAGAAGCATAAGGCACTGTCCTTGTATATGTTATTCCTGTAAAAAGCAAATTAAAAAAAAATTTGAAGCTAATTTGGAAAAAGTTGTAAGTTTTTTATAAAATTCAACTCCAATGTTGGTTCTGTTTAAAGAGTTCTAGCCCATCAAATAATTTCTCTTTCTTAATTATTATTGTCACAATTATTAAATTGAGGATGTTAGGTTGTGGGCCTGTATAAGTAGGAATACCATGGTGTGGTACAATAATGGAAGACAGGAAGGCCTTGGGCAGAACATAATCATTTCACCTGGTATTTAGTTTGTAGTAATATGCCCATGCTACGATGATGGTGTTTACTACTTCACAGACAATTAGAAATTCCTGATCAAAGTCCATACCACAAAAATATGATTGCTTGCATCTCAGCTGAGAAGATAGGCAGTTCATTTTATTAAGCTGATTTGTGCTTTTCATCCAACAAAAAATTAAATTTGGTTTTAATAACTATAGATTCCTGCAGACCATTTATCTTGATATGCTGTAGAAATTATCCTTTGAAGGTAAGTGAATTAATTTACCTGCTCAGCAAGCATTCAGGCAACATTTTCTTCCAACTTGTTCTTACTTGTGGTCAGGAGGAAACCCATCAGGGTTAAATTTGAAGATTTACGTGCTGATTACTTTTTCAACCAAAGTAGTGGAGTTATTATGAATGCTCTTTCTTTCTCTGTACAAAAGCAACATTTTTCCATTCAAACAAAAGCACAAGTGATCAAGTCTCAGTTGATACAAATTCTTTTTATACCATAAACTTCCCCTAAGTTTTGGCCATGAGTCAGAGTATTTGCTGTTGAACTGAGTTTGGTGTTGAAGTCAGTTTATTCCATTATTTCATTAGATAAAGGTAACTCCACGTAACTTTTATGCAATGGGTTTTTTTCATCTCTGCCTATCTGGTAAAATTCTAAATGATGGTACCAACCAAAAAGGGAAAGCACCTTTCCTGGGGGTACCACTGCTTTTCTTCATACACATTCAAATGTAACTGGTTGATTAGCTTTAAGACAGAGATGAGAAATCAATCCCCACATCTTGAAAGTAGAAATCCAATTGATTTTATTCTTTTCCTTATTGTCTACCATTAATTTCTCTTGGGCCAAAGGCAAAGACATGCATAGCGATGAAGAGCTGAATATCTCTTGCTGGAGCCCTCCTCCTCAATGACTACTCAAGCAGGATTCAGCCATGCCACATCAGCATCTAATGCCATTTTAGACCACCAGAAATGTCCTGTCTAGCAATCATCTCCACTCCAGAAGGACAGAAGCCTCCCCTCTACCCGTCTATATCATAGATGTTAGCTCCGTCTCCCTTACAGCAGTACTGGTGGTCAGAAATTAAGTTGGTTACAACATACAGAGTTAAAATATGGCATCTAGTCCATCTACCCTGAGAACCTAAATTGTGTCTTAATCTAGGCAGAAAATACCTGTATTTCTTATTCAGGCAACAGAGGTAGATGAGCTCTTGAAGGACAATACTACTACTGTATATCTCTGCATAAACACCTAAGTTACAGAAGCTGCAAGCTACCCTAAATTTATAAAATAAGGCTATTTTCTCACTTCAGGACACTGGGAAGCAGACAGAGGCAACAATATGTTTTTATAAATGTCAGAAATTCAAAACATTTATGTGAAAAGCAGAAGTTGTTGGCTTGCTTTCACTTGGAGGTATATGTCCTCCCGTAGTGACCTCAAACTGTTAAAGATATCTTAAAGGACAGAGTACATAAAAGGCAAGATTCTGCTATAGGCATTTGAGGAATAGTTTCCCTAAAAAACATATTTTCACAAAGTGTGAGGTAGAATAGCATTGTCCAATATTCATTTCATTCTCATTCCGGCCACATCACTATCAAATGAAGTATTTAAATAACACAGAGAAGTAAAATGTCTTTTTGCGCATATATAATGCAGAATTTTACTTCCATTTTATTGGTGCATATGGCTTTTAATGTCCTCGGTTGTACAGGTTTGGGTTTTTTACCATTTATTCAAAAATTCAGCTATGGCTCTGAGTGACATGATAGCACATCAGAAAACTCGGACTAATTTTGTAACTCTGTAGCAATGCTTTTTTATCTTGATCAGTTCTATTTCCATCAAGTGAGAGAGTAGGCACCCAAGAAAAAACAGCCTCATCTGATGAATGTATATTACTTCCACCAGCAAGTACGAAAAAATTGGACCTTAATTGAAGAAAGAGTCACTGAATTTTTCAAACAACATTAAAAAAAATCCATACTGTGTGAAATTTGAATGTACTAGACCCTAAATACATGGCTCTGAACCCAGACATCCAGATTCGGCAAAGTACTTGTTTTTCTCTGCTGGCCAAAACTCTAATGCCTCTTTAGTGCCAATAATTTTAAAAGTGTATTCTTTTACATTTTAAAATGGGAAACTATTATCCTTCTTCCCCCTGTCCGTAGTTATCCCATATCCAATAAATAATCTATTTCTGTTAAATTTTGCTTCAATTTAAAAAAAATATACAGATCATCATTTTATAGTGAAAAAAAAACAAAACTTATAAGCCAAAATAGTCTTCCCATTAAAATTTCTCAGATGTTTGCTACTGGCTAGATGGTTATAGATTTTTTGCAATATGATGAATTTCTGGTAGAAAAACATCAGTGATAAGAAAGTATTGCATTTGCCCCATAATTACTGACTCTTGTCAAAAGTTTGGTATTCAATTAAAGCTTACAGCACATAATTTAGAAAACAGTTTTTTTCAGAGATAATTTTCCATTTCACAGAGCTTTTTTGGCATTGTATCACAGTGTCCCTCAATTTTTTGTCTGACAAGACCCATATGTGCCATCATTATCATTTAAACAATGGGTAGTTGCGGCACAAGCAGCCCTTAGGCACAGCACAAGTTTGAGTTGAGATCTGACAGTGATATCCCAGGTATATTGGTGTCCTGTCCTCTGCCTGGACAAATGACAACCATATCGTAATTTTAGATTCATAGAAATTTACACATACAGACATTTTTTTCAGACTTATTTTCTGAGGATGTGTTTCAACAAGGGCAAGTGCCAGGTTCTGCACTTGGGCCACAATAACCCCATGCAGCGCTACAGGCTTGGGGAGGTGTGGCTGGAAAGCTGCCTGGCAGAAAGAGACCTGGGGGTTCTAATTGACAAGCGGCTGAATATGAGCCGGCAGTGTGACCAGGTGGCCAAGAAAGCCAACGGCATCCTGGCTTGTATTAGAAATAGCGTGGCCAGCAGAAGTAGGGAGGTGATTGTGCCCCTGTACTCAGCACTGGTGAGGCCACACCTCGAGTATTGTGTCCAGTTTTGGGCACCGCAATACAAGGGAGATATCGAGGTGCTGGAGCGAGTGCAGAGGAGGGCAACGAAACTGGTGAAGGGCCTAGCAGACAAATCATATGAAGAGCGGTTGAAGGAGCTGGGACTGTTTAGTTTGAGGAAGAGAAGGCTGAGGGGAGACCTCATCACACTCTACAACTATTTGAAAGGACACTGTAGAGAGGTTGGTGCTGGTCTCTTCTCACAGGTAATTAATGA
>VZSZ01006072.1:30667-56573 GCA_013398815.1 Ibidorhyncha struthersii | reverse complement strand
AGGGTAGATGGTTGGACTCAATGATCCCAAGGGTCTCTTCCAACCTAGACAATTCTATGATTCTATGATTCTATTGCTTGCTCTAATTCTCAGTGATCAGAGAGTCTTTTTGCTACGTCCAAGGAGCAAATTCTGTACCTCTCTTGCTGTTCCCACCACTGAGTTTTGAAGAAGTTTCATGAACTCATGCATTCTAATAGAGTTTTAAAAATAAAATACTACCATAAGAAATAAATAAGTCACAAAAAAAGAAGAATAGAGAAAAAAAATCTGGAAATGCTGAGCTTATGCAGAGCTGGCTCATACTCAAAAAAAGCCAGTATTCCCTGTGATTGAGATTTCACTGCAGAAACTCTTGCAATCACATCCTTGATTTCTTATATCCTTGAAAGGATGATGTAAAGAAGTAGGTTATTAAATATAGGAGCATTTCTGCTGAAACATGTCTAGGCAGATGTTAAAAGCTATAGAGCTGACAGAGAAAATATGTAAGAGACAGTAGTACTAACTTTACACCAATTAACTGCTGCCACATTTCCCATTTTGTGAAGTCAACAACAAAGGAATTATATTGTGTAGGAATTTGTTACAGCTTTTATTAAAGATGCATTCATTTATTTCTTTTTGTTAATAACTACATATAGATTTCTTTCGCATTTGGAAAAATAGCTCTTACCTGTTCAAAATTCACTTCTGACAAAATACTTGATAGCAATGACCCATCAGAAAATTTTTGTGCTGTCATGTGTTCTTTCCTCAAAAGGTGCATTATTTTTGTGGTTGCAATTATCCTACCCCTTAGTTATCTTCATTTCTAAGGGTGGACTGTTGACAAAGTTTTTCACTGCAAGGCTTCATTTTTGTGGTGGCTATAATTTGTACAGCAACTTGGCATCTTTTCAGATCAGTATAATTAGAGAAACAGCACTAAGCTCAGTGTACATATCCAGAAAAGTTTGGGAAAAAAAATGTAATTTTACAGATAAATGCACCAATGTGAAAAAAAAAAAAAAAAAGCCCAAGTCACAGAACAAACTGAAGTGGATGTATTTTCTGGTAATAGGTCTTTATCTACTGGAACCACAGAAATCTCAGTGACTATATCAATGACCTTATCAGACTCTATCTGCTATGAGTGCTCCAAGAGTGCTGTCACAATCAAATTAATCCATCTCCTTCACTCCAGCTGAGCTGCAGAGAACCCTCTAGGGCATGTAGGACCTTACATGTCCAGGTATGTGAAGCCATGCAGGCTGTATGAGGTTTGCACTAGATGCCTGCAAGGCAGTCATGAGTCAGAAGACAGAGATTTATTGATATCAGACTTACCAAGATGTCTTACTCGGCCGCAGACATTGCCAAAGGTTATAAGAGCCCTTCCATATCTAGGTCTTGTCTACACATCTTCTGTCTACACAACTCTATACATTAGTCCCTCCCTGATTTCCAGTGGAGTGGAAGCAATGAGAGCTGAAATGCAGTGTCAAGAAGTGGCCAAGTTGGTAGCTCAAGAGAGAGACACAGGAAATTCCTAACAGAGGAATAATTCAATCTCTTATTTTTAACATGTGAAAATCTTCAAAAGTGGGGATAGCTACTGCTCTGAATAAAGTGGCTTCTGCAGGGAAGCAAAATACACTGCTCATTAGTATGCATGAAAGCATGAAATTTTTTATTTGCTGGTGAAAAGGCAAAAAGGGTGAATACTGATGTAGCTGACACTGATATTTGAGTGCAATTAGGTGAATTGCTACTGGAAGTCTTATCAATAATGTTTACCAGTCTGGGATTGCTTACAGAATTCATAGCCTCATAGAATCATAGAATAGTTAGACTTAGAATGGACCTTAAAGATCATCTAGTTCCAACCCCCCTGCCATGGGCAAGGGCACCTCCCACTAGACCAGGGTGCTCAAAGCCCCACCCAACATGGCCTTGAACACTTCCAGAGATGGGGCATCCACAATTTCTCTGGGCACCCTGTTCCAGTGTCTCACCACCCTCACAGTGAAGAATTTCTTCCTAGTATCTAATCTAAATGTACCCTCTTCCAGTTTAAAACTGTTACCCCTTGTCCTATCACTACACTCCCTGATAAAGAGTTCTTCCCAATCTTCCCTGTAGGCCCCCTTTAGGTACTAGAAGGCCGCTATAATGTCTCTCAGAGCCTTCTCTTCTCCAGGCTGGACAATCCCAACTCTCTCAGCCTGTCCTCATAGGAGAAGTGCTCCAGCCCTCTGATCATCTTTGTGGTCCTCTTCCGGACTTGCTCCAACAGGTCCATGTCAATTCAGTTTATTGTGTCAGGGAAATAAAATACTATTCATCCCTAAATATCCTTGTCCATTTTCAGTGTAAATGGCACAGTTCCTGGGTCTGCAAGGCACATCTTGGTAAATGTACGTAAATGTAGTAAATGTTACTTGGTAAAAGACTTATGTGATATGCCAGCTGGCATACCCTTAGAGGGCTTAGGATAAAAACAGTATGCTGTCTAGACATGGTTCTGAGCAACTGACTCTAGGTAGCCCTGCTTGAGCAGTTGAGTTGGACAAGATGACTTCCAGAAGTCCCTTCCAATCTCAACCATTCTGTGATTCTGTGAACATCTCAAAATTTATCACTTTGAGCTTTGTAGAACCTGCAGGGTTATTACTAAAACCAAGTATGATTCATTTACCATCATACAGTGACCAAAGAGATTTGCTTTGCTAAGGTCACATGTGTAAGGGTGTAGACATGAGAAAATAAGCAATATCCATTAGTTGAGTTTTTGTATTTGGCTTGGGCAACTTTACAGTTTCCTGGGTATATTCATTATGTAGCCAACACTGTTATCACTGCCTTGGGAAGAACAAGGGAGCTCTGAGAAGGAGAGGCCACAGAAAATAGGACCTATGAGGACTTCAAGAAATCATCTAGTTCATTTCTCTTCTCTAAAGGAGGATCAACAATACAGTATCATTCTTAAATCGAGTTCACCTATTCCCTTTTTTAAACCTTGAAGGTACCACAATCTCCCTATGATCGATTCAACAGTATATCACTGTTGTTTCCTTTTCTCTCCCTAATATCAGCTTAAATCTTTGCCTTTAGAGTTTACCTCACCACCTCTTGTCCTAACCCATCTGGCGTGAGAACAGCCTATTCCCTACCTCATATTAGCAATCATCTAGCCTTTGCCTCCTGAACGTCCCACATTCCATCAATTCCGCTTCATAGGCCATGTTTTTTTCATATGTTTTATCATTTTCACTGCTTTCTTCTGGTATTTCTGGAGCTGATCCACCTCTTTCTTGAAGTGCAAGGGCCAGAAGTGAACGTGGTGTTCCAGTAGAGACTCTTGTGGTGCCTATATAGCAGAAGGATTATCTCACATTTTATATATGCAATATCATTGCTTATACCTTCCTGCTTGGTATTTGCTTTTTCCAGATCTGCATGATATTGCAGATTCAAAGTCAATGCATCTTCAAACTGTGTGGTGGTTACTCTCTACATTCGGTATTTTCCATTTGTTCTAACCGCAACAGCAAACTCTTTTTTGCTAATTTTCCAGCTTCTAGAGGACTTTTGGGATGTTGATTCTCTTTGACTGGATTAGATTGCATCCCAAACTGTTAGCTAAAGTTTAGATGAGATGAACCTAATTAAACTGTTTGCAATTATCCCTAGTGAACAGCATTCTTTTTCAGAAAGTATCTCTAATAGCATCAGTTAATTCTGAGTTCTCACCCTATCTTACAGCTCTTTAACTTCTCTCATTTTGGCATAATTCCTGGTTTTAATAAACATATATGGTATTGAAACACAAAGTTTTCAGTAAGTAATGAAATGTGATTAGCTTTGAGGACAGGAAAAAACTCAGTCCATCCATCCTTCCATTTTGACTCTGGACCAATGACAGCTGTTCTATGTGTGTATCTTCCAGCCAATTTTGCACCACCTTCTGATTATTTCCTATTGACCACACTTCCTACATTGCTTAAGAAAATATTATGAAACAGTGTGAAAACCGTTAATAAAGCCACGTAATATCATGCTTACCTCTTGTCTCCTATCCACAAAGTCTGTTATCCCTTCCCAGAATGAAATCAAATGGATTTAAAATAATTTGTTCTTGATATATCTATTTTGGTTCTAGTGTTGATTCAAGGCTTAAATAACTGAGACACCATGTCTTGTGTTTCCAGTTCCAAATGGTTACGATTGGTGTAAGGGGTCCAATACTAGATATATCAAACTTACAGGTATGAAATGGAGCCCAGCTGTATCTGCACCTCACCTGCTGCAGATTCAGTATCCTCCACTGCACCTGTACTATGAACTCTGGAGGGCTCCCACCTCTGTCTCTCTCCAACCACTTTTTGCACATCATATCCCCAGCTTTTTTTTCCTGCCTTTCCATGCCTGCCTCCATGCAAAGGCAAGGCAGGATCCTGGTTGGAATGAGGCTGGAATGTGGTCCGGTAGGTGCCCTACCCTTGCAGACTGCGGGACTGGCACAGCGTAGCTTCTCGCACCAGCAATCCTCTCTTGTGGGCAGACACAGTCACTGCTCACAGGGTGCAGGTCCCCTCGGTGACTACTCAGTCATTCTGACTCATTGACCTTCCCTGGTATGTGTGGCACTGCACGTCTGCAGAAACCATGACCAGGGCCTCTGAATTGCTCACTATGTCCTCGTGCCACATATTCATCATCTTCTTTTCTAAGTGTTTGTACCCAGAAATAAAAGCTATAATGACTGGTCTATAGTTCTTTGGGGTTTTTAATGCATTTCTCTTCTTGAAGAAAGGCATCACAAGATCCTTTCTGCAGCTTTGTATAACTTCAACCTCTTTTCACAGTTTTTCAAAGGAAATCATTAATGCCTCCACAGTCACGGATCTCACCTGGTGCAAGAATGCCAATATGGAAACTCCTAAGGCAGGAAGAAACAGCATAGATTTATCATAAGAAATGTCATTATAAATAATTCCTTAGAGCAAGCACACCATCTGCTTTTCTGTGCCCTGACAGCTTTCATAGCTCTGATGGGAGAGGCTGCCAAGACAAATCTTGGCAGGCCCCAGCAGTACCTGGTAGGGTGCCAGCCAACAAAGTTTGTCAGCTCAATTGAATTTCTTTCTTTGACAGGATAACTGGCTTATAGGGTAGACAGGAAGCAGAACATATGATATGATATGATATGATATGATATGATATGATATGATGTGATGTGATGTGATGTGATGTGATGTGATATGTCTTGCTATAATAAGCTTGTGATAGTGCCTCACATGACATCCTCATAAACAAACAATGGAAATACAGTCTCAAATGGTTGATCACAAACTAGAGTAACAACCCCACTTAGAGTCATTAGACTACAAACTCAACAAAAATGCAGTTGTTTAAGCAAGTATTTGGGTTGCACAAAATTATCAGTCTCTCACAACCAGAATCAGTTTGCACAACACTAGCCAAAACGAAGTGACGATAGATTAAGTGAAGAAGCAGTTGAAAAGCTAAATTGAAATAGTAGTTGTCAAGGGCCAACCAAAAGCACGTAGCAAGTATGGTTCAAAAAAGGTTCTACCTAACTAGGTCAAATCTTGTCATTATACTTATTATAATTTATTATAGAAATATAATGCAAACTTAGTGTGTGTTACTATTTATGTGTTATTTATTATATACTGTTATACATAATATTCAATATTTACATGTGGCTTGAATACTAAGACAGATAATTCATTTATGAACAAGACAGTTGCAAACAAAGTACACAAGGATCGTTAACCAGTGTCATACATAAGAAAGATTAGGTAATGATATTACTCTAGGCTTTGAATCATTGTATTCAAAATTTTCATTCAATTATTTATTGCATCATTGTAGCAATCTTCCTAATAGCTGCAAACCCTGCACTAGTTTGAAGCAGCAGCCCCTTAGTCAAATGTATTTAGAGCTTAAAATCTAAATAAAATCATGGTAAGATAAAGGAAGGCAATAGAAAAAAAGAGAAGTAGAGGAGGGACTGAAGAAAGGGACACAAAATGAAAATGAACTGCCTTAACAATTTCTCTCACTTTTTTCTCTTGAGATGAGGAATCAGCATGTTGACAAATAGCCACCATGTAGGATGTCTCTAAACCGTAGTGTGTGTATTTAATCCTCATTTATATATATATATTTCAGTGAACGTCCTTCATGCCTTTGACTTTCTAAATGCAGGAAATAAGCACACAAACAAGAAGACAGATAGAGAGTAGCTTTAACTATTAAAAAAATCAACTTTACCTTCCTAGAGGTTATCAAACTGTTCTGTGGTATTCATAATTCAACTAAGGTATTGTTCACCTGAAGGATATTAACAAATCTTTTTTCCTCAGGTCCCTTCTTTCAGTAGTCTTTGGATATCTGCCACAATTGCTCTTTCATGGGAGCATGATCTGGCACTGCTTTCTTATCCTCATATCTATTCTCTTCAAGCACAGGTGCTTTCCCATGTCCCATTCATGCCATCACTCTGCTTGTGCGCCATCAGCAAACAATGAGGCAATTCAGAAAGAGAGCAGGATTTGGACACCTGACTGTGTTAAACCTTTCCACTTATCTAGCAAGCAAGTCACAACAATTAATTGAAGAATATACAGCTTGAGTATTTTTCAGTGATAATTGGTGGCCTACATTACTGGTATTCTTGCAGTTCTTATCTCTTACCTCTTCATCATAAGGCTAACAGGACACTGAGCAAATAAAAGACATAATGGTAGAAACAAGGCTTCAGTTTTGAGAGCTCTGTAGAATAAATACTCCATTTGCCTATTGTGCGATAGCCTCTTAATGTCTCCTGAAAAAAATTGCTCAAAAATGCACCTTAAGAAATTCTAGATACCAGTCAGGAAAGGATTGTGTTTGTCCAATAACTACCAGAGAAATCAATGTACTGGAAAAGATAAAGATTAGATAATCTGCTAGGTCTTTATACTCTCTGCTTTCAATCATACTTTTCTCCAGTATATTATTTAACAGTCAGTTGGTAATACAGGACAAGGCCATAAATTATCCCAGATATCTTGTAGAAATACTGTTATTTTCTGGAAATAAAGCACCCTCCACATTTCAAATCCAATTTAAGTAAATTTGTTAATATGAGGAATCAATATGAGTACACTTTGTACCAGCTCAGGCATCCTGCTTTGGAAAATATATTCAGGGACTTTATATTAAAGCTCCCATATTTTGTGAATATAGCTCTATAAACCATTTGGCATGGTTGGCATGCCAGATAAAGGTCAAAAGTTACAAGTCTAAACATAAAAACTAACAAGAAAGCCTATAGACTTCATTAAAAGTCAATCCTATCCCTGTACACAGGATCAAATATTTGGGGGGTTTTGTTGTTTTATTGAATGAGAAAACGCGTATCCCATAACCATAACAATTATTTTTAACATGAGTCAAAGTACCAAGCACTTCCACATATGAGCTCATACTAAATAAAGATGAGGCACAAAATAAAGCTGTTTCTGTTTTTCCTTCATACATTGCCTCTGACTACGCAGGCCTGTCCCTCGTGCTTCAGCAGTGCTGATGCTACCAGCCCCCAGGCGGAGGGAAGTGATCTTTGGCAGACAGTACCTAGACCAAATTCTTCCCTTGATTTCATATTCTGGGTCTGTCACCTCAAGAGTCTGGGCAGGTCTCTTACACGAGGTCTCTCAGCACCCTCTTTAGCCTATGTTTTAATGCCAAAAAGGTTACCATCTCTGTCCAGAAATAATGCGGTCAGGTCACAGCACTTGTTCTAGCCGATTTGGCTGTCACGGAAGTGACAAGCATGAAAAAGTCAATTTAAACAAGAGTGCTGAGCCCGGATATACATTGAGTGTGAGCTCTGATAATATACTAAAAACCAACAAAACAAACAAACAAAAAAAACCCCCACATAATTAAAGAGAGCTTCTGAGGGAAAAAAAGGTAGGAAAACTACCAAAGTCAAAAAATCTGAGTTCTGAAAACAGAAAGAGCAAAGCAAACATACATGAAGGGCTTAGTATGGTAAGGATGTCCATCCCTCTGGTGAAGAAAGGACCCAGGTGTAGAACAGAAAAGGGCAGGGTGAAGATTTCCCTGATAGGTTTGTAGTTTGGTTTTGTCTAAAAAAATGACCAAGGACATATCCTGTGGAAAAAAATACATCTTTACGCTATTCTAAATAATTTCCCAGGAATGTTTCCACCATTTTAGCTACTGATCATTCAACACGTACACAGATAACACTTGGCATATCCCATCAACATGCCTGGGAATTGATAGAAAGCTGGCTGGTTTAGGCAGAGACTCATGACTTTGCGGGGACTGCAGAGCAAGACTAAGGGCTGTGCAGTTATGCTGCTACTGTTTTTTCTTGTCCATACAAAATCTTAGGCTGCTCTGAAAGCTCTGCAACACTTTGATAAGTGTTGCCAAACCCAGCTGTTATTTACTGGATGCTCTGCATCCAGATACGCTTTACTGAAAATTACAGAGCTGGTGATTGAAGATGTCCCAGCTCATTGCAGGGGGGTTGGACTAGATGACCTTTAAATGTCCCTTCCAACCCAAACTAGTAACAAATATTTCTATTTTTCTTTACCTGAAAAGTGTATGGTAGACACAAAGAAGGCATATAATAGAAATCTGTTGCATATATTTCAATATGAAATAGTGTCTAGACAGCATAAGTCTAGTTGTCCTTCAAAGAGTGAGAAGTACTAAGTTTCAGCCTCTTTGGAGTATTTCAGGATCAAAGAGGCCATTTGATCACCTTTGGTAAGTTAAGTGGAGAAGAATGACAAATGAATAATCAGTGAAAGAACGTCTGTGGTCACATCCCCTCTGTTCCCATTGCAGACCATCCCAGTCACAGCCATGCAGTTGGATCATGATCCTAGGAACACCACCAAAGCCCTGGCTGGGCCCTGGGGTGTTTCGGCACTCTTTGCCCGTTGTAAGGAGGTGCTTTCAGGGACACACAACGGCATTCCCGTTGCATGTGCTGCTGGTGACAGAAATCACCCATTAGCTGCTCCTTATTTGGTTGACGTTGCTTTGTTGAGAAGAAGGAGAAAGGAAGTGGGCACCTGTCTGAACATGAGATAGCTCAGGATGTAGCAAGGAGACCAGGAAAAAAAAAAAAAAAAGACAAATGATTGAAAGGAACTATTTGCTGCTAGCAACAAAATAAAAGATTCTCTTCCAAATCCGTTTCCAGCAGAGCAAGCACAAGTTGGCAATGTGACTCATATTCATAGAAGTTGGATGTGATTTTCTGCTTTTCAGTCTAAAAGTATCCCCCTCCCAGTTTTCAGAAAGCTATATGAGGGGATCCACAAATCCCATGAGCTGGTGCTGCCAGTCCCAGCCCCATCAGGCACCATGTACATGAAACTAACCTGCTTAGAGATTAGGTACAAAATGTTCTTTCAGAAAAAGCTGTGCATAGCCAAAGGCAAAGAGAAGAAAATTACATGGAAAGAAGTCAAGTGAAAACAAGAAGTTAAATAAATAAATACATAAATGTATAGCTCCAGAGCAGAAGAATGTGCTTGAGACTGAAAACAATGAAACACATTTGAGCTGTGTTGTAGAAAAAGGACAAAAATTTTCAGACACAAACATTGACTAAACATAGTGTGTGGATATTTACTTATTTTTTCCCCCCACTTTATGGTGGGTATTTCACAGTTTTTTGGACCACCAAGCAACAGAAGCAAAGATAGTAGTGAATGACTCACACCAGACATTTCTAACCTATTAGTCAGATATCTGTTACTGGAATAAGTATTGATTCTGTGCCTGCTCAAATGAAAGATGTGTCTGATGGCTTATGAGGGAAGGTATGCGATATTCAAGGATAGTGGTTTTCTCCAGTAAATGTACGTGTCTTTCCAGGCAGAGGTTCCCAGACTGTCCTGTATGTACTGCTAGTGGTGTTGGAAAGGTTTCAGACCAGTTCTGCACATGATGATTCCCAAATCAATTAACTTTAGGAATCCTGCTTTAGATGGAATCACTACAGCTTGCTGGCGGCAGGCAGGGGAGCAGGTCTAGCTCTGTCTGTCCATGGGAACATGTTCACACCAGAATTTAACAACTGATCAGTAATTCTCTACGTGGAGGTAGCTGTGAGAGCCACAGAGCAATTGGCTACCGAGGTCACAGATGGGTGGTATTTGCCTGTGTGGAGATACTCCCATGATAATTCCGGGAAGAGGTGAGAGGAGGTGAGGATAGTTCTGGTTTAGGAAAGCAGAGCGTGAGACAGACCAGTGAAGAAAACAGGCGTCCTAAAGGCAGGGAGGGGAAGATCCCAAAAGAATCAAAGAGGCTGAAAACACCCCACCACTGAGTATGCACACCACCTGGCAGAGAGCCACGAGCTGTCTCTGTGGAAGAGGTACTTAAGTGAATAAATGGCAAACTCCCATTTTGAAGCTCTGACCCCAATTAACTTCTTTCCATTTACTTCCAAGGCACTGGTCACATGCTTGGAATTAAGTAAAGGCTGAATTGGACCCAAAGTGCTAAATGGTTAATATGTGTTTATAGCTTTACTGTACTGTATTATTTAATTATTGGCTCACTTACTGACTAGCAGAGTCATGTATATTCAGGTCTATGTGCTATTAACATCCCTTTGTGACTCTTGGATTTGTTCTTTCCACAGCTGAGACTGTGGAATTCAGACTTAGTTGAAATCCTTGCTATAAGGTTGTAACGTCTGCTTAACCATTTGCACTTGAAGTCCTTATTGGGGGAATTGAGTCTTCTGTTAGGACTTACAGACAATTGCTACTGGTATATCAGGAACCATTGCCCTGAGAAGACAAAGAGTTTGGGTGTTTTTTTTTTTTTTCTTTTACAACGCTTTAAGTATTATAGTAAGTATTATTCTTCATAAAATCAATTCAAATTAATAGCATTCACAATGTTACTCTAACAAAATTGGAACCTAAAACCAGAAGAATGGGAATCCAATAATGCTGGATACTCTGAGCTGGATAAGTCTGTACCCTGTCTTTGGAAGATGTTCCTCTATTTGCAGCTACATAAAGAAAAAAATGTATGTGTGCTAAGGTAGAAATTAAACAGCAACATCTAAGCACAAGTTTACACAACGACGATCTTTGTCTGGTTCCTTCAATATTTGAGAAAGAAACTGCAGATGCTATAACTCTGGAAGGTAAAGCTGAGACCACCTTAACGTTAAAAAAAAAAGTCTTTTCTATCACTAATGTGATGTTTTCACTAGTGTCTTTCAGCATTTTTCTCTCCTGGGTACGTTTGATATGCCATGGTTTTTTGCTCCATCTGCTTGCAGGATCCTCTGCACATATATTAAGGAAACCATGTTCTGATGTGTCAGACTTTTATTTCAAGGGACATGAACATTTACACCCCACCTGCCTCAAAAGGCAGACCATTATTTAGAGCAAAGAAACCATCCCTGATGGTTCGAAAGCCATCTCTAAGCACACTCTGCATAGCGAGCGAGGCCAGGCTTTGCATCCCGAAGCCAATTCACAGGAGTGAATTATCTGATGGACAGCATGTTGCTAAACAAAGTGAGGAATTGACCCAGGGGATGAAATCTTGCACTTTTCTTTCCTTGGAAGAAAAAGAAGAGCAGAGCAAACTCCCAGGGAGGAATAAAGGACTAGAAGAGATTACATGAATCATTGAGTCCATCCCCTGTCCACAACCAGGTAACATACTTCTGGATCAAAGAACTCTACTCTTTCCCACACTGCAAAACCCTCAGAGTATTTCCCAACATCTTATAATAATTTCCAGACCTTTACTACAAAAAGAGCTGTAGACAATATTCTTGGCATCTCCCCACGTCAGAGATTTTGTACTTTCAATAAAAATGCAAATATCCTTCCTAATCAGAGCTTGGGGAAAATTCTTTCCTGAAGTGATCATGATGATCAGTCTAACTCTGGTTACAGGAGCAGGAGACAGCAGACAAGCATGAGAGAAACGTCTTCAGCCCCAGCTGTCCCAGATCAGCGAGAGGGAGTGAGAGGCAAGGGAGAGAAAAGAAATCTGTCCTTCTACCCACCAGGTGCCAGTGGGAGGTGAGACAGAGATAGGCTTTTTGACTCTTTGCTCTTCATGTTGGAGGGAAAAAACCTCACATGCCCCATTAAGGCCATTTCCTACAGTTCCCAGGAATATTTTTCCCTTCTAGGCACAGGACATATGCTTTTTCAGTCTCACAGAATCACAGAATCGTCAGGGTTGGAAGGGACCTCTGGAGATCATCTAGTCCAACCTCCCTGCCAGAGCAGGGTCACCTACAACAGGTTGCACAGGACAGCGTCCAGGCGGGTTTTGAATGTCTCCAGAGTGGGAGACTCCACAACCTCTCTGGGCAGCCTGTTCCAGTGCTCCACCACCCTCAAAGTAAAGAAGTTCCTCCTCATGTTAAGATGGAACTTCCTATGTTCAAGCTTGTCATGCAGTTCATGCAGTTCTCAGTAAGTTCTGGTCTTCCTGACATATTGTGTGTCGCCCTATATTTGTCACTGCAGCTATACTTCACAGTGCCAATGAAAAAATCAATGTACCAAACCCTTCAGCTACAGAGTCACCAATGCCAAGTTCAGGCAGCCGACCCCAGAGCTTCTCCGAGAGCCCAAAGAATTGGTTAAAAGCTGTCCCAGACCCACTAGATGGCACTGTGTATAGCTGTTAGCAGCACTTAGAAACCTGAGGCAGAGTTTACCCTCTGAGCCTTCAATCTCAGCTGTGTGGCTTTGATTTCCAGCACAAGTCCCTAAGCCTGGAACCTCACCCAACGCTGTTCCACCCGTTCAGCAACTTTTGGGTTCCCTCAGTCACTCTAAATTAGTGCTCTTTCAAATAATTACCAGTTGTTCTTTTTTTTTTCTCAAGAAGCTCCACGATTATATTTTTCCAGTTCCTGGATCTTGCCCAAAACATTCCAGAGGTTTCAAGAAATATTTAGAAAGTCGGTAAGTCTGAGTATCCTGTCTGGCTGGTGTGCAGTGTGTATGTGAGTGGAAGGGTACAAACTTCAACCAAGCCTCCCAGAAATGCCGCAGATTACAGGAATTTTGACGTGACCCTAACTTTCCATCTTCGTCTCACCAGTTCTGCTCTACAGGCTCAGTCTGGATCCCAGTGAAATCAGTTGGGGAGGAGGGTTTCCACTGGGATCACTGAGAATTGGATGGGGGCCTCTGTCAGGTTTCCAAACACTGGAAGTGAGTGTGCTGACATTTGGTAAATCTTTCCCCCTTTTCTGATCAGGGTTTCTACCCTTACTGCATTTGCTGGTTTATGGTCACGGTGAAAACTGATGGGGCTGTTGGGAAAACTGATGTGACTGCCATTTTCAGTCTGTAGAGCAGCACTTTTGCCAAGTGCATTTTTCTAACTAAAATGGGAGTTAAGTTCCCCTTCTTTCTCTGCTTCTATACACTATTTCCTCATAACCTGCTGTCTCTGGGTTTTAAAAGTTTCTCTTGTGTTGCAGCTTCAGCACCATCTTAAGCACAGCTTTGAACCTTTTTTTTCTTAGTCTTTGGAACACTTTTTTGTGTCTCCCTAAGTAAAAACATGATTCAAAACATCTCTTCTTTGTCCTCTCACA
Organism: Ibidorhyncha struthersii; assembly: GCA_013398815.1. Lineage (NCBI taxonomy): Eukaryota > Metazoa > Chordata > Aves > Charadriiformes > Charadriidae > Ibidorhyncha > Ibidorhyncha struthersii. The sequence goes on along the minus strand of VZSZ01006072.1, from coordinate 42,919 downwards.
TCATTATTTACTCTAATAAAGTGTATTAGGCATTTTCCCATTGTGCCATTCAAGACTCTGCCACAAACTAATCTATAAACCATATGCAAAACGTGCAAGTCAAACAAATATCATCAATTCCTGGACCTTGTGCATATGTAGCAGTGTCTTAGAGAAAGTTTCCATGATTAGGCAGTGCAGGTCAACAAAACCCTGTGAGGAAGGGCAAATATGCTCATCAAGCCCTAAGTTGCTGGTCATTGGCCCTCATCTGAAAGCTACCATCTCCAGACACGGCAGTGACTGGTAAGTGACTGTATGAGGGTTCTTAAACCTCTCTCATGTGGATGCCATAGCCCAGAAGCAGGAGATAAGCCAGATCTCCCTCTAGAATGAGGTATCCCTCTGCTCATCAATGCTTTATCTGGAGACATCCCTACAGATAAACCCCGGATAAAAGATGCAAGTTGGAGAGCAAGAAGTGAGAAGCGACAGTGTGAGACTGGGAATAGAGTTCTGTGCCCAAGTCACAAGGTCACTGTGGGTAAGCCCCCCCAAAAAGGGGGGAAAAGGAGAAAAACATTCTGAATCCCTCTCTTTTATTTTTTATTTGTTTGCTTGTTTGTTTTATAGCTGACTGCCCCCAGGTGTGCCTGGAGCCTGCACAAAATCCAACAGTATCCTGAGAAGTTCCAGGAATTCAGAGGTGTATCTGGACATAAATGTTAGGGTTATGACTTGTTCAGTGCAGTACTATGTCACAGCTTTACAGATTATTAAAACTGGCATTTCTTTTTGCTGGGCAACAAGGTATTAAAAATAAATACATAAATAAATAAACAAACAAAAAACAAACAGCCTAAAACTCCACTGTAATTAGTCAGGTTTCCAAATGAAGAATGGTTTGCTGGAGATGGTTTCATCAAGTAGACCTCAGACCTGGGCATGATGAGGCTTTGTAAGCTCAGCTGAGCTGTACTCACTGTAGGATGAGAAGCAATCCTTGGGACAGTTTCAACTCCAAATGCAGGTTAAAGTAGCTTTAACTTGCACAGACTTGTAATACAGTCCAGAGAGCACTACACGATAATATATTCTGGCGTTTACCTATCCCATAGAGTAAGATTTACTGTAGTGGTGCAGAAGCCAAAACTCAATCCCCAAGTCTTCCACTACATCCATGTAACAATTTCTTCCCAATTATGAACCTACTCACTCCAAAGATGATGGCCGCATCCCGCTTCCGTATTTTTTCTATGCCAGAAGGAACTAATTTTGATGGCAATTTATCAGCCTTTGCAACTGCCGGCTAATTCCTGGCATCTCTGAATATAATTTTTGAGAACTCTGGGTCAGTAAACAAGGTCAAAATAGTCTGCCTCAGCATTCCTTTAGATCATGAACTTACACCTTCTTGCAGCATTGTATGGTCTGGTTCATAAGCTTGTTTCATAAGTTTGTTTGGTTCTTAAGAGAAAAAGGTATTTTGGAAAAAAAAGGAACCAAAAATATAAAAAACATTGCCATAACATTAACTAGGCCTTTAAAGAAAACTTTTCACAGATGCTGACAGCTGTGTGAGAATAGTTTGTCCTCAAAGACAGAAAAACTAAACAAATATGAAAATAGAAGCTGTGAAACATCAGTGGTGGTTTTCCATAAGATAACTAATTGCATGCCTGCATGTTCACGTTTTGTTTGGTGTCCTTTTCCACTATTAATGACTCATATCTAAACAGCGTAGAGAATATATATTCACTTCTCTTGTAAATTCCTGTTTGGTCCTCTAATGAAGTAATTAACAGGAGCATGTGATATTACCAGGAAGGTTGGCAGATACAAATCAAATGGATTTTTGATGGTGAGCCTGCAGGAATCCTCCCTGAGCTCAACATGTGTGTGGAGGTTTTATAAGCAGTTAAATGCTATCCCTGGCAGTCCTACCTTTAAAGCTTTTGAATTACCTGTAGGGTTTTATGATCAGATACAATTAATGACAGTGTAGAAGCTTGTAGGAAAAGCTCAAGGAACAAGAAGGAACATGAAGCAAGTAAGTTCAAATACACTTAATCTCTTCCCTGCTACTTTTCATCCTGTACTGATGCTGCTTTAAACAGATGCTGCATTTGAAATTTATCGGCAGGATTATGAGGCAGCACAGAAGGTGCTTTGTCACTTTCTGTGCTGCAGCAAAAGAGCTAAACTTTAAGAAATATGACAAATGGTACAAAATATTCTACAATGGAACAAGATCTCCATGGGATGGAACCACTGGAAATTTTTTTTTCAAACACTACAATATTTAAGCAGTGGCTTTAAGTAGTAAAAGACATCAGCCATGTTTCTCTGTGTGTGCTGCAACCTGACATGATATCCATCACTGTCCTCTTCCAGTTTTGGCTCGCAGCAGTACAGACATCCACAAGCTTTCTCGGCTCCTTCTTGTGTGAAGTCTTGTATTATTGCCTTCCATGCTTCGTGTCCCGTCTCCCACCCCACCCCGAAAGGTCCAGTGACTTTACTTGCTGACAGTAAGAGGATAAATGAGTCGCAGCCTCCTGTTGTCATTGCCTGGTAGAGTGCGTGTTTTGTAAAGTATGACAAGGAGTGTCTGTTCCCCATTACCATTGTGGCTGAATGGCCTGATGGCCATTGAACTGGGAGAGGTAGGACACCGGGAAGCTGCCTCTGTCCATTTGCCATTGTATGCCTGGACATGAGATCAGACAGAAAGCATGTGGAAAGGCCACTGTGTGTGGGGAAGGCGTGTTTTGCATCCTTATTTGCCCCTGTGCAGGCACAGAGCCCAAACCATGAGCTGACCTGTTGCCCTTTAAGTACAGACAGTCCTTAATTAAACTTGCCAAGACACTGCAGATCTAGCTATTCTTTCCTTTACAGCAGCGTAACACTGCTGATTTCAACAGATCAAGTGAGAAAAATCAGATCCAGTTTGTCAACACTATTATTTGCCCATGGCTACAAACCACAAGTGGCTGCAGGTTGCATCCGTCAGCATGTAAACATGACTTCAGCTGGTGTTTGTCATGGCAATGTGGCTTGTTTAAAGAGTTATGTATATCACAATTACTGTTGAACCACAAAGATGCTGGTGGCGATACAGGCTTGACAGCAGCAATTATGTTCTTTGCCTCTGGAGAGAAAACAGGGTGGGCAGTCTCTTCTGAGCTGCTGGCTGTGGTTTCTCTTTAGGTGGACCAGGGGAAGGTGCTGCGGAGGAGATTTTTGGAGCCATGCTTTGTGTGTCCTGTCACAACCACAAGCAAAGCAAGCACATGTTTTTCGCAGCGCTGCTAGCCTTCTCCGAGAGCACCGACAACCATCACTGCTTAACCAGTAGGAGAATACATCACTGCTGAGCCAGCTGCCTGGAAATGTTAATGCTACTCTGTGGTTTCTTCAGGACTCTGGGCCAGCATTTACCTCATCAGACGTATCTTTCCTTTGCTGCCCTATCCCAGCCTGTGCTCTATTCTTGGTGCAATCTGTTTTCCATGAATGACAAGCCTGGGGGTCCCCAAAGGTAGTTAAAGGAAAGCAGGATGCAAAATGAAATACACAGAGTATATGGGAAAAAAGGGGGGAAAGAAACAAAAAATAAACCCACTGCTGACATAAGAAATCATCGCCCCAGGGGAGGAGAACAGACACAGGGGCCGTGAGAGGAGCACAGCAGGACCAAGAAGGAGGCCTGGTGGGGTGAAGAGGCGAAGATCGCAATTCCAGCTGAAGCTGATGAGACTGCAGAGGAACCGAAGCTGAAAAAAATTACAGAATCTACAGAAGCAAAAATATAGTCCTGTAGACATCTTTTTCCATAGAGACACTATTATCATCCTTGTTTCACAAGCAGAGAAACAAAATGTTTAAATGATTTGCCTTTGGCAGGTTTGGACCCCAGGTTTCTCCAGCCCTCAGGCACAGACATAACCAAGAGACTTGTGTTATGTCTATTACCTTCAGGTGACTTGGAGAACATTGATTAGAGTGACTTTAACTGTGCAAGACTCAAAATTCAGATACCAGATGTGTGGGAAGGTCTCCTCGGATCAAACCTTGGCTCTGACCTCCACCTTGATTTCTTTGCTTCCTTTAAAAAAAAAAATAAAATACAGTGCTAAAATTGTATGAAAGGAAGCAGGAGAAGGCTCATCTTGGCTATTTCCCTGTGCATATGTAGGTTTTGGCCTAGTGTTTTTAAGCCTATCCTGTGAATCAGTTGAAGGGTCAATCGATCACTGGGATTACATGCGTGTTACCTCCACTCTGCACCAACTAGTTACCATGGCCATCAGCGTGTACTTTGGGTTCAGCAATGAAAAAAACCTGGGGCTAGCACTCAATCCATCAGCCTGACTCTCCTGTTTGGTCAGAGGGTCTGTGATGCTTGCACATGACGGCTTGCTCCTCCATGGTCTATCACCCACCACCTGTTCCTTTGTGACAATACATGTGTTGGTAATAAACTTCTCGTTCATAATCCAACACAACCATTTGATGTGGCTAATCAGCTGACTAACCTTTTCCATTTCTGATTTTTCAGAATCTGTGGATGGGTGCTACACAAGCTCCTGTCTCCCTTTCCCCTACTTCACAAACAGGGAATAAGCTGGTGTAAATAGGCGGGTAGCATCAGAAATGTAACAAAGAAGATAAGAAAGATGCTGCATACAGTCTGAAGCAAACGCCATCTCACTGCCTTTCCAGTATATGCTCATGCCTTTGTGCTACTGTAATGGTGCCTTGAAAACGGACCTTAATTTCATAATGATATACGGCAATAGTGCTTTCCTGACAAGCAACCATGACTGTGGTTGGTAAGCATCTATTTGAAAATGGAAAAGATAAATAGTCCTTACAATAATTAAGTCTCAAAGGGTTTTCTCTTCCTCCTGCAACTCCATAAGAGAATCAGCTTCAAAACACGTTTTAAATATTTCAACTGTGTATTAGTAAGGGTATTTCTCAGTAAGGGCTGGGGATTCAGAGTACGGGGATATCGATTACATCCTCTTTTAGCTTTCCACAGGAGGTTTCCAAGGAGGTGGCTAACTAGAACTGAATAGACAACCACATTTGTGCTGAATAGCTAGAAAGCAAAGGAAACCCATTATGTGGTTTTTAAAAAGTTTTGTGAATTGTGGAAAAGATATGTAATGTTTCTGCTGAGAAAATGCCATCATAACTATCTATATGTTCTTTATTTCACTCCAAGTGTTTTCAACAATGAACGTCTTTCTTGGGACCTTCATAAATAAATAACTGGCAGCATCACTGTCACGAAATACATTATAAATAAGCTTACTACTACACAGCTGCTCTGAACACTGCATGTATTACATGTAAATAATTAATTTTCCACCTCTGACCGGTGGGGTTATAAAAGTGATTAAAATAAATAATGTTGTTTTGAGGGATTTTGGGGGTTTTGTCCTTTTTTGGAGAGAATCACACTAAACCATTCCACAGACACCTTTGGGCTTTCATAACATAGAGCCCCACATGTGTTCACTTTTCAGAATTACTTCCAGATGCAGAAAAGAACAGATGTGGAGTGGACATTGCCTTGGGAGTTTGACCTGCAGCATAGGCACCTCATTCTTATCCTTTGCTTTCTACTGATCATGAATCAGTTCCATTTACATCTTCTGTTTTCTTACACATGCCTATTCATGTCAGAACTGATTCTCTCTGGTAATTACACTCGTCTTCAGATTCCGTTCAAGATCAGAAAAACATTTGCTTTACTTTTGCTTTTCAGTTCACTGCCTGCTTTGGATAAAGCTGGGTATGGAAGTATTAAAATACCAGGGGAAAGCCTGCTGTCACAATGAGTTTGATCCAAAGTCCTTTGAAGTCATTCATAAACAGGGGTTCCCAATTATTGCTTTTGGGCTTTGGATCCACCCATGGCTTTCTTCTCCAACAAGAAGCATAAGTATTAAAAAGTTTTCAAAAGATTCATCTGATGGGATTACCAGTTTGATTTCCTGAATGATGCTCTCTGAAGATTCCGATAAGCATGTTACCACTTGAAAGCTCTCCCTGACACCTCAGGCCAGAATTAAAGCTCCTCTGCAGTCACAGTGCTCAAAGTTTCACAAACAGTGGATAATTTCAGTGTTACAACCGAGCTGCTCTTTGGTCTCTCCTGGCTGAGAAGGGATACACTTTCTTGATTCTAACGCCAGAACCATCTGTTGCTTTCGAAAACATAGTCTTCATTATTGGAATGATTTGGATTCTGGTGCAATATTACTGGAACAGTCTTGGCATCATTCTGTTCTGCAAAGAGGGTTCTTGGACAATTGCTCCTTTGTTATTGCCATCTGCTCTTTCTAAACCAGTGTGTCTCTTCCCAGTAGTCAGATAGTTTATATTTGAAAGGTGTCATCTTAATGGAGGTCCAGAATTTTGTACACACAGTCATGGAGAGCAGTGACAGTTCATCTCATAGAAAGACCACCTATAGCAGGTAGACACACGCACATATATAAAGTGCAACCAATTGTTTACACACCTAGTTTATTTTCCCATTAAGTTTATACCCCCTAAAATGTTTGGCTTTAAAAACTTGAATTGCCTTTGGAATATTTTATAGAGGACTAGAGGATTCAGTAGAGGATTCTTTAATATTTGGTCCTGAATCTGAAAGGCTGCTACCATCTGAGGATCATTTTGGTTTTGTTGGTCAAAATCTGCACACCTTCACTCATGGCTCAGTCGACTAAATTCAAGTACAGTGCCCTACAGTGATGCAGTCTGCATGATGTTCCCTTTTAAAACTAAACCCTAGGAAACACTGCACTAACTCTGCATGACATGCAGGAGTATATTGCAATGAACTGAGTAGAATACTTAGCAATGGCACAGAATTTTCAAATTTTAATGCAAGTGCTTTGCTGAGCTGATGCAGTCAAGGAACTTCTTCCAACTCTAGCTGAACACTGTCCTTGGTCTTTGCTGGTTTATCTTCCTTCTTTTGGAAGTCCTTTTCTTTGAGAATACACAGAGTAACCAGAGCCACTGATGGGGTAGAGCAAGAAGGCAGGATCCCTGGGCAGTCCTCTGAGCAATACCAAATGTGTGTATACTGTAGATTCAGCCAGTTGCTGCCATCAGCTGGGACTTCGAGTAAGTCAGAATGCAAAATAAAAATACAGTTTGATTGAAAAGATTACTTAGATGTTCTGTATTTCCTGATTCTGTCTGGAAAGAAAAGTGACACCTCTCCCAAATACACGTGACAGCCTGGGAGAGACTTCTTGTTTTGCTTTTGCATTTGGGGGTTTGGCCTTTATGCATGCATGTGTACCCAGAGCAAGGCAAGCCTCCGGTCTCTGCACAGACAGGCACACAGCCACAGGCATGCAAGGGCTGTTCAGCCCTTCAAGAACATCTGCTCGTCAAATTGCTGCTCCTGTCCTCTCCAAAAGAAAGATGGGAACTGGATGGGAGCACCCTATATGCTGGAACCAACCAGGGTGGAATTACAGGTGGAATATCATCTGGTGGTTATCAGTTAGTCTTTAAAATTTTGCTTTAGTGTCTGTGATTAAAAATTATGCCTATAAATCTCATATGATACCCTAAAATAGGCAGCACATGTTATAGATCCACATAAAAAATAGATATTGGTCTTTTTATGCTACTGGGAGATTCATCAGGCTATAAAAATAAGTATTAAAGAGTTTCCAAAATATTTTCATTTTAAATGGCAGGAGGCTTTGATCAGTCTACTGTTTTGATTAATAATTGAAGAGTTTCCACAAAATAAAAAAATATTTGTCTAAACGAGCTGCACTGCAGTCTTGTCCTTTGATAAGGCAGGCAAAAAGGGACACAACTTTGCATATTTATCAACTATACCTTAGAAATAGATAGCTACAGAGGAACAATTAATTCTGTTTGGCTGGAGCCACCTGTTTGCCACCTTCTTATAACCATTCACATATCTCCATCACTCAGTGAATACAGTGACAAAAGGTTGTATTTTTAATGTCTCCAAGCAATCATGGGTCCCTTGGTAAAGCACAGGTTAAGTTCAGCATCACAAACGTCACATTCTTTTTTCCCAAGATATAAACATTTTTTCCTATGAAATATATTATTCTTAGCATTCTCAGTATTTCTTTCTTTGGACACAATAAAAGACACTGTATAATCGGCAGCATCAAACAGGGTTTCTTTCTCCTCCACCCTCAGTGGCATTGCTAATTTGCTTGTTGAGTTATTCCTTTGCTTGAAATTACTTCAGAAAATCTTTACTTGTCCTTTTAACCAATAGCACAGAAAATAAATATCATCCAACCCAATCCGTTGCCTCAAAGAAATACAGCAAATAGTTGTTAGCTAATAACATTGGGGAGTGATACATCAAAGCACCAGAATTTATGCCCATGCCTTGTCTTGATTAGGGTGTTGAAGTTTAATTCAGCATGCCACTATTTCCTGCTGGCTGTTCTTCTTCATCAGTAACAAACTCTCCTTAGAAGCTGTTGATACTGAACACATGGACCCAATTAAATCTGTAATTAAATTTACTTATTTGCAGTTTCAGCCCTGATGTGGTCTCCAATTCATTCACCAAAAGGTTTCCATTTACTGAAGCAGACTTTTTTATTTGCGGTGGAACCCTGAAGTGCAGAACTGAATGTGCGTTTGGCCAGTTACTGGCATACATTATGAAGTGGACAAATTAGGCACTGAACTCGCTTTTGATGGAGAGCCCCTCTTTACATTTTCAGGCACTTAAGCAAACTATAACCCCGCAAGTTATGAAGCTGTAGCCTGTTCTGGTCAGTCTTGGGTCATGGGTTAGAATAAGAACATTTGTTAAATACTACTATATGTGTAATATTTTATATTAAATATGCATACACAGAAAGAACGTGTAATACGCATAATGCTGACCAAAGCTCTACCAACCAAAGCACCTGAGAAGATAAACTACCAAAAGAGAAAGCAACTAAAAAATCTGGTCAATTAATTCCTCTGCAGTTCAAAGTCACGACAATGAAATACAAGTGATCTGTTCACACCTTGTATTCTGCCAGAAAATGTTTGTTATTATCACCATCACAGTTCATTTGGTTAGCCTTCTGCCTCTAGTTCCAATGTAGCTGCCCGAGATAGTTAATTTTCATCATAGTAGCTGGTATGGTGCTGGTTTGGATTTGTGATGAAAATCTCATTTACAATACAGGAATGTTTAGTTACTGCTGAGCAGTTCTTGCACTGCATCAAGGCCTTTTCTGTTTCTCACGCTGCCCCAACAGCGAGTAGCCTGGGGTGGGCAAGAAGTTGAGAGGGGACACAGCTAAGATAGCTGACCCAAACCAACAAAAAGATGTTCCATACTATATGACACGGTGCTCAGCAATAAAAACTAGAGGGGCGGTTTGCCAGGGCTGCCATTGCTTGAGGACTGACTGGGCATCGGTCAGTTTGTGGTGAGCAACTGTGTTTTGGGGTTTTTTTGCATCATTCATTTTTCTTTGAGTTTTTTAGGGGGTGGGAGGTTTTTTGTTTGGTTTGTTACTTATTAAACTGTGTTTATCTCAACCCACAAGTTTTCTCAATTTTATCCTTCCAACTCTGTCCCCCACCCCATTGCAGGGGAGTGAGGGAGCGGCTGCTTGGTGCTGAGCTGCCAGCTGAGGTTAAGCCACAACAACTGCTCACACACCAAATGACTAGTTTTTGTTGTTGCAGTTGCTGTAACATCTTGCCATGAACCAGAACTTCATTGCACTCATAAACAACTTAAAAATGGGAAGTCAGCTTTAGTATTGCTCTTTAAGGAGAGGGGCAACAGTGGAAATAAATAGATGAGGGATCACAAGGAGCTAAAACTGGTTGATGTTAATATCATAGTGTTAGCAAACACACTATGCTTGTGGAGGCAGACACTCAACTGTGGCAGCACAAGCCCTGCTGATGCAAATGCAGGGGTGATGCAAACGGCAGCAGTCTTTCTGACATGTCCTGGACTCAACAGCACGTACAGTGTTCAGATGAGGAGTTGTGTTCTCCAAGCCCACTTGCAGGTTGCTAATGCCCTATTCCCTCTCAGGAATCAGCCCCTCCCCCCGCCCCGAAAAAGGTAATAAAAAATCAAAGCACATGAAGAAACTCAGAGAAAGCTTCTGAGGATTAAAAAAAAATAAAATTATTGAGGGTTTGACTAAAGTTTATATCTGACAACTGTACGTATTTCATCCAAACAGTGACAGAAGTCAGAGAGATGTGGAGAGCGATATGGTACATACAGGTTTTTCACTAGTTTAACTTCAGGTTTCAGAAGAAAAGAAGATACAGTTAGATTCTAGCATTTATCCAGAGCCTCAAGGAAAGAAAAAACAATGGATTAGGGCAAAAGTCATAAATCGTAAATATACCTATCCAGGGAAGCCTTTACCAAAACAGAATCTGAAGAGGAGCTAAATCACATTAGAGGAATAATTAATGAGGGCAATGTATTTCAGGTTACATAGACCATTCTTACCTCCTGAAAGGGTAGTGACAGGCCTCCTGTTGTATCAGCTTCTGGAGGCTGTGACACCTACAACTGTAGCAGGCAAAGAGGGCACCAAAATGAGCTGCATCAGGAGACAGCACGAGAGGAGATGGCAAGAAATCAAAGCTGCAGCAGCAAGCACCAGCAGGGAGGCAGGGCATTTCATTTCTAACAATTCCTTGCTGGTAATTGCAACAAGCTGGTTCCACTGCTGCCTGGGATGCAGCTGAGATATCACCAGCCTGCACTGCACACCGCTGAAAAGGGAAAGCTCTACTGCACCCAAGAGGGTGCATCCCAGGTGGTGATAATCACCCATAACCTTGAGGATATGCAAGAGCTTTAAAAGGTTTGATGTAGAAGGAAGTTGCTTAATGAAAGAGCAGTTGAAGGCTGAAAGAGAATTTGATTTTTTCTTTTTTACCCCTTAGATGCTTGATACTACAGAGTGCTATTATACTGCAATAGCTTATATGGCCCTACCTACCTGGAGACCACGTAACTATCTTTAATTCACAGCCAAAAACAAGAGCACCTATCTACTTATAAATTAATTGAACAATGGTAAAACACCACCCAATATAACAAATTTTACTAAGAACATCCAATGGAATGACTCCTCCCATTGAATTTTTCATGCTGCTCCTTCACACATTTCATGTATTTTTGTCTCTCAGCTCTTGAGAGTAAGGTCCTTCCTTCCTGTGCTTCTGTGTTTTGTAGAACATCCAACTGAGGCTAAGCAAATAAAAATAGGAAAAGAACCTTTTAATTCAGGTTGGAAGCTGCTGTGAGAGACCTGATGGATTTAATTATTTCTATGCTATTTACGTAGCCCCTCAGCCTCTGAAGAAGCATCCTTTACCAATAGCCTGGCACAAAGTGTAAACTAGTTATAAGTTGGTTTTCCCATTATCATGACTATCTTCTTTGCTTTCTTGAATAGGGTTTTGCATTCTGGGGCCAGAGAGGGTTTTTCCAGCTATTTTTATTCTGGGTGGAAAAAAAGCCATCTCTTTGTTTGCTTGCTTTTGTCACTGCTGTTTTATATGGTTGTACTGAATATTTTTGCCAGTGATTCAGGATGGCAGTCTATGGGGTGTCCGTAATGGATACTCCTTACTGGCCTGTACACTCTTAATCTTTCATCTGCAAGCCAAGTACAGAACACAAGAAGAGTAAGCTGGAAACGCTGTGGGTCTCCAGCACAGGAATGTCCGTCTTTGCTGCAAGCAGCTTGCAAAACCATATTTGTTTATATGTTTATACTTGCCCTGTTCTTTTTCTTTCCCCTTTTCTTCCATGTTCCATTAAAAAAGGAAGCTACAACAGCCACCCAACCCACGCATGCTTCCTGGTCAAGGCTCTCAGCTTTCATGTCTCCTAATCCTGACACCAAAGATAGGATTTCAGTAGCTGCCTAATGGCATCATAGATGCCTTAGAGAGTCTTGCCCGCATGACACACCACAGCACCACATCAAGAAGCATGTTTCTGCACATCCTGTGTTGTATGTGCCAGGCCCATGCAGATGTGCCTCATACTACAGAGCCCTAAAATGACTCTATGTTTAAGAACCTAAATCTCTTTCCAAAAATAAACCTTTCTAATATGACACTAGAGGGGAAGGAAAAAGAGGAGAGGAGAGGAGAGGAGAGGAGAGAAGAGAAGAGAAGAGAAGAGAAGAGAAGAGAAGAGAAGAGAAGAGAAGAGAAGAGAAGAGAAGAGAAGAG
>VZSZ01006072.1:9970-27631 GCA_013398815.1 Ibidorhyncha struthersii | reverse complement strand
CCCCTTCAGATACTGCAAGGCTGCTATAAGTTCTCCCTGAACCCTTCTCTTCTCCAGGCTTAACAACCCCAACTCTCTCAGCCTGTACTCACAGAAGAGCTGCTCCAGCCCTCTGATCATCTTTGTGGCCCTCTTCTGGACCCAGTCCAACAGATCTATGTCTTTCCTGTGTTGGGGGCTTCAGAGCTGGACACAGGACTCCAGGTAGTGTCTCACCAGAGTAAAGTAGAAGGGCAGAATCACCTCCCTTGGCCATGCTTCTGATGCAGCCAGGATGCGGTTGGCTTTCTGGGCTGCAATTGCACATTGCTGGCTCATGTTGAGCTTCTTATCAATCAGCACCCCCAGATCCTTCTCCTCAGGGCTGCTTTCCATCCATTCTCAGCCAAGCCTAGATTTGTGCTTGGGATTGCCCTGACCCAGGTGTAGGACCTTGTACTTGGCCTTGTTGCACTTCATGAGGTTGACATGGGCCCACTTCTCAAGCCTGTCCAGGTCTCTCTGGATGGCATCCCCTCCCCTCCAGTGTGTATACCTCGCCACATAGCTTGGTGTCATCAGCAAGTTGCTGAGAGTGCACTCAGTCCCACTGTCCATGTCACCAACATAGATGTTGAACAGCATGTGTCCCAGTATCAACCCCTGAGGAACACCACTCGTAACTGGTCTCCACTTGGACATCAAGCTGTTGAACACAACTCTGAGTGCAACCATCCAGCCAGCTCCTTATCGACTGAGTGGTCTATCTGTAGAATCCATGTCTCTTCAATTTACAGACCAGGTTATCGTGCAGGACAGCGACAAACACTTTGCACAAGTCCAGGCAGATGACATCAGTTACTCTTTCCGTGTCTACTACTGCTGTAACCCCCTCATAGAAGGCCACCAAATTTGTCAGGCTTGACTTGCCCTTGGTGAAGCCATGTTGGCTGCTACCGATCACCTCCTCTTTTTCCATGTGTGTTAGCAGAGTTTCCAGGAGGCTCTGTTCCATGATCTTGCTGGGCACAGAGGTGAGACTGACTGGCCTGTAGTTCCTTGGGTCTTCCTTTTTTCCCTTTTTGAAAATAGGGGTTATGTTTCCTCTTTTCCAGTCAACAGGAACCTCACCAGCATGCCATGACTTCTCAAATATGTTGGATAGTGGCTTAGCAACTTTGTCTGCCATTTCCCTCAGGACCCACGGATATATCTCATCAGGTCCCATGGATTTGTGCACCTTCAGGTTCCTCAGGTGGTCTTGTACTTGATCTTCACCTACACTGGGCAGTTCTTAATTTTCCTAGTCCTTGCCTTTGTCTTCTGCATCATGGGTAGTGTGGCTGCAGTCTTGGCCAGTGAAGACTGAGGCAAAAAATTCGTTGAGTACCTCAGCTTTGTCTCTATCCCGACTGACGAGGCTTTCTGTTTCCTGCCAGAAGAAGTTCTTGAAGAGTGATTTCACACCATATAGACATCTCCAGGCTATATCAGACTTCCCAAGCCCATTGCCCTTGGACTCACTAGCAGAGCACAGTTTGGGTTGTGACTCAGACTTTTAGCAACCTGGACAACAGGAGAAATTTTCATATTTGAAAAGTAACCTGGGAGTTCAGATGAAAGAGCAGTGGCCAGGGACTACTTACCACTTGGAGTGGACTGTTGGGAGATGACAGAATTACTGCCAGGGACTGGTCTCTGGTAAATTTTGAAATTTAAATAGTTGCACATGCTGTGCTAAATTTTCATTAATAAGGATGTTTATTGCAAACTTCCTACAATTTTTTAGAGTGGACCAAAATATGCACCAGCAGGTTTTCATTTGTTGGGTTGATTGACTTTTAAAGTTGATTAAAATAGAAGACCCACTTTTTAGAGCCAATTTTTCATGACCTTGCATGAAAAAAAAAGACATTGTGCTTGACTGCAATGAATAGTAGGTTAGGTTTTTTTGGTAAGTCTTAAAATTCTGCCTAGCTCTTAGACTAAATAAAAATGGTCTGCTATGCCTGATGCCAGCCCATGAAGTGCCTCTGAGTCCTGGCCCACAGCAAACGCCAATAAAAGGGATTGCTAACTCCCTACAATAGCCTATCCGTACATTTCATTCATAGAGTTGTTCTCAGCTTCATGAATGAAGACAGTTGTACAGAAATATATGCACTTTTATACACACTTTATACATGAAACCGGTTTCTCTGTTTTTTCCATAATCCTTTTTAATTTGAGAGTAAACCAATTAGAGATGCTGATGATTTTGCTTTCATTCCTGTTGCTGCAGAATACTTTCCCAAGTAGTTAGGAATTGAATCACATTTTAGAAATATCCTTAAAGTTATTTAATCTCCCATAGTAACTCCTTAGTTTTTATTAGAGTTCCAGCTAAAAGTATCTCATCCTGAAACATCTTAGGGCTGCATGTCAGTCTTCATGCGGAGATAACGGGCCATGTACTGATCCAGCTGTTCATATTTAGGTCAACTCTGTAGGCTTTCTGTAAAATCATTTTTCATTTAAATTGGAGTATTGAGGTCTGAATCAGATCCATTTCTCTCAGCAAGTTCATAGAAATTGCAAAGAACTTAAGGCATTACCAAATTCAGGGCTCAGATATTTAAAAGTTGCACAGTATCATTATGAGTTTTACCTAGCAAGATTTTTGCCCAAATAAATTGGACAATAAAGAAACATGTGAAGTAATAATTAGTGAATTTTTGATAATTATTTTTCCAAGAGGAACCATATACAAATACATATCCAAGAATCATACTTAGGCAATCATCTAGGCCTGAAAAATGTGTCAAAAATAATCTATTACTGGGAAAACTACTGAGCACTGAAAGCCAATGTAAAACAAACAAAAGGACACAGATTTCCACACATGGTACAGCTGAACAGTGAAACTTTCTTCTAAAGGATGTTTTGAGGGCCACAGTTACAAGTGGGTTTCAAGAATGGACGAGACAAACTCACAGTTGTATTGGCAGCTGTTAAACATGATGGGCAGCATACCATTGGTCTCCTGCTCTGGCAGCCTCCCAGTCTCTGAGTCCCATGGGCATGAAAGAGACAATGCTGACAAGGCACTTTGCTCTTAAATGCTTTCTTTCATCATCCAGCAGTGGCTGGATGGTAGGAAGAAGAGCTAGACAGAGGTTTAGTCTGATGCTCTTTAACTGCTATTTTGTGGACGGTAGGAGGACAGGGGAAAGTAGGCTAGGACCCTCCTGTAAAGAGCTGAGGCTTTCTTCTGTTGTCCAGCATCATGCCTGGGACATCCTATGTCCTATCCTGTGTCTCTCTTTACCAGCAAGAGAATAGGGATAATACTTCCTCACCTTACACAGGTAAGATGGCGGTAAATCCTGTTAGTAACTGTGTTGGGGGCAATGATGACTATATAGCCACCCACAGTGCACAGTGGCAGAAAATACAACCTGTTTGTGGGTATCTAAGTATCCACCAAGCTCCAAGGAACCCATGGAAAAGGACAAAGAACGTATAAACTGAACTAGAAGATCCCAGAAAAAGTTTAGGCGTCTGCAAATTGAAGAAAGCTGAGAAAGCAACAGAATAGTACTTTCCCTTTCCATCACCATCTCCATACTACCTAACAAAAATGAGAGGCAAATAAACCAAGTCACATTTGCTCATTGTCTAGAAGTTTAGGAAAGGTATCTCCTTTCTGGCCCCATAAATGTGTATCATAATCACTGTGATTACGTAAATATATTTGTTCACAGTGAAAAGTGTGGTGATTTCTCACAGGCCAGCATCTTGAAAATATCACAGCATAGAAAGTCTTATTTTAAATTATTTCACTTTGAAAAAACAGTTCCATGTTTTGAGTTGCATAATAGAAAAGATGACAAATACCAAGAGATGATTAAGCAAATAGCTTAGACTTTAGATGATTTTTATCTTGCATTGTGCACGTAAGTAGAATTGATGGCAGTAGAAATTCCACTCTTGAAGAGACACAGTTCCTGCCAGTTACCATCAGTAAAACATTCCATTTATATTCTGTACAGAAGTCAGAGTAAAAAGCAGATTTTATTTCACTCATACTACAGTAAGTGAAAATACTGAGAATTTGTAAGAGGAAAGTTAGACAAAGAATCAAAATCAGGAAAGAAGTCTTATATTTTCAAATCTAAGGATCATGGGTGATAATTGAAGTTCTGCTTACAAAGGAATCCAATACCAGTTAAGAACCAGAACAAGTTCGTTTAGGAGGTGTTCAGATAACTCCACTCTTTCATGACTGAGGGCTTCTTTTTTTAAGAGAGGAACACTTCAGCATTTTTTATTTATAAGCATGAGATAATAATAGCTGGAAAGATAAGAGGCCAACCTAAAAATATCTTTTGCGGTAAGTAAAGCGTTCATTTTCCATGCAGTTCTAAGGTAAAAGAAGAAACTGAATGTCCATTTTCCAGGCTGATGCTTCAGCCACTTGGCTCTTTATTAGTATCTGTGGACTGTGACTTTCTCTGATCAAAAATCTCATTCTGGAGCCAAGCAGGTTCCCCAACATAGTTCTTGGCAAATCCTGCAAGAAATACTTGTTTCAACAGGGGAAAGTGGGGGGAAATTTTCTGACTACAAGTTATGATCTAAGAACAATAGTTTGATACACACTACATTAGTTCTAAATGTTGAGGATGATAAAATAGAGTTGATTTATTTCTTCTGATTAATAATTTGGTAAATCAAGATTTAAGTATTTACAATCGAAAATAATTCAGATTGGAAGGAACTTCTGGAGGTCAGCTAGTTCAGTTTCCCTGCACAAAGCAAGGCCAACTTCAAACCTAGATCAGGTTGCTCAGATCTAGTAGAGTTTTGAAAATCCCCCAAGGATGTACTTTTCATAATACCTCTGGGGAAGCTGTTCTACCGCTTATCGACTCATGTCAGAATTTTCCTTGTTGCAACTTGTGATCATTGCCTCTCATGCTTTTGTTATACACCTCCAAGAAAAGTCTGACTCTCTCTTAACCTACCCGTTGGACAGTTAGAGACAACAATTAGATCCCTCTTCAGCCTGCACTTCTCCAAGTTCAACAAACGAAACCCCTCAGCCTCTCTTCATTTCTTGCATGCTCCAGCCCCGGATTATCTTGGTGGCCCTCCACTGGATGCATTCACTTGCTAATATCTCTCGTTAGTAGGGACCTGAAAACTGGGCACAGTATTACAGATATGGACTCACAAGGGCTGAGTACAGTGGACTAATAACTATTCTGGACCAATTAGCTACGGCTTGCTACTGCAGTCCATGATGTGATGAGCCTTTGTCACTGCAAGGACACCTTGTGGACTCTTGTTCAACATCTTGTCCACCGGGACCACCAGGTCTTCTACAAATTTCCTCCTAGCCAGTCAGATCCCAGCCTGGGGTCATTCCCTCCGAGGTGCAGGACTTTGCATTTGTCTTTGTTAAATTTCTTGAGATACTTGTAAGCCTGCATATAAAGATCCTTCAATGGCAGTCCTATCCTTCACTAAATCAACAATTTCAGAAAAGAATTCATTGATATTACTGTATGAAATCCACTTTAATAGTTACCACTCATTCCTAGAACTAATTCACACAATGCATTGTGGTTTAGCAGTATTCTATGAAGTTGTGTATGTCTCCAGGATTAAGATTAAAGCTACCTTCAGTTAAAGCTACCTCTTGTAGAAAATTCCCTGTTTCTTATTGTTCCCTTCTTGTTCAAATTAATGAATAAACAGCAAAAAACTTTCTTCTGCTCTGATCTGCTAGCTCAGGAACAACAATAGGGCCAACTGAAGTCTTTCCACTCACTGGGTTTCCATTGTCATATATTTGCCAAGTGTTCAGCCACAGTTTCTTGGCTTGTGTTTATAGCACCCGAGACTCCCAGGTGGTCTCTCCATCCAATTACCCATCAGGCTGGGATTAGTTTCTGTGACAAGCTGGAGGTGTCTTCAGTCTGGCATAGCCACAGGCAAAATGCACTAATATGAAACATTCTATTTCAACAATATGTTAAGCAATACATGTTTCCCAACTTCCTTTTTGCACTGCCAAGTAATTTCTGGAATAGGAAATTTATTAGAACTTGGGTTTAGTTTTGTCAAGACTCAAAGTTTTATCTCCATCAGACACTGCATCTGTGATCTTCATTGGAATATTCTATTTATAGGCTAAAAAAATCCTATAAACCAGCAGAACAAGAATAAAAATTGCTCTCAGTTTCCACTGTGATGTTGCTTTCATCCTTCCAGTAATATTCTGCAGCTTCCTTTTCTTTCTGTACCACTTACAGCAGAGTTTTCCAAAGTTCTTTCAAAATGGTATGTAGTGGCAGGAGAGAGACAAGTTGCAGAAAATTCAGCCAGGTCAGTTTAGGGAGGAGAGAATATGAGCCAGAAGGATGAAGGAGAAAGAGTGAAGGCATAAGTCTTTCATCGTGTACATATGGATGACTACAGAGGCAGGAGCTGCTGCTGCTGACACCATCCCTGATAACATCTACCATCTGCACAATGGCAGGACCCAAATGAAAATTTGGGAAGCTCTGACCTGGAGAACAAAGACACCAGAAAGCTTGTTTAAATCACAGAGTGATCATAATATCTAACATAAAGGATGATCAGAGAGCAAGACCAGGAGTATAAATAAAGGACCCAACATTACCATTATATGAGTTCCACTCTCTGGAACAGAGCCACTTACTTCTCAGGAAATCTTAGCAAACTGAATAAAAAACTCTAAACCAGGGTTATTTCATAGTAAGTAAATTCAAAGAAATAATATTCTTTCACAAAGAACTAGTGATTAAGGTTATTCCCAGTTTGCCAAGAAATCAACAGTATTGGAATTCCTAGTCTTAATCCATTTTACTAGTAGAATTTCAGGTGTGAAACCATGCTGAAGGACTCACAGCTGCCAGATATTTTAGGATGGCCTCTTTGGAGGTTGCTGTTGGCTCATCACAACGAACCACTGCAAGTCTAAGTTTCCTCTACATGCTGGTGTTACAAACCCTGTGGGCAAGTAACTGGGGCAAAGAACTGCTTTCCATCCCTCACTTTTCTTAAGAAAAATTCAAGAAGGGACTATTACTTTTATTTTACTACTGACTTAGAGTAGAGGAAGTTGAGCTTCCTCTTGTTGCCTTTCTTTGGCTGCTCAATGAGACAAAAATTTCATAAACTACTACTTTTATTTGCATTTGAACTGAGATTAAAGAAAGGCTCTCTTCCTATATTTAAGACTGAACTGTGATGCCAAGATTCTTTTTTTTTTTTGTATTCTTGGTACAGCCCAGTACTTCCTCGTGATGTGTTTGCAAAGTTTCATCCTTGTTCACAATGCAATTTTTTTCCAGTAAAATCATGTGATATGTTGTAAGCAAGAAGTAGAAGACTCCTAAATATGCATTTTTGACCCTTCTGTATGTGTTTTGGTGCAGTTTATACCACCAGCTTAGTCTTTAGACTTAGTAGATTGTGTCAGAAGTCCTAGTCTGCAGTAGCTTGGCCAATAAAATGAGCAGTGTGTTTAGATGTTCAGACTAATACAGCAATAGAAAAGAATGTTGCTTGCTCAAGTAAAAATCATGTAGTAGCTCTTTGTTCACAAAAATGGCAGGCTTTTTTCATTAATAAGTTTAGTAGCATTGTAATCTAGAGAAGAAAGTAATGTAATTCTTACCACATTTACTGTTGCTGATTTTCTTATGCAACATGACAAGAGGGTTAAACAGTAAACCAGGAAAAGAATGAAAGCCTGTCCTCGTGGGTTCGCTTGAATTCTTCTCTGTTTCCTCTGGGATGAGAGGGATTCGCAGATAGAAGACACAGGCATTCTTACATGGGGTTTTCCCATGTTGGAATCGAAAACTGAGCTGGTGTCTTGTGGAGTACGTGACAAGAGACAGTCAAACATTAGTGCAAAAGATTTCCAAAGGGCTTTAGTCAAGCTGTATACACAACTGGGAGAGGAAAGTCTAAAGAAGGGAGAGTTAGAAGAAAGCTAGGAGACAGGGGTCTTTAGAATACAGCAGCAATATTAGGAAGCATTTCTTTACCGAGAGGGTGGTCAAACACTGGAACGGGCTTCCCGAGAGGCAGTCGATACCCCGAGCCTGTCAGTGTTTAAGAGACATTTGGACAATGCCGTAAATAACATGCTCTAACTTGGTCAGCCCTGAATTGGGCAGAGAGTTGGACTAGATGATCATTGTAGGTCCCTTCCAACTGAAATTTCTATTCTATTCTATTCTATTCTATTCTATTCTATTCTATTCTATTCTATTCTATTCTATTCTATTCTATATCCAGGTGTGTAGGAATAAGAAGAATGAAGTAACGTTCTGTTGCAGAAATACAGTTGCTTCTTTTTCTTACCTGCTTCAAAACATTCTTCAAATTAATGGAAAACACTTCTGAAAATCTCTAGTGACAACACTCTGTCTACCCAAAAGGCAACTACTCATTGGTACATTCCTAACTTGCAAAATAAAACAAAAGAGAATTTTCACAACTGCCCTGGTACTGCCTATCCCATAAAGGGAAAGAGAGTTTTACCCTCTGGACATCACTAATAAGGAGACTGTGCAGATCTTGGGCTAAAAATTGCAACCAGAGCCTCAGTCTATTTGTCACAGTTCCTTAATTGAGGCAGACGTCAGACTCTAGGCTCTGCACCATTTGTGCTTATTAGAAGTTCTGCAGAAGTCAGGTAATCAGACATTCTGTCCATTTTCTCTGGGCAGTCTGTAATCAGACAGGCTGCCCAGAGAGGCTGTGGAGTCTCCTTCTCTGGAGATATTCAAAACCCACCTGGATATGTTCCTGTCCAGCCTGCTCTAGGTGAACCTGCTTTGGCAGGGGCTTGGGCTAAATGACGTCCGAAGGTCCCTTCCAACTCCTACCATTCCATGATTCTATGATTCCTGGTTGCTGCAGACAGCCAATCACATCTATCCAGGTAGTTATGTTATAAAAGGACCATGATGGCCTAGTTCCTAGTTTGAGCTCTCTCCAAGCAGTTTCTTCCTTTCTTAACCTCTAGGTAAAGGACATTTTTTCCCCAAGCATCTTATAAAAGCCTGTATTTTACATCATCTTAGTCCGTGAAACGGGACTATTTTCTCAACCAGATTTCCTTGAAAAACATCTCATGGTTTTCCCAGGGCAGGGTTCTAACGTGACACAGACAAAAGAAAGAGAACAGACTGCTCAGGCCTTGATCTCCCACTTATGTGCATACTTAATTTCACAGGCAAAAATATTCCCCTTGATTTAAGACTCTTCACAAGCAAAATATGCAGTGCATATGTATCCGTAAAACTGGGGTTCATACAATGTCACACATACCCAAGCATTTGGTATTACTGTTGGGGAAATATTGAAGTAAAGACCTGGAGATTTGATTATAAAAAGACAAAGAAATCATTATAATTTATAGCGTGGAAGCCATTTCTAGGCTCAAGAAGAATCACAAAATAATGGTTTTCTGGCTATCAGAGAACTGTTAATTGACACACAGGCTTTATGCTCTGCCAGATCACCTCTTCAACAACATTGGTTAATGCAAAACATTTTGAATTTTCTCATTCCCTAAATTACTCCAATCTAAACATATCGGTGATTAACTTTATATCTGCATTCCAAATGGCATAGTCCTCCAAGTTCCTAGTTGAGCTTTGTCTTTGCAAAGGAGTACTTATTTGTTTTTACTGAAATGTGACATTACATTTTTTTTAAAAACTGAGTGCTATTTAAGTACTTAAAAATTAACCTGCTGTTTGGAACAAGAGGACTAAAGGTTTTGGAAACTCTCAATCCCTTTGTCTGACTCCAGTAAACAACATAGACCATAACACTTCAAAAAATTCCAACTGTTTGATCAGCTTGAAACAGCTGTCAGTTTCCTGGCGAAAGCTTCATTGAAATACATGCATTTAATAAAACTTGTGTAATGAGAACAATTAAAATTCTGCTATTGTGTCAGAGCTCTGAGTAAACAGCCATGCTTTCTTTTTGCCTCTGCAGGAATAACACAACTCATAACTTCAATGTCCACTTTTCAGTGCAAAGAACACATTGTTTAATTCTGTCGACCACACCGAGTTCCTCTCTGCTATGTATGGCTGACACATACAAACAAAGCAGCCCAGGTTACACCACCTGCTCATTCAAAATAAGGAATACCAGGCGTGAAGTCTTCTTCCCTACTTGTGCCGTGAGCCAGAACCAGGGTTAAAAAAAATAGAGTCCTTTTTTTCTATATATGCTTTTCTTGGTTGCAAAGGAGCTCCTAATGCCAGGAGCATGCATTCATATATAAATGTGACACATAAAGGAGCACATCCTTGATCAAATAACATTTGAGGTGAACAAGCATGAATCTATTGAATACAGATTAACATAAGTATACTAAGAACATAATTAAGCTATTATAAACTAAAATATAGCCTTGTTTCTCTAATGTTACTTCCATCCGTACTAGCAACAAAAAGTATAGGGCATAAATTAGTGGGTTTTGTTACATTGCTTGAAACTTCTGGATTCTTTCACGGTCGCTTGTTGCACTTCACTAAATTGCCAATGAGGTTCATTGGGAAATTGGATTTAATACCACTGCATCAGCATCCACCAGAAGAGAGGTCAAATCACTACAAATCTCAGTCCTCAGTAGTTGCCACTACACCAATAGTCCTTACTGTCAACTTCTTGATGTTCATCAACATTTCCAAGAAAATATACTCTTCTGACCATCTTTCATTTTAGAACACTAACCTCTGTGAAATGCGGTGACAGTGCAGTGAAGAAATAGTAACAACGGGCTTTTCTGCCTTCTCTGAACAGAAGAATCCTGACTCGTTTTTAGCTACCTTAAGGTAAGTGGTTTCGTTTCTAGCTAAAGAGAACTATAGAAATGAAACAGGAAGGTCGTCATCATGTGAATCGCTACAGCCAAGTGCAAACTAAAAAAAGAAGGATTCCATTCTTCTTGGCGGTTATCAGTGGAAAGGGTTGTTCATTCCAGCTGTGCCTCCTTGAGTGCTGAAAAGGAATGATGATTTCTGGTGAACAGCACAGATTATGGGTCTGAGGGCTTCCTGCCTAACAGCATTGGATCACAGAATCACAGAAATGTTCCTGAAATGAACCTTTGCAGGTCTCAAAATCCCACTTGGAGAGGAACAATTGCCAGTACTAGATCAGGTCTGCCACAGCTTTGTCTAGCCAAGTCTTGCAAACCTCCAACAACTAAAAGTCCATCAGCTCTCTGGGTAACTTATTCCTGTACTTCTCTACCTTCCCGATGAAAAAGTTTTTCCTAATGTCCAACCTCTCAAACTGCACTTTGTGCTGTTGTCTCATATTATATCATCTGCCACTACTGCAAAAATTTAAGCTCCATAACCTTTGCAACTGCCATGCAGGTATTTGTAGGCTACTGCCAGACTTAGCTTCCTCTTTGTCACGCTGAATAAGCCCGGCTTCCCCAGCCCCTGTGCAAACGCCATCTGTTCAAAACCCCTGACCATTGAAGAAAGCCTCCATTGGACTCTCCACATTTTTCAACATCCACTTGAAAACGGGACTTAAAACAGGTTGCAGCATTCCAGAGCCATACAGAGGTTTATAATAAATTCCTCCGATCTGCTGGCCACACCTTCTTAATGTATGCAGTAGCCCATGACACACTTTTCCTTGTTCATAATGGCAGTGCACTTTTGGCTCATATTCAAGCAGCTTTGCAGAAAAGCCCCTGGTATCCTTGTGGAAAAACAGCTGAAAATGAGTCAGTAGTTTACACATGCAGTAAAGACGGTCAACCAGATTTTGGGCTGTATTTAAAAAGAGTTTAGCCAACAGTCAAGGGAAGTGACTCTTCCCTCTTTTCAGCTCTTTGGAGACCACATGTTCTGTATCCACTTTTGGGCTCACTCCAGTAAAATAAAGATATTGGCCTGTGGGCTCACTCCAGTATGAGAGTCACCAAGGTAGTCATGGGGCTGAACCAGAGGATATTCAAGGAGAGACTTTGGTCAGTACGGAGAAAGAAGGCTGTGGAGAGATATTATTGCTACCTACAACAATGTACTGGGAGGAGGTAGAGAGGACAGAGTCATTCTTCTCAGAGGTGCAGAAAGGACAATAAGCAACATACACAAGTTGGAACATGAAAAATTCAAACTCAATATAAGGAAAAATTCCCAGTATGAGAGTAGATAACTACTATATCAGATAGAGGTTGTAGAGTCTCCATCCTTGGAAATATTCAAAACGCAACTGGAAAAAGCTCTGAGCAACCTGATCTAATGGCAGAAGGTTCAACTAGACAACCTCCAGAGACCTTTCCAGCATACAGGAGCCTGTAACTCTCTTTGCCGTCCACTGTATTCCCGATATGTTTGCTCACCCAGCATGTTTCCAGTCTCCCAGGTGCAGATATGTACTCTTTTTGTTGAAATCCATGCTGACCTAATCCTCAAGCTTCTCAAGGTCAATGTGGATAGGAACTGTGTCCTTTGCTGTATCAGCAACTACTCCCTAACTTAGTGATACCTGCAAATTTGCTGAACAGTGCTTTCGGTTTTATTATATAGGTTACTGATGAAAATGGCCTAAACCATGACAATACTGAAGAACATTAGCTCCATTATCAACCCTGGAGTACTTTGCTTGTTATTGGCCACCAGCTGGGCACAGAGCCATTGAGTACTACGTTTTGGGCCTGGCAGCCCAGCCACTTTTCAACCCAACCAATGGTCTGATCATCCAGCCCATACCTTCTCAGCTTCCAGATGAGAGCTCCGGGGTCAGAAACCTTGCTAAAGGCACATCTACCTCCCTCCCCTCATTCCCATAACCAGTCATTTCACTACAGAAGGCACTCAGGATGACTGTTTCTGATTACCTCCTTGTCTTGTTTGAGTTTAGAAATAGGTTCCAAGAGAAGATAATGCACATTGGTCTTTGCAGGGACTGAGGTGAGCCAGCAGCTGACAGTGTTCCAGATACTCTATTTTGCCATTAGTGCTCCAGATCCTCTTTTTTGCCATTCTTGAATATGACTGTAATTTTTGCTTTTTCCATTCATCATAATTTTTCACAGACAACACACAGGAGTCCTGCAATCACAGCGGCCAACAAGGCAACTACAGCAGCCAACTTTTTCAGGACCTTTAGGTCAGTCCCAGGGATATATGAATATATCCAGATGAAGTAGTTTCTAACTTGTTCACCCAGTGCTGGCTCCTTCCCAAACTGTTCTGATACTTGCAGGGGTCAGGAGGAGGTTCCGCCTGTGATGAGCAAGGTAAAAAAGTCCCTGAGTACTTCAGCCTTTTCCATATAATCCACTCTGTTGTCTCATACATCAGCAGCCTCACATCTTCCCTTTACAGCTTGCACCTATGGCTCAATTTAATGAAGCTAATTTTAACTTTATCTGGGTTTTGACTTTCTTGATTTTGTCCCTAAGTACATTAACAATCCTTTTATATTTTTCCTTTGTTGCCTGATTTTGTTTCCACATCAAACATGTTCAGTTTGTACTTTAGCTCATCAAGAAGCTCCCTTTCAGTCAAGCTGGCCTTGTGCTGAAACTTCTAGTTTTCCCACACAAAAGGATGGCTTGTTCCTGGTCCCTCAGTGAGTTCACTTTGAAGGAGTCATCCAGCTCCGTTGGGCACCCTGCCCTTGCATGGCTGCTTCCCAGAGGATTTTGCTTAGCAATTCATTAAATAACCAAGTCTGTTCTCTGAAAGTCTAGAGCCCTAGCTCTGCTTTTTTATTTCCTTCTTTCCTCCAGATCCTGCACTCCATTGCCTTATGCTCCCTGCACCCTAGGATGCCACCAGTGACTGCATTTTTCATCAGTCCTTCTGTTTGTGAACAGTAAGTCCTACAAAGCAACAGCCCTGGCCAGTATCTTAATGTTTGCATTGGAAATGTGTCACCCACACAATCTAATCTTGGGTTATTTGCATGAAGCCACATTGCCCTCACAACAGTCATCTGTGGACAGTTGAGGCTACCTGTAACCATAGGTGCCTGCAGGTGGGAGATTTTCAGTAGGTTTTGGGGAAGGCCTCTTCCTCTCTTTGCTATCAGTCAGGAGGTCTGTAGCAGACTTCCAGGACATACCCAGTGTTACTTGCGCCTCTGAAGTTGATGCAGAAGCTCCCAATAGGCACGTCTCTAGTATTGCCCTATAGAGCTTTGTGAAGTCAAGGAGATCCTTAATATAAAAGATGACCCACTCCTTATCTTCCCTGCATATCACTCCTCAATGGTCTGTTTGCTCCATGGATTCCCTTCCCAGCATATCCTATTCCACGTGAACAACCTCTTATTAGGAGACAGGCCTTGCTTTTTGTCTCCACAAGTCTTGATTTCCTGGTTCATCAGGAGACGTCCCTAGAGGCACTGATGCACCAAGGGCGGAGAATCATGCCAGCTATTGCTCCCTTGTCTGCTCATTGGCAACGCTGCCCATTGGATTCACTCACATGTTCTGGTGAAACATAAATAAATTGCTTGGCACTTTTCTCTGAATTTCTCAGCACTCTATCTCATTGCTTGCAATATCCTAGCATACTAGCAGTATTCACTCTAATGATTCATCAGGCAGTATGGACTAAGGAGAACACTAAAAATATCCTTGGGCAAATCAGTCCCTAAAATAGAGTCCATATGGGAAACAGAACAGGAAGAACCAATTTTCACAAAATACATAAATTTCAACGAAGGCATATAAAAGGTGTAATCAGTGAATAGCTTATGCACAATTACTCTTAGGAGCAAACGGTATTTTTAAGGTGCATTAAAACATCTGATATTCGCATATAGTTGCATATTGATCTAAGCTGCAGAGGCACATTAAAACATTCAGCTTGAAATCTTGAAGGTAGTTTTGTACTTTTCACCCTTGAATGTATAACATGGCTTCAGGACTTGCATTCTTTGTGCTACAGTTTTAAGGTTCGTGCAAGCAACAACTAAAGTGGCATGCCACAGTCTTAGGTCCTTGTTCTGTTAAATTCTACTAGTTTACGCTGAAGTAAGAGTCCCTTTATTTACATCTTTTGTTTGTTTTAGCTGCTGTGGATCTTTCAACTGACAGGTTCTTTGCATTTGCTTTAAACATTATTCATAATAACACTAAGCATTTGTATGAGCATCCATATGTTGAGCATCTTACAGACAGTAACTAGTTTTGTTTGCAGCAACTAATGTAATGTTGCTTTCAGTTTGGTTTAAAATATCTATCTTTTCCTCCTATGATTATATTATCCATTACAACTACTGAGAAAACAAGATGTACAGTAAAAATTGTCAGTCATATTAAAATGCACTGGTTTCCTAAATGTAATGCAAAACATTTGGACTTCATTTTCTTCCAGACACATTAAGTTTTTATGACTTCATTTTTGAAATATTGTCCTGGGCTCCATCATTCCTATTTGTTTCTGCTCTGGCACATTATCCATTTACCAATAAATTTATTATAAGATGGAGTTTGAAATCCTTGTATTTTGTGATTTTTTTTAAATTCTTGTCTGAGTTCACCTAGAAATACACATTAATGTCTTAGTCAAATATAAGAAATTATCTGGAAGTCAACCCAAAAATAGATGTTCAACTGTAAGCAGAGTGCACTATTTAACTCTTCTTTGGTGTTCAAAAAGAGTATAGTAACAGCAGACTTGTGTCAATATGTCAATTTTTCTTTTATTTCATTCCATATTTGAAAAACAGTATTATGACTTCAACAAAAAAAAAAATTACTATCTTCATCAGTCATTCTTTCTAGTAACAAAAATTAGGTGTCATTCAATCCTATACAAAATATTTTTAGATCTACATAAAGTCACTATTTTATGCACAAAAACATTTGCAGAAAACTAAGTGATACTTTCCGTCATATGAAAAAAAAACTTTTGTTTTCTCATAAAATATAAGGCATTCTGCTTTTTTAGAGGTGGCTGAAGGCAACTTCTATTAGAAGCACTGGCATTTACCACCATGAACCTCATCACACAGCTGTAACCTTCAGTATGCTTTGATACTCGACCATGTGTGGTTTACAGCTACCCTCCAGCTTCTAGAATTAAGGTTGCTGTCAGAACAAATAGTGTCAGAAAGCTTTGTTCTTAAAGGCCAAAAACTGTCTTAGTGTGAGATGATTCTAAAGAGAGTCCTGCTCCTGCATCTGCCACCAACACTTCTTGGGACTCTGGGCAAGTCACATTCCTCACTTGTATTTTCTGCATAATAATGCTCTTTTGTCTGCCTATTTCCGGTGTATCCTCTTTATGGCAGAGACTGTCTCTTCCATGGTGTAAGAACAGTGCATAAAACAGAGCTTGCTGATCCCCAGTCAGGCAGGAATGTCACAGAATAAGTACAACTCTTCTTTCTTTCAGACCAATGTCAGATACAAGGTCCAAATTGTAAAACTTCAAAAAACTGTATCAATGGGTAAATTTAAGCCATATCAAAATAGATATTTTCCAGCTCCTGACCCTGAACCTTTTCTTCAAACTTGAACTCTGAAAACCAAATTATTTTTAGCTTCAAAACCCTTGACTAATTTATTTTCATTTTGCTTCAGTTTTGTATGCCTTTGTGCTTCCGGTTTCTGGCAACATCTATGAGTAAGGACGCCAAAGTCCTCTATTTGAATCATATGCTTCGCCAAATGACAAGGGGAAAACACTCAAAATCATGCAAGACAGTCTTTTCTCATGAGTCCTCTGTTCTCATGAACTTTGTAGGCCAATTTCAGAAATGCAAAAGTTCATAATTTAAGAGACACCAGATAAGGAACCAAACTTCTGGGACTCACCCATTTGTCACTAACTCCTCTTCCTTCTGGCGACAAAGCAAGACTTCTGAAGGGAGGAAAAAACAACAAAGAAGGGAGAAAAGTGGAGAAATTTTTAAAACTTGAATGAGCAGATCCTTCAACAGACTCAAAAGAAAGTCTTGGAGAAAAAAAAAAAGATGACAATAGGATGGAGGGAGCTGCCTTCAGAAAGTGAATTATGAGAGGTAAAAGGAAATAAATGACTAAGATGGGCATCTAAATGGACAGATATCTGTGCTTTGTCTTGGAAAACAAAACAGCTACCTTAGACTGAGCACCTCGGTTCAGACAGCTAAATCTGAGGTGAATGTTACCTAAAATANNTATATTTTATAAAATATTGATATATTTTATAAAATAGTTTTGTATTTTTACCACCTTCTTTATTCTTTTTTATATATGGGTAATTATTTTGTTCAGCAATATTGATAGTATTTAAGGATCCTAATTTTTATACACAGGTATTGTATATATACTGTGATGGAGTATTTATAATAGGCCTCTATAATTTGTGATACATGGCCATCAAAACTCTCGATTGCAATAAAAGTGACTATTACAGTTTGTAGATAAACACTGCACACTCGAGTACTGTACTACAACATATAAGAACTTAATGTAGTTGCATAATAACCACACAGGTGTGGGAAAAAAGGAAAAACATTGTTCAGGTTTGCCTACTTCACCTACATTCACACATCTGTACATCTATCTACCCATTGCCAGGTGCTGCACTTGGGTCACAACAACCCCACACAGCGCTACAGGCTTAGGGCAGAGTGGCTTGAAAGCTGCCCCGGGGGGGAGGACCC
>VZSZ01006071.1:0-21269 GCA_013398815.1 Ibidorhyncha struthersii | reverse complement strand
AAACTAAAAGAGGGTAGATTTAGACTAGATAGAAGGAAAACTTTTTTACAATGAGGGTGGTGAAATACTAGAACAGGTTTCCCAGAGAGGTTGTAGATGTCTTATCCCTGGAACCATTCAAGGTCTGGTTGGATGTGGCTTTGAGCTACCTGATCTATTTGAAAATGTGCATGCTCGTTGCAGGGTGTTTGGACCAGATGACTTTTAAAACTCCCTTCCAACCCAAACTATTCTGTGATTCTATCAATCTTACATGTTACATGAGAAGTCTTTTAAAGCAAACTCCAGAGCTTATTTTGGAACCCTTCTGTAGTTGACGAAAGTAGTTTGGTAATGCTCTGAAAACTGCACAAGAATCACTAAAAAATCAGCTGTCATAATATCTTATATTGTGCATTTTTTTTTTAACAATTATAGCTAAATCCTCCCTAAGTGATTCTGACACTGTCTGACTGAGAAAGCATAAGCTTAATACTTACTGTTTCTGCACTAATTCTCTGTGAAACGTTTTCAAATACCTTAAAACTCTGAGTCAGAAACCCTTGAACTGCAGTCAAAAATCAAGCTTAGAGGAAATCTTAACACTTTAGTGGGATTTTTACCTCATCCCACAGACCTCCTCTCTCCCACATTGAGCATCAGAGTAAAGATATTTTAATGCCCCTGTCAGTTCTCCCTCACCAAGAGACCCCTGCATGGTCAGCATCCTCAAGGGACCTGTTAGGCACTGTTCAGGATACTTTTTAATGACTGAAGTTTCATTACAGGACTTTAACAAGGTTAAGCATGTGCAACTTTAGATTATGCTAAAGTATTCTTGGTCTCTTCAAGGTTTGGGGTTTATTAAATTGATGCTCTGTAATTATTCAATTTATCGGAAATAAATAGGGAAATTATGTCTTTTATGAAAATATTAATTGAAAGCTATTATTTTCATTTCACTGTTCTTGTTATTTCCTCTAGTTAAGGTGCAATAGTTTTTATACTGCTGAGTTTTTTTTTGGTTTCAGACCCTTGCATGTATTTTCTGCTTTGGAATTAAGGCCCCTGCAGAGTAAAAGTTGCACGAGAAACCAAGACATTAGCAAAAGCTGCCATTTAAAGATAGTAGGGGACAGTGAATGTTTGGGTTTTTTTTTTTATATATCCTATAGTCATAGAAGTTCACCCTTGTGATTGATTTGGCTCCTTTGCAACATACCAAGAAAGATTAAATACCTTGCACCTCCTAAACAAATAAAAAGGTTCACAGATTCAATATTTTCCCTAACATTTGGTCATTTGAGACATCTGTGGAACAGGTGGTAAAAAAATCCATATCTGTCTTAACCTAGAGGGAAAAATCAAATTAAATTGGATTTAAAATGTGTATCCAATAAACTAGTGGAGAATGATGTCATAAACGGGAGGCACTGGGGAATCAGTTCAGGGCCCACAACTCCTAAAAGACTCAGTGGTAAAGAATGAGGGTATTCATTTCATTGACAGAGTGTATGAAGACCAGAGTGAACAATTCAATCTTAATATGTGAATTTAGAAGGCATTTGGAGAGCTTGCCACTTATGCCAGATGGATTCAGGAGATTATTGAAAGGAAAGCACAGACATTTACTGGATATGCCACAAAGAATTTTTTAAAATCACCTGAACACTTCTCAGTGGGCCTGGAACTAGCTAAAGAACCTTTTGCTGTTGATTTTGGTTTTATTAAAGTTATTGAAATATTTTATAGTTATTAAATTGATTAAACAGATACAGTCATAGTCATGATTAATTTACATCTGTATAAATCTACTTATGCTGGCAAATATCTATGCTAGTGATTTCAGTCAAGTCAGGGTGTCAAAAGGGATGATTTCTGTTCTGCTGGAAGATGTATGGGTAAAGTTGCACTGGGCAAACTTACTATTTGTCACTATGGGTATTGACTGGGTTCAGAGGCTGAAGCACAAGTGGTATTTTTCCACTTTCCTGGAACAAAGTTTAGTGTATAGAATATATTTGGATCAGCAACATGAATGTTCCTGATGCAATATACCAGTAAAACATTGTTAATGTATATGAGGTGATACTTAGGACTGTTACACAGCTATGGCTGCATTTGCATTAGAGCGATCATACCGCACTATTAGTGTAGGGTGGCCAGCTCAGCTGCTTCCTATGGGACAGTAATAACTTTATAGCTGTGGCTGTAAACTCACAAGCTGATTATAACGTGTTCTCCACTGCCATCTCTATTCAGCAAATACCTAGCTGTTGTTCGAATCTGAGTACACAAGCAATCTCTAGAAAGGTTTTTGTTTTGATGGCATGTTTTACATTTTTCCTTATAGATTAAAAGACATGGACTTGTGACTTGATATAACATTTAAAAATTGCTAAGATCAGGATGGTTTTAAAATAAATAGCAATTTTTTTTTTTTGTTTGGGATGTAAAATTCTCTGCACTTCTGTAGGTTTCAGACATCAAAAATTCAATGCATGTGTTATATGATACTGTCTGTTAACAGCGATATTTTACAATATACATGAATTAAAAAAATCCTTTTTAGTAGTTGGAAGAGCGACCTAACTTCTTTCTTTTAATATACATTCTGAAGCTCACATCAAGGGATCATACATCTGAGGAATTTATTAATGTTACATGCAGAAGTGAAAGCTCTTCTCACTTTTTAATTAACCAAGTATGAATATAAAGTTTTAGACATTAGGTTTGTGGTGTTCTTGTTTTCCATACCCAGTTTATAAAATTTAGCTGCAGCTCTGCTAAGTCCGTCTCACTAGCTCATGAACCGCAATTGGAAATGGCAAGAAAAAACACAGAAGAAACAATTAATGCAAGGACTGTGTGTGTCTGGCAATCAGTAGTTTATTGGGGGATTCCTGAGCTATACATTTCTCGTATTCATTTTTGATCTCTTTTGTGTCTTTACTTAATCCCTTTCTGATATTCTTTATCTTGGTAGGTTTCACGAGAAATACATGGGAGGATATCAACACTGTTAATAATCTCACTCACTGTGAAAATTGTCCATTTATTCCAGTACTTTGCTTTCTATCTTTTAAATCGGTATTCATTTAGAAGTTGACTTTCTTTTATATCTTACAACACTTTAATTGTTTTATTTGTCTTGGTGAGGTATCTCATCAAAATCTTTTAGAAGACCAAGCATGTTTTATCAACTCCATAACCCAGACGAAAATGCCTGTTGGAACACTGGAAGAAATACACTGTGAAGTTTCATATCCCTACGGCACCTGCCCCTAGTATGATAGAACTCTGTTGGTTACCTAGGGTGTCTGTACACTGTTATAATTCCTGTGAGATAGGTTAGTGTAGAAATTAGGTTTTTATACCTGCAATTGCCAGGTTCACCTTTGAAACTATGCGTAAATACCAATGTGATATTTGCCATTTCATTCCTCTGACACCAAGTTTGCTTTACACATAGGAATTGATACTTAACCAGGTGTTATGACCAAACACAGACGTCAAATTGCTGCAGAACTGTCTGATCCTATTGATTGACTGTTGTTCAATTTAATGAGTTTTGTTTTGTATTTTGTATGGGGTTTAGTTGTTTTAAAATCTTTGAGCCTTTTCTTTGACAGTGGATCCCTATCCAGGTTTGGTGTGAGAACTGTCTTACCATCTCTAGGAATACCAATACCAATACAAATAATCAGTTTAGCCTTTCTGCAATAGCCTTAGTCTCACTGATTGGTCCTTTCACCTCTTGATCATCTATCAGTGCTTCTGGCTTTCTATTTTATATGTTTGTCCTGGTTCCAGCAGGGATGGGGTTAATTTCCCCCAGGAGCCGGCAGGGGCCACAGGCATTCCATCCCCTCTGAGCCATGCCCGGGCTATCGGGGGGCGCTGCCGGGGGAGGGGGCAGGGAGTCCCTCGTTGCCCCACGTTGGGCGCCAAAAAGGACCGTCGTGGTTTGGCCTCAGGCGGCAGCACAGAACCGGGCGGCCGCTCGCTCGACCCCCGCAGCCGCGGGNGACTCCCTGCCCCCTCCCCCGGCAGCGCCCCCCCATAGCCCGGGCATGGCTCACAGGGGATGGAATGCCTGTGGCCCCTGCCGGCTCCTGGGGGAAATTAACCCCATCCCTGCTGGAACCAGGACAATGTTCCAATATGGGAGACTTTTATTATCAAAAGCATAAAACTGGTAAGCTGCTCCTTAACTCTTTGGCCTATCCTGTTGTGATATTATATCTAAATGATTAGAGATTAGGTTGTTAACTATTTTCCTTTCCTATATTTCCTTGAATATATCTTTCTGATATCTAGTATTGTCATCGTCAACTTTTTTTTTTTTCTTTTTTTCTGGCTAATAGAAGAAGAGGAAGAAGTAAAAGGAAGTGGTAAAGGGGAAGCATGAGTCAGTATCTGTGTCTTAGTATTATGTCTTTAAATGATCTTCATGTCATCTGCATGCATTTTATATATTTAACGGCTCTTTTTTTTTTTTTTATTTAGTCCTGAGTTGCTTTTTTGTGTAGTTTCTCTTTTTAAATGCTAGGGACTGAGTGACTGAGTGCTTTGTGAACTTTTTCATTTCATATAGCAAGCGAGCAAGTCTCCATGTAGTTCCTGATGACACCTTTCATGTCTGTGTTCATAATAACTAGATTCCCAGTAGTGTTTGTGTCTCATCTTATTGGCTGGTACCCTTGTCTTCAGAGGAGTATGCCTGGAGCAAGAGGTTGTAGGATATACTATATTCTGATACCAAAATCTGTTTTAACTTTTTAGATCTAATGTTAGCCTCAGTCAGACTGGAATTAAGTTTAGCGTCAATGTAAAACATTTCAAAATTCATATCCCTAATATTTAATATCTAGGACATCTTGTACTATTTTGGCTTCAAAGGTCATGCAGTTAGTTCTGGTGTCTCTGACAGAGAAAGGCGAATAAACTTTGTAGACCGGCCAGAGGGATACCTTACTGACACTGTTTGAAAATCATTTGATTTCTAAAGGTATAGGTACAGATTAAGTATTCTCAGACAAATAAATAAATGACCAGCTGCTAGATATGACTATGCTTGAGATGTTAGCCTGTGATAAACTCTACATGAAGTGGGTTTATTGAACCAATATCAGCTTGTCACAGCTGGTTTGGGCTAGAGTGTGCATAAACTCAAATACTGTTGTTCAGGGGGTAGACAGGGTCAAAACTACAGTAACATTGCAATGTTTGACCATACTTTCATAGCTAGAGATTTTCTAAAGCTCCAAAGCAGCAGATTTACAACTGTTATGTTTGTGGTTGCTTTTTTTTAATAACTTTCATTGGCAATGGCTTCCACAATTTAATCACAATATGAGAAATATATGCTTTTATTGGTGGACCATTTGTCATCTTTTCATATAGTTGAATATTTTTTTGTCTTAGGCAGAGGGAACAGAAACTCTTGCTCTGAATTCTTTTACCATTTTTTTTCCATCTACATTTACTAAGTCACCTCTTTCATCATTTTCTTTAGCATAACCAATCCTTGTACTTTTTCAATCATTTTTTTTCTCAGATCCATGACCATTTCTGTCACTTTTCACTGAATGTTTTATTAAGTTTTCGTTACTTTTAAAGACCTGTATGAACACTGTATGATTAAATCTCAAGGAACTATTGCAAGTTAAATAAGGGAAAGATATTCTCATCTGATGGGGAAGCCACAACAAAATGAGAAAAGAAACACATGAGTAGAGAAAGGTTCAGGTACAAAAAAACCCTAACAATGTGTGATATCTGCCAGATATCCCTTACTTTTGTGAGATTTAGTCTAAATGCTTCGCTTAGTCAAAAGCTTCTCTGTTGGGAGCCTGCCTCCTTCCAGTGACAACATAAATTGATAGATTTAGGAACCTCACATCCTTAAATTAAAGGCCTAAAATCAGATGACCTGAAGCTCTCTTTCCAGAGGGACTAGTAAAAGTTTTTTTAAGGTACTCAAATCAGTAGTTGAATACCTTGAAAATTCTAGCTTTGATTTCCTTAAGGTTAAATAGGACACCTGAAGACAATTAGAAAATCGAATGCAGGTTGTCATTGTTCAAATCTAGCATTGCAATAACTATTCCATTTCTCCGTCCCATAAGATATGTAAATTTAAGGATTCTTATTCTGGCTTTCATTTTTGCTGTATTATTTAATTATGTAGAGGGAAATATAAACAACAATGACTTCTTAGAAATAGTCCTTTTATTCACACAATTACAGATAGATAACACTCATGGTTTCTTTGTACTAATGCCTTATTCATTGAAAAGATTTAAAAATCTGTTTAAATAATGATTGTTATAGATTTTTTTTCCTTTTCTCCCTTTGTGCATACAACTTCTCTTCCTCTCATACAATGTTTTTCATTTTGGGACCCCCCACTTTTGCGAAACCTATGTAAATCACTTTTTTCGTTACGAATGGTTTCCAGAGAGGAAGGAAAATAAACCAAAAGTATTTGTACTTATCTTAATATTCATAAAAGCTTAGTTTGCTTTTCTCCCCAAATCTATTTTTGGGCCTAATTAAAGCAGCAATGTACCCCCTAAGCTATTAAATTCCTTACAGTCTCTTTTTAGTCCTGATGTGCCATTTCATTGACATCTTGGAATTAGTTCAGAGACCACGACTGCCAAAGCCCTTTGATCACACAGAGCTGGCCCTCCCACTACTGTTGCTGCTCAGAGCATTCATAGCTACAGCTGCTCAAAATGAGATCAGCCAGCTCACTCTCTGGGCTCTCCGCAAACTTGCTCCTGTAGCTGCTGTGCTTCCACCTGCTCTACCCCGAGTGAAGCGGTTGTATTGCATGAATACACAAGGACCAAAAGAGTACCAAATGAGGTGTCGTAGCTCTTGCCTTCAGCCCAGTGCAGCTCCAGTGGCCAGTTCGGCACCCAGTCAGCAGCATCATATAACTGTCAATTCACGCGTTTCCGTTCCATCTGGGGGCGGGGCACAGGGGGAATCCATTCCACTACTGATTTACTCTTACATATCTAGTAAAAAGATACTGCTTTGAGTCCATTCTACTGCTCCTTTTTCCCATCTAACATAATAAGAACTTTTTTCCTTGTCTATAACTTATTGATAGCTTACATATGATAAATAAATGATTAATTGATGTCCTAGGCCTGTTTTGCACTTGAGTTGTATTTATTTATGGAGTAGTATTTCTTACCGATGGTAATAAATGAATTAGTAGATGCTTGTTAAATGTTGTTCGTGCATAAGTGTATGAAACCTACTATCTCCTGAATTTAACAAAGCAGTTACTGAACAATCTAACAACCGTATGTAAATTATCTAAAAATATATCCTTAATATAAAACCAAACCAAACATTACATTGAAAGTTTTACATTAAATTTCTGTAATTAGATTTTTATGGTGTGATTTATATTTCATACGCTCCTGACACTGTCCTTTTTTTTAATTATTTTTCCAAATGAATCCTTCTAAATTTCAACCTCTATAAAATTTTTAAAAGAAACAAACAGCAGAGCAGAGTTTGGAGTAAAATTGTACTAAACATACCACATCATGTAGGTATATTTGAAACATCTGTAGCACTAATGGTTCAGCTGCTTGACAAGCAGTTACTCCCACCCCTGGATGTAGCCTATTATCATCCAGTACTGATACTTAGCCCACAACAGTTGTTCATTAATTTTATGCTTGTGCTGTTTAGTTTGTTTGTTTTGCTATGATTTTAATGCTATGGGCTATGAACAATAGCAGGAGCCCAGCAGTGTTAGTGTGCAATTTATGAAAAGGCTCTCTAACAACTGTCTCAGGAACTTCAAATTCCTATATGTGTTATTTCTACTCGTCTCTCTTTCAAATATTTATATTAACAGATCTTTTAATAGTTTCAACTCACATTTCAGTAACAAGTTGTTTCTTGTTTAGGTATTTTAACTCATTCTCTCCACTTTAATTTCTTGAAAAAGTTTAAGAATGCATCAGGTGCAGACCCTGCAATTGTTTCCAGCATGCAGTAATAGAATATCTCCAACCATGACATATATTTCAGATGCCTGGTGATTCCATATGTCCTTATAATTTTTTGTAACATCTATTTTCCTGGTTTGCCTTCGCTCTCCTAACCTGCTTTTTTTTTTTTTCCTTCCTTTTTTTTTTTTCTCCATGCTGGCTCCTTTTACACTCTTGAAATGTGCTCCAAAGCTAAGAGTAGTCCGTGTTTAACTCATTTGTGAGGACATAAGCAATGGTGATTACTTTGTTAGATTTGTCTTTATTTCTCTGTACATGATTTACTTCAGAGCAATGCCAAACCAAATGGCAGGGCTCAGTGTTGTTCAGTGAGAAGCTTGTTTGGCACAATTTATTTCAAAGAGTACAGAAATTTCCTAAATTTATTGTTAGGATCAAGTTTTCAGAGTGAGGCTATCTAAGGTATGGCCTCTTAGTTCTCTTACGTTTGCATTAAAGAGCTATTACTTTAATAAGTTCATCTAAAGGAATAAAATGGGGAACAAAGACAAAGTTGTTAGGAATAACTTGGACAACTAACACAAATATATTTGGTAGGTATATGTGACATAAGTGACTGGAATTTCGCATTGACACTTAGTAAGCCACCTTCTTTTTAACAAGTCTTTGTATCTCACCTTTTGATATGCCCTTCAAAAGATAACCATAAATTCTTAGCTCTGATGTAGGTAAGAACCTCAGGGTTGCATTTTAATTTTCATGATGCTATATTCACTTTATATTTCTATTATTAGGATTTTGGGGTACTTTGCTACACTCCATATCTAAATAACATCACAATTTGATTAGAAAACATCACTGCATTTCTTTGGTGCAGTGCATGCAAGGAAACTAAGGCATCTTAAGCACATAACCAAAGTAAGCAACCTTTAGTAACCAACCAAAATCCCAGAAGATGGAGTATACATCAAAAAATATTTCTTATGCAGAACTCTTCTGCTGGTTTGGTTGCTTTTTGACTGGTTGGATGGGTTTTGATGTTTTGTTTTGTTTTGGGAGTGGTGACAAAGTAAGAGAAGAAAAGTTTGTAAAATCAGAGAATGAAAGCTGAAAAGTTTGCAGGAGATGTGTTTCTCACCACTTAGATCGCCTGCCTACTAATGTTTGCAGCTGTCAGCGTCCAGTAGCATCTGGTGAAGGAGAAGGTTGTGTTGCAAGGGGGACTGCTGCACCCATAGCCTTGTAGTGTGGGCGACCACTGCAGGGGGCTGTTCCTCCACAAAATTACATCTGTGCTTTGTGAAATGGAGGGATGGTGTAAAAGTTCCATCACCTATGAGGGAAGGAGCACCTCCATTAATTGCAACAAAACTTAGAAGAAACTGAATGGGACAAAAGGACTATGCTGGGAAATAGCTTATTATTAATGGGGAAGAAAAAGGAAGAGAAAAATACTGAAGAGACTGAATGAAGGAAACTTTTTAGCAGTGAAATAGGGACACCTTAGCTTTGACTCAAAAGGGCGTCCATAAGAACATAATTATGTAAATGTCAAGAAGGCTAGAAGTGGTTTTAATGTTGTACATTAAGATATATATTAATAATATGCTGGAATTAGGAACAGAAAAGCCTATACTAAATATCATGAAAAACGTTCTGACAGGAAGATACATTAGGCTGTGGAATAGTTTTCCGTAGGGAAGCCATCACTTAAGGGCTTTTTCTTCCATCAGTAAGTTCCCCAGTTCTATGAAGATTCATATTCAGCTCTTCATGTCCAAATGGCAAATTAAACAAGAGAGATAATTTAAGCAGGTCCCTAAGTCCCTCAGTAATTTTAAGGAAATTCAGTTACATCCTCTTATCAAAATATCCCTTGCTGGGGTTAATAATAGACCCCTCTATATATATTTTATCAAGTTATGTTTAAAAAATAATTTTATTTAATTAAAAAGTGCAGATCTTTCTCCAAGTTTTGATCTCAGCCTTTTTGTGATTTTTCTGTCACATACTTCGTTCTTCTGCAGCATTCTGGGGCTTTTGGCTGTAGCTGGGGTAAAGAATGGAGGTGCACAAAATGTTTTAAGTTTTAGTGTGTAAAGTGCATGTTGCATGGACTTTCAGAGTTCGGGGCTCAAAAGAAAAGCTACTCATTTCATTGCAGACGCACAGCTGCATTTCCAGCTTGACAGTGTCAGTCACCTGTGTGAGGCAGAAGGCAAACTGAGCTTCAAGTCTGATATCGTATCTGAGCTCTAGTCTTGGAGACAAGGTGTCTGCTTCTGTTATTATGTTATTACATTGTCCTTTGAAGTAATGGGGCGTATCTGGAGGTATGGAAACCTTAGTGTAAAAAGTACGCCTTTGCCAGAAAAGAGTTTTGAATGTCAACATGTCAACGTGTCAACTCACCCTGAAGTTTGAAGGGATTGTCTTGTTTGTTTTTGGTTGTTTTTTGGACTACCCTTTTTGGTGAATGATTTTTACTCATTGTTTCAGTTTCGAAATGAAGCGTGAGAAATATTTGTTTGTTTTTACTTTTTTATGTTACTTTCATTAGCATTGTGGTTTGGGGCAAGACAATTTTTAAGATCTATTATTTTTTTCACTGCAAGTATGAAAGAAAGGATATTCCAGTGCACTGGCCTTGGTCTGGAAAACGAGGATTTAATTTCCTTCTGTCATAAACTATCTATATGGGATTAGGCAGCTTGAGATACAAAGATTTTTCAGTTATATGCGCAAAGACTGAAAGCTGGAAGGCAGCGCTTTGACAAAGACCTTCTTATGCACAAAGAGTAATATAACGTGATATACCTTTTTGGATGTTTGTCCCGTGTTCCATGAAATCTTGAGTAACTTACTCAAATCTCACTTCATTTATATAATAAGGATATTTAATGATTATTTGTATTCACCTAACTGGTACTGTAGAACAATTCAACATGACCCTGTAGCAACTAAAATATAGAAAAAAAATATATTGACATATGTTTTCTCTTTAATTAGATAATTGCAAAATTGCACATGTTTTGCTGAAGAGGAATGTTGTATTTCATACTGTTGATGAATTTTGTGGTTTTGTAACAACAACATTTTGTTACCCCAACAGACAGATGGTAAGTTTTCATATTGATGCCGTGTATTCTAATTACTTTTTTTTTTTCAGTTTACTGTAAAAAATACAGGTCTCATCTTTTAGATTGTTTTGAGTGCACTAGGTTTTCTGCTAAAAAGGTGTTTCCTATAGCAATGACTGTGGATATTAGTTTCTAAAAGACTGATTAAGCAATACAACAAATTCTCACATTAAAGCATTTATATATATATGTATGTATATATCTGTTTCCTTGAATTGCCTCATTTATCTTACTTTGTTTTGGCAATCCAGAAGGTACTTTATACATTCCTATGTGTCTATATACAGTTTTCACTGCATAGTATGTACTGCCACTTAAATGAATTGATAAATATTAAGTCAAATAAAGAAGTTTAACTTCTCTAACTAAATTGCACTGAACTGCAGGCATTGTGAGAGTTTTAGCTGAACTTTTTCTCATCAATAAGTCTGCAATCCTTTGCTAAGAAGCTTTGCCTCTGAAACGCTCTTGGGGTTTACTAAATGAATTTAAAGCAATACAGATACCTTCCAAATCCCATAACAGAACTCACAAGTAAGCCAAATAAGCTGGAAAAAAATCTGTAAGTAGGGAAAGGCAATTCTTGTTGAATTAATGAAAACTGAAAAAAACTGAATTCTCTGGTTGCTTTTAGCCTGACTCAATAACAGTCTCTGAAGAAGTAACTTAGCACAGACAACAGAAAGTGGGTTGGCCAACTGTAAAATATTGGCCAACTACAATAAATTAAGCAATGCAATTACTTTTAAAAATTTTTAAGGTAGCAAACTGGAAAATGAAGTGCTTCAACCTGGAAGCAAACCATAAGGTCCAATAAAACCCAAGTATAAAAACATATATATATATTAGTTTTATAGATGCTTGTGATTCTTTTACTGAACACTCGATCACCACTTTTCTTACTGTACTACATATAACCTATAAAGGAAAGATGTGAACTAAACTTCAAAACTTAGTGCTCTGAAATGTAGGGGTGGAACCCAAAATCTAAACTCACATTTGAATCAGGGATGTACAATTGGGCCTTTTTCATTTAGTAGTGCATAAAAGTGTACTGAAAAAGTTTCATTGTTGAGCTCTGGACACCAAAGACGCCCAAAAACCTTGAGAATTTCAGTCTATTCATTCTGCACCTGTGAAATAAATATTTTGTAAAAATAAATGGTATATTAAAATCTGCAGTGAAAAATATACAGAAATAGACTGTCACTGATATAGTCTGATAACTTATAGTGAATTCTCTGTCCATCTATTGACTGCTTCTAATTGTCCACCTAGATGGACCGTGACCAGAGGGTCAAGGGGGAAGGGAAGAGAGTGGGGAAAGGAAATACAGAGATTAAAGTAAAAGAGTCATTAGAAATAGAAACAAATAGGTACAGTAAGAATGAAGATCATACACTGTGTTTGATGAGCTATCCCATCAGTATCAGAAGCTTTAGTTATGCGTATTCTAGCAGAGTAATACACAAATAGGATATATTCTCCCACTTGTTTTTTGTTCATCATACATGACAGAGTAGGAAGAATACCTTCGATTAATGAAGTTGTATTTGAAATGATGGATTCATTTAGCTCTAAATGTTGTAAGCTTTAATGTTTCTTCTAGGAATATGGATGAGAAATTTTCACCTGGCCCACTTCTTTTATGGGTAAAACATAATTAACAGAATTGGTAAGCGTTTGCTGAGAACACAGCAAAAAATGCAATGATCATGTTGGTTATATAAACAGTGGACTTCATTTCTACAGAGTAGAAGTTCCTCTCTTAAATGTGAATCAGAGATAAATTAAACTCAAAAGGTTATCTCTGTTGCTTATTTTAACCACCTCCCCTTGTTTTTTTTTTTTAATTTTTATTTCAAACCTAAGTTCTTGATGCTGAATTCTAATCCAAGATGAACTTACAGAAGACCAAATAGTATTCAGGTAGGTTACCAAATATACCTCCCATTCCTATAAGTTTCAAAAGTTCTCCTTTTATACCTCCTTTGCCTTGATGATATTTCCCAACAACACAAGTTTTTACAGAAATATCAGCAATTTTCTGGACATATTTAATATTTATTGGATAAAATCAACTGCCTTCCCGAA
Source organism: Ibidorhyncha struthersii (assembly GCA_013398815.1). Taxonomy (NCBI): domain Eukaryota; kingdom Metazoa; phylum Chordata; class Aves; order Charadriiformes; family Charadriidae; genus Ibidorhyncha; species Ibidorhyncha struthersii. The sequence goes on along the minus strand of VZSZ01006071.1, from coordinate 8,068 downwards.
ACCAGTATTTGTTTTAGCCACTTAAATGGAAAAGCAAAGCTTCCTGCTTTTGTAAGACAGATGATAAAACAAGAGGATAAAGTATTTCTGCTTGCTGTTGATCTAGAGTTAGTTTGCAAGGTAAGTCTTTGTCCAAAAGCAAGATTGTACCATCATTTAAAATGACCTCTTTCAGAAAGTTACTACTGTTGCCAATCATGCCAAATAGTGCTTGATGAATCTGATCGCCTTCTACGACAAAGTAACCTGCTTGGTTGATGAGGGGTGAGCAGTAGACATTGTCTTCCTGGATTTCTCCAAAGCTTTTGACAGGGTCCCCCACAGCCTCCTCCTAGAGAAACTGATGTCTTACGGTCTAAACAAGTGGTCTGTGCGGTGGGTGGGGAACTGGCTGACAGGTCGCACCCAGAGGGTGGTGGTAAATAGCTCCTTTTCAAACTGGCAACCTGTAACAAGTGAGGTCCCCCAGGAAAACACACACTGCAAGAGGACCTGGATAAGCTGGAGGAGTGGGCCCACAAGAACATTATGAAGTTCAAGAAGGACTAGCGTAAGGTCTTGTAACTGGGAAAACATAATCCAGGAGTGCAGCACAGGCTGGGATCTACCCGGCTGGGGAGCAGCTCTGTGGAAAGGGATCTGGGGTTCCCGGTGGACAACACGCTCAGTATGAGTCAACAGCATGCTGCTGTGGCAAAACAAACCAACAGGATGCTGGGTTGTGTCAACAAGGATATCGGCAGCAGAGACAAAGAAGTCCTTATCCCACTCTACTCAGCGCTTGTCAGGCCACACCTGGAACAGCGTATTCAGTTTTGGTCCCCGCTATACAAAAAAGATGTGGACAGGCTGGAGAGGGTCCAGAGAAGAATCACAAAGGTGACCAAAGGACTGAGAAGCCTGCCACGTGAGGAAAGGCTGAGAGAACTGGGTTTGTTTAGCCTTGAGAAAAGAAGGCTCAGGGGAGACCTTGTCACCATGTTCCAGTATTTAAAGGGTGGCTATAAAGAAGATGGAGACTCCCTTTTTACAAGGAATCACATAGAAAAGATGAGGGTACAAGTTCCTTCAGGGGACATTCTGATTGGACACACGAAGAAAATTTTTCACAAAGAGAAAAATCAGCCGTTGTAATAATCTCCCCAAGGAAGCGCTGGATTCACCATCATTGGACACTTTTAAGATTCGGCTGGACAGGGTGCTGGGTCATCTTGCCTAGACCATGCTTTTGCCAAGAAAGGTTGGACCAGATGATCCTTGAAGTCCCTTCCAATCTGCTATTCTATGATTCTGTGATTCAATCCTGACCTAAGTTTCTATGTTTCCGTAGTTATTTAAACATTTTTGACCTTCACACGTTGGATTATGAGTAATTTCTTGTTTTATTTCTCTCGTAAATGAAAATGTATTACTGTTTAATTTCAAAAGTGTCCAGAATCATTATTCTCAAATTTATTTCTCTATTAATATGTCACACACTTTTTGCCTTTTGGAGTGTCCCTGCTAAATACTTAGTTTTCTGTAGTCAAGGAAACATTTAAAATCCCCTGAAAAACTTGATTTCTTGCTGTTGATCCTGATCAGAAGTTTTCAATGGGTCTACTATTAAACCATGTAATTGACTACAAGATTTTTGCTGGTTTTTTTTTTGGGTGGGTGGGAGGTTCCCCACAACCAAGTTCTTATAGTACTTTTTTTCTCTTTGTTCACTCTCTAAAACTCGTTTAGAAAAAGATTGTGGCTTTCTTTTTTTGCTGATGCAGATGTATTTGTTCTGTCCTCTGTGACGCTGAAGAGCCTTAAGGAAAAATTCAGTCTTCTTTTGCTAGTTTTTGTATATCAGATGACATTATTAATAATAGTATTTCAGTATCATTTCAAACTATATTAAAATAATGGAATTGAGCTTTAGAGTTCTTAATTATACAAACCTTATAAACTTGGCATTTTATTTAACATAATATTAATCACTGTTCTCCTGTCCTGTGATTAGTTGGCAAACAAGCACAGAGCAATGCAAAAACAACTTGTTCTCTAAATTATTTGGCAATTACACTGTAACTTATTAGAAGACTAAAATAATTTTCACTTTAAAACATTTCAACAGCGCTTTTTGTAGATAACATAATGTTTCTTTCAGTTAGACAATATTCAATGTAAAGAACGAGCAAGATCCTAGATGCAGAATTTATTTATTCACTAATTGTAGTGAACAAAAGCTTCGTGTAACATAAACGCAGGCTTGACTTTAATGTGAATCAGCAGTGCTCTGAAAGGTGGAAGGAGGCTGATAGGAAGAGCTGACAAGTATGAAAGTAAGATAGAAGAGCTGGAAAGATTTAATTTCCAAGCAAATAATTATCCCCAAGCTGTGTAAACTTGCTTAAACAAATACTTAAAAAAAAAAATCAAACCAACAAGCAAAAAAACAGATTTATCATTCCAGCATAAGTGACAATAACTGAGGTCCATACATTTATACAAGCCAGCAGCCTCCATGGGAAGACATCTCTGACTGGCCTTGCTCTCATCAACACCAACAGCAGTAAACAACTTCTCTATTTCTACCAACTTTTATCCTTTATGAACCCAAGTGCATTAAAGGAATATATGGAATAAATGTTTAGACTTGCTAATGATCCAGCTGTAGAGTGGGAGACTCTAACTCCAAGTTTACGATTCTAAGCAGGAAAAAGACTCACTCTGCTCCATTGCTTACAACACTGGTTGTACAGCAATGCATATGGAAGACACCTGTGTTTTAATTATTCATAACACAAGTTTGCTTCTATCATAGATCTAATGTCAACCATTTAAACAAACATACCTTGCACGTATTTTGAGATGTTTCCCTGGCGTCTTCAGGCTTTGTCAAATAGATTTCCTCTTTTTTTTTTTTTTTTTGGCAATTTAGATGTTTACATGTACAGCCATATACATATATGTATAATCCCTGATTGTAAAGATCACCAATTGCTGCCTACTGGAGAAATGTTTCACCACTACAAAAGATATTGTACAAGAAGTGTCTCACCACTGCAGATTTCTTCCTGAAACACTGAACCCTGAGCCATAGCCAAACAGGAAAACAGATTCTGGAATTCTTTTTATTGTGCAATTTAGAAACAGGAAACAGGATACTGAAGCAGCTCCTACTTAATATGGAATATGTCAAATTCTGATGAAGTGCAGGATTTTTATTTGAAGACATTAAATACAAAGAACTTGCAGTCCAATACAATAATCATCAAAGGAAGGAAGACAGGAAATCGCGAAAACTAAAGCCAACAGCATTTCTTCCAAAAAACCTCCATCAAGATGTATGTTAAAATGTAGTGGGGGATTCCCTTCTGATTTATGTCAGAAGAGCTTGTCATGTGACATACATTTGCAACTGTTGACAATTGTAACACATTAAATTATCTCTGTTTAATTAAGATTCTATAAATAAGAAAGAACTATAATAAATTTTTATTAAAGAATCTTCATTTTTTATCATATTCATGCAAAAATTATGCAATATAAGACGAGTCTTAAAACAAAAGCCATTTTTGTAAAGGCCTTGGAGGTAAGCTGGTTAGGTGGAAAATGGTAGATGTAGAAAGACTTCACAACTGATACTTAAAATCAGTAGATTTATTCTGTTAGATAGCTAGAATAATGAGAAGGTAAGTTAAATCATTGCTTGCAATGTTCATTGCACCTGAAAAAAGCTGTATAAGACATCTGGACTCTTCTATTGCATGAGGAAAGATTTTTGATTTAATATCTAATCTAGAGACGTTAAATTAATTTTTTTTTTTAACATGAGTCACCTTGTTAAGAACAGCACTGAATCACATTTATGTTTATTTTTGGTTACTCAGTTGCCTTCCTCTTTCACATTTCCTGGATTTAACATTAAATGCTATATTTTGTTTAACGTAAACTGATTTCTTCTAAGAGAAAAAGAAAATGAAATACAAGAAGTGAGAGAGTTTGAGTTTCAACTCTGTGCATGTTCGGGAGACACTAGAGACATAACGGGTAAAAATCTTCAAACTGTGTTCTGCTGCTTAGCACTGCAGCTGCTTTCTTATTACTGTGTCTTCATGAAATACTGACTCTCATCTTGCTGCGATGCTGTAGATGGTTCCAAAATCCCTGTGAAATCCATCTTCAGTTTAATTAGTCATTGCTTGTAGATTAAGATACTGGCTTTGGTTTTCGGCCACAGGCTCTTGGGTATTTTTATGATTGTATGTCCGTGAAAGCCTGAGGTATAATTATTAAACCACCTCATCAGTCTCACCTGTGAAGATGATGACTGTTGGTGCCAAATTGCTCAACTTTGAAATGCTTACTTTGGCACCACTCGCGTTGGAGCATTTTGTGCAGAACTGTCTCACGTGGGAAAGAACCTGAGCTGGAGCAGGGGAAGAAGACTGTGAGGAGTCCTCCCCCTGAGGTGGAAGGAGCGGCAGAGACAACATGTGATGAACTGACCACAACCCCCATTCCCCATCCCCCTGTGCCACTGCCAGGGGAGAAGGTAGAGAAAATCAGGAGTAAAGTTGAGCCCAGGAAGAAAGGGGGGTGTGTGTGGGGGGAAGGTGTTTTTAAGATTTGGGTTTATTTTTCATTATCCTACTCTGACTTGATTAGTAATAAATTGAACTTATTTCCACAAGTGGAGTTTGTTTTACCTGTGACAGTAATTGGTGAGTGATGTCCCAGTCCTTATCTAGAACCCTGAGTCTCTCATTATATTTTCTCTCCCACTGTCCAGTTGAGGAGGAGTCATGAAGCAGCTTTAGTGGGCAGCTGGCATCCAGCCAGGGTCAACCCACCATATGTTTATATCATATGTTGGGTTGTATACAGCCATGTTATTAATGTAAATTTTATTAACCCTGAAGAATTTTATTCTGTTCTTTCCTAAGACAGCCACAAGAGTAAAATAACAACTGAAACTTGCAATAAAAATATCATAAAAATAAAAAGATTACCTTGGGCTGTGGCTCTAAAATCCTGTGTTATGACTTATGGAAATTCCTCCTGCCACGTCAGTCCAGTCAGATCTAGTCAGTGGCATATAAAAAATTAGTTTTAGCTGATACACGTGTTTTGTTGACTATATAGAGGAGTTACCAGATAAGACATGAGGCTAAAGAAAAATTCCTTCTATGACTGAGATTTTTGGCAGATAGGTTAGAAAAATGTGGCTAGAACAACTTGTTAGTTCATGCTTTAGTGGGTACATGTTCTTCTTCTATAAGTACTCAGTTTTAGTAAATATGAATACAGATTCTGATGTGATCTAGTAGTACATTGGAAAGTTTTGGCTTTCATCAATGTGTGTTGCAGTAGTAAAATAAAACCAAGAGGTATATAATTGTTTGCTATAGGAAAGTATATTTTTGAAAGATATATGAAATACCTGAAATGTTGCTCATTGTTACTTCCAATATATATTATTTTTCTAGCATATAATTAAGAATGTACCATATACTTTCAAGGGCAACTGGGAAAAAAAAAAGATTTTTTACTGCTCAAGTAAAGAATACCTTCCAATCCCTTCATTTTGACAGGCAAGGTATTCTAGAATAAATCGATAAAGTACTTGAATTGTTCAGATCATTCTCAACAAAACTGAAAGTTCAAGTGATTAATCAATAATGTAGTAATAGAATTTTAGATGTAAGCTAGACTGATATGGATTTTGCAGCATTAATGTCATTATGCATAAGAGTGAACATTCACCTTAGCCTATGCATTAATGCATTTTTCTTTTTAATACATGTATATCCCAGTAAGTCTTTTTACTTATGGTATCCTACCCATAGGAAGACAAATGCTCTAAAGCAGTGAATGATTGGTGAGGATTAGTTAATCTCTACAGCATGATTTATAAGCCCATCTTGAATAGTCAGATACAATATCTCTAGGTCCTGAGCAAGGAAGAAATGCAGTGATATTTCATGTTCAACTCTTCATTTCTTGACTTGTTACAGAGTCTTCTTACAGGCTCATTTAAATTTTCTTTTGTATGACTTGAAGTAAAAAGCAGCGGAACTCTGCTATAGTGGAACAGGTGTCCAACAGCAGTGACAAAGTCACTTGACAGGTCTTTCACTAGCAGCTGAAAAGAGTAGTCTGTGCTGTGTCTGCTTGCTGAATGTTTTACACTGTTATCTCACAACTAGTTTGCAAGTCAGATTGTTCTCTTTGGAGCTAGAAAATTTTGTCATTATTCTTAAATTGAAATTATCAAGACTAAACTGTGTAGTTTGTGGGGTTACTTTTAGTTTTTCAATGGAGCTCCCTGTGAGAGGTTCACCTTGGATGACAGATGCCCATTCAGGTGTTCTCTCACTCCTACAGGGAGTGAAACATATAGTGAAACATATGAGGAAATAAAATAGAAAAACTCATGGGTTGAGATAAAGACAGGGAGATCCCTTACCAATTACTGTCAGGGGCAAAACACACACGACCCAGGGAAATTAATTGGATTTATTACCAATTAAAATAGAGTACAGTGGTAAGACTGTCAAAGTCAAATACTCTGACCAGGTTCTTTTATGTATTTCACTTGTGGAGGGTATAATGTTTAATATTGAATATACTTATTTGACGATATTTTATATTACACAGGATTTCTGATTTAGCAGAGTGATACAAAATACACTGAAAATACAATACATGTGTAAATGAGACTTAGCAAAATATAGCAATTGCAATGTGCAGTTCAAATACAATACCAAAGTATTTCCCATTACCGGTCTATATGATACACTCACCATCATGTTGCTGGGTGTCTCCACGCGTCAGGGAAGAGAGACCAGCTCAAGCCCATTGCTCTCTTCAACGTTCTTTTGCTGGTTGTCTGGTGTTGCACTCTACGTTAAGCCAAAGCAGTGCTCATTCCCCCAACACTGGTCTGGCTAACTCAGGAAGACATTTACACCTCCAGTTAATCCACTCACCTGTTGAAAGCCATTCATCTGAAACAAAGGCTGCCTTCTGTCCCCTCTGTGTTGAGATAGAAGTCAGCTTCTTTGCATTATTCTCTGGGTTTCATGGGCACATTCTCCTTGCCCTTTCTGACACAGGCTTTCCCTGCAGCGCCTTCCCATGGATGCGGGGCTCAGCTGTGCCCTGCGCTGGGGCCGTTGGAGCGGACCACACTGGGGCACCCGCAGCCGGTACAGTCCCAAATAAGTAAAAGCTTCTTATTCAGCACAATCTCAATTTCTAAGGATTACCTAAACATACACTGAAGTCCCATTTGTTTTAGTAGTTTTTAACCTTTTCTTGAACTAATCTGCCGAATTACAATTGCAACTGAAAAATGTAATTGGATGTGAAGATGGAGCTGTTTTCCTTCATTTTTGTAAGGAATACAACCCAATACTCTTAAAGGGTTAAAATACTTAAAACTATTAAAATGTATTATTCTTTTATATATATTTGTATAAAAATACATGAAGTTGTTCATGACTTCATTTACTTCAGTTTTACTGCTAGGCAATTGTTTCCAACAACACAGTATTTAGTTTCACTCAGAAAACTGTGCATTTAAATGTATCATTCACTGGGTTGGAATTTACTCTGCATGTTCACACCACCCACTTGTGCAAGGTACCTGGTATATTAAAGACATACCTTTGCAAGTGCAAGCATCTGTGTGAAAGATAATGAAACAATGTTCTGCTTAAAGAATCATAGAATGGTTTGGGTTAGAAGGGACCATTAAAGCTCATTTAGTCCAAACCCCTGCAATAAGCAGGGACATCTTCAACTAGATCAAGTAGCTCTGAGCCCTGTCTAACCTGAACTTGAATGGTTCCAGGGCAACATGTTCCACAGTTTCACCACCTTCATTGTAAAAAATTTCTTCCTTCTATCTAGTCTAAATCTACCCTCTTTCAGTTTAAAGCCATTACCCCTTGACCTATTGCAACAGGCCCTGCTAAGAAGTCTGTCCCCATCTTTCTTAAAAGCTCCCTTTAACTACTGAAAGGCCACAATAAGGTCTGCCCAGAGCCTTCTTTCATCCAGGCTGAACAACCACAACTCTCTCAGC